>JAKSZT010053887.1:25837086-25873725 GCA_026826555.1 Tolypeutes matacus
ATTGTCTTATATGTCTGTCCTGTGCCAGTACCATGCTGTTTTGATTACTGTTCAGAAATAAACCCTCTCATCTATGGCAAATTATTTTTTTTACAAGGTGCCAAGCCTATACAACGGGGAAAAAAGAATAAAGTCTCTTCAACAAATGGTTCTGGGAAAACTGTATATCAATGGGCCAAAGAATGACAATGGAACTCTACATTCCACCATAAACAAAAACTAACTCAATTGGATCAAATACCTAAATATAACCACCCAAACTGTAAAACATAGAGGAGCATATTCAGGAACTTTTATTAGGCAATGGTTTCCTAGCCTTTACACCAAAAGCATAAGCAACAAAAGAAAAAATACTTCATCAAAATAAAAAACGTTTGTGCATCAGACTTTATCATGAAAGTAAAAAGACAATCTACAGAATGTAAGAAAATATTTGGCAACCACATATCTAATAAGGGTTTAATCACCAGAATATATTTTAAAATCCTAAATGTTAAAATGGTACAGCCACTATGGAAATCAGTTTTGTGGTTCCTCAGAAACTTAAGTATAGAATTACTATAAGGCCCAGCAATCCTACTTCTAGGTATATACCATAAAAAACTGAAAGCAGGGTCTTAAACAACTATTTGCTCACCAATGTTCATAGCACCATTATTTACAATTGCTAAAAGGCAGATACAACCCAAGTATCCATCAATAGATAGAGAGATAAAATATGGTGTATACATATAATGGAATATTATTCAGACATAAAAAGGAATGAAGTTCTGGTACATGCGGCAGCAGGGACGGACCTTGAAGACATCATGTTAAGTGAAATAAGCCAGACCCAAAAGACCCAAAATTGATATGAAATAGTTAGAATAAGCACATTCACAGAGCCAGAAATTAAAATAGAGGGTAATAGGAGCTGAGATAGCAGTAGGGAATAGAGAGTTATGCTTAATAGGTACAAAGTTTCTGTTTGAGGTGAAGGAAAAGTTTTGCTACTGGATGGTGGTGGTTGTAGTATAACACTGTGTATGTAGTTAACACTACTGAATTATATATTTCAATATGGTTAAAATGGTATATTTTAAGTTGTATATGTGTTAATTTTTTTTTAAATAATCATAGGACTGTACAACACAAACAGGGAACCCTAATGTAAACCATGGACTACAGGTAATAGCACAATTATAATAATATTCTTTCATTAATTGTTACAAATATACCACACTAATATAAGTGTGTTAGTAATAGGGAGGGTATCTAGGAATTCTGTAGTTTCTGCATGTATTTTCTATAAACCTACAACTTCTCTAATTAAAAAAATATTTATATATATGAGACATGAAATAATATAAATCAGAAATAGAAAGACCCTGATATAAAGTAGAAATTCAAGAATTTAAAAATTCTTTAAAGATCATTTTAGAAATGAAGATGAAACTAGAAGGAACAGGAAAATGAATAAACACAACAAATAATGCTTCAAGAAAAACAAAGTGAAATAAAGGATAGTTTTACAAATCAAAAAGAAATGTACTTGGGAAGTGGATGTGGCTCAAGCAACTGGGCTTCTGCCTACCACATGGGAGGTCCCAGGTTAAGTTCCTGGTGCCTCCTGGACAAGGCAAGCTGGCATGACGGGCAGGCGCCGTGAGCTGACGCAACAAGATGACACAACAAAGAGACACAAAGAGGAAAGACAATGAGAGACACAGCAAACCAGGGAGCTGAGGTGGCTCAAGTAATTAGGGCCTCTCTTCCACATGGAAGGTCCCAGGTTTGGTTCTCTTTGCCTCCTAAAGAGAAGATGAGCAGACACAGCACATAGCGAATGGACACAGGTAGCAGACAGCGATCTCAAATAACGAGGCGGGGCAGGTGGGGTAGAATAAATGAAAAAAATAAATCTTTAAAAAAAAAAAAAGAAATGAACTAAAAACTAAACAAGCCACTCTATACAACCCAGCAATTTTACTGGGCATTTATCCTAGGGAAATGAAAAATCTGTACATGAATGTTCAAAGCAGCTTTATCTGTAATACGCAAAAACTGAAATCGGCCTAGATATTCTTCAACAGGTGAAGGACTAAATAAACTGTGATACATACATACTATAGAATACTATTCAGGGCGGATGTGGCTCAACTGGTTGGGCGTCCGTCTCCCATATGGAGGGAACTGGGTTCGATCCCAGGGACCTCCCGGTAAAATTTTTTTTAAAAATTAAAAAAAAAAAAAAAAAAAAATACTATTCAGCAATAAAACGTCAAACTATTGATACATGCAACAACTTAGATGAATCTTTAGGAAAGTGTGCTGAACAACAACAAAAAAGCCAATCCCAAAAGGTTACGTTCTGTATGACTCCATAGTTATATAAACATTTTGAAATGACAAAATTTTAGAAATGGAGCACAGATTAGCAGTTGTGGTTGTAAAAAGGCAACAAGAGGGATCCTTGTGGTATTGGAAATGTTCACAGTTGACTATGGTAGTGTATACAGGAACCTAGACAGGTGCTAAAAACATATAAAATGTAACAGACACATATACACACACAAATGAGTATTCAAGTAAAACCAGGGAGATTTGTATAACATCTGTGTGTTATGTCAACGTTAACATCCTGATTGTGATATTATACTATAGTTTTGCAAAATGTTATCACTGAGGGAAAGTTAGTGACTCATACAAGGAAACTCTCCATATTATTTCTTACAGCTACGTGTGAATCTACAATTATCTTAATTTTTTTTAAAAATGAACTAAATGCAATGTGATATTATGGATTGGATATTGGAACAGAAAAAGGCCATTAATGGAGAAACGTGAACAAAGGGAGTTTAGTTAACTAGTGTAATGTACCAATGTGAGTTCCTTAGTTTTGATAAAAGTACACTGATAATGTAACACGTTAACATTAGGAAAAGGTGTATATGGAACTCCGTACTACCTTTGCAAAATTTATGTAGTAAGCCTAAAATTATTCCTAACAAATGCTTAATTTTTTTTAATTTAAAGAAATTAAGAGTTTAAAAGGATTAAAGAGAAAGCAATAAATATTAAAAACACAAAATTTGGATAATAGGAATCCCTGAAAAAGAAAATCAAAGCAAAGAAACAGAACAAATATGAAAAGACCATAATGGAAGAAAATATAACTGAAATAACAAAGATTTCAAACTATATAGTGAAAGAGCACACTAAATGTACTTTAGGATACTGACCAAGAATGGCCAACAAGATATTCTAGAAAAATTAATGGACTTAAAAAAAAAATTCCCTTTGGATTTAGGTCAAAATATCATTTGACTTGTAAGATAAAGAAAATTAGACAATCATCAGACTTTTTCATCAACAATGTTTTTGCCATAAGAAAATATGAGTTACAGATTTAATATATTCAAGGAAATATTAATAATGAGTCAAGGATTTTATTTCCAGCCAAAGTGAACTTCAGATATAAAGAGCATAGACAGGGAGGCGGCTGTGGCTCAATCGGTGGGGCTCCCGTTTGCCATGTGGGAGGCCCCGGGTTCGGTTCCCGGGGCCTCCTGGTGGAGGCGGGCCCGCCTGCACGGCGTGGTTGGCTGACCCAGCAAGCACAAGCAGCAAGGGGGGAATAAATGAATAAATAAATAAAATCTTTTAAAAAAATAAAATAAAATAAAAATAAAGAGCATAGACAGAATGTTATGAACATGTAAGAAAAATCATGAAACATTTCCCCACGAGTCCTTCCTAAGGAATCCATTAAAGGAATAACAAGATAACCAAAATGACTAAAGAAATAGCATCATAAGGACTGGTAGTAAGCATCAAATACATAGTTATTTATAGAACCAGGACTAATAAAGTCTGGAAGGACGAGATTATGTAATGATTATATGCTCTGACAAGATAGACATAAGGCAACTATTTAAAAAAAATGGGAAGAAATGAGAACGCATACGCAAAAAAAATTTAACTGTTTTCTGTAACGGAAATTGGTGGCAGTAGTATTAATATCGTTATTCCATGATTATTTTATGTGTAATGTGGAATTAAAACAAATGAATAATTATGGATATATGAATTCTATCATATTTTCAGGATGGAAAGAGGAGATACAGATGTAACACAGAAAAAATGAAGTAAGAACCCCAAAATAAAACTGATCTTATTTTTTAATCAGAAGGATCACTATGAACTATTTTATCTCAATCCATATATTTTCCTAGCTCTTTCCACTGAAAAGGTATTTAAAAAATGACAAACTGAGATGCAATGAACATATCTCTACTGCCTAGATTGGGGTACTAAAATAGCATTTCCCATTTTCAAAAGAAAGCTTCTTGGAGAAACGGATGATTTCAGTTTTGAGGCAGGAAATGTACAAGATTAGCCTGAAACATTTTGTTATACAAGATAACAAGGAAGCTATCAAAGACTACTAGGTCATGTCAAAAGGACCCAGGAGCCAAAGTGAAGAGGTTCCCACTGGCTAAAGTGACAACTAGAGTTTCTAAAAGAATATGAATTGCAACAAATTGAAACCCACCAAAAAAATTTAAATGCAAAGTTCATAATAAACTAACTGGTCATGATCTAAACCAATTATCTTGAAAACTGGGCAAATACAAGTACTTATCTTGCCTTTCCAAGGGGAGGGGGAGGGGGAGGGCGTAGGAAGAGGGAGGGAGGGGGTAGGGAGGGGGAGGGGGAGGGAAGGGGAGAGGGGCGGGGAGGGAAAAGAATCACATTTGGGTGCCAGAATCATAAAGAAACGAAAGGAAATGATTACTTTTAAAAGAAAGGAGAAGGCTCTGACTGGGATGGGGCACATGGAGGGTGTTCCAGAATGACTGGCAAAGTTCTATTTCTTGACCTGGTAGTTATGACAAGGATGTTTGCCTTATAAACATTCCTTAGGTGATATATTTTTGGGTGTGGTTTTCTATATCTGTGTTTTATTTTACAATTAAAAAAAAAAATTTAAAGCTACTGGCCACTCACCCTGCAGTGGTGGGCCCACAGTCCATGCCTCAGCATGGATTATGTATTTTTCTCATTTTCTTTTTCTTAATAAACTCTTTACTCTCTTGCCTACCTTTAAAAAAAAAAAAAAAAAACTACTAGAAATAGTTAAGCAATTATGTTTACAGCTGTCTATAAGCTCTTGATTTAACCTTTAGCTTTGTGACTTGCCCTGACCTATATATACCTCACTCACTGGCTGTTTTCCATCATTTTAAGTTTAAATCCCCCAACCAATCCTCAGCCCCACCTCCATGATAGCCTTGCTATTTGCACCCTCCCTTTCTGCTCTAGGTAGTTTGGCCCCTACTGCTATTGCTACCACCTTGACGGCTAAGCAGAAAAGTGGTGAGATTCTAGACATAATGATAGTGTTTCTCTACTATTTTTAAACCAAACCCCTTAATGAAATGTAAAACTATCACGTGTGCAAACTTATGCACACACACACACAAACATACACACATGTGTACTCAAGGTAGTATACCATAGATCAAATATTCTGCATATCACCATAGGCAGAGAAGATTGTGTTGAATCTTATGTAATATCTATTGTGAAAATGACTTTTTTCAATTTTCCAAATTTAAAGTTAAAATCCTAAATGTTTTTTTCAAATTTTAACTGCACCCACCTCTTCCCCCACACATGAGATTCTGCTTCATCCTCCCTAGAAGGGTGTGTCTCCACCAGCACCCTGCTGAAAATCACTGTACCTGAAGGACACATGCACATAAACATAGGATGATAGTTGTAATATGAATAGCTACCGTTTATAGAACACTATGTGCCACACAATTTATATATACATTTCTCTCTAATCCTTACAAAACCTGCAAGGTAGGTATCATTATTATCCCCATTTTATAGGTAAGGAAAACACTCAGAGAAAAGAAATTTCAAGATCACTCAGCTAAATAAGCAATAGAATAAGATATAAAGCTACCTTTAAATGGAAAACAGGTTACTTTTCTCACATAAATGTTTAAAACCATGAGATTTTAACGTAGGAAAGATCAATATTTAAATGGGGTAAAAATCTTGGAGAGTTCCATGGATGTACCATTTCAGGCCAGAGTAAAAATAAAAGAATCTGACTTGTAGACATATCCAACAATCTAGAAGGCTCCTAGGAAAGTGGGATGGCATAGTGGAAATAACACCAAAGTAGGAGCTAGGGAACTGGGCTTCTAGTCCTGTTTCTATCAATATGAGGCTGTATTATCTTGGCTAAGTCACCTTATCTTTTGGGCCTCAGTTTCCTCATCTTAAAATGAAGAAGAGTGACAAAGTCTATTCTAAAGCCCAAGTATTATGATACCATGATTCAAGAGTGATTTCTAGAGCTGTTGACATTAAATGAATAATCTGGAAATGTAAAAGGGAAGGGTATTCTCAGGCACAGGAACTTCTCTGGGTGGCTCAAAAGTAGGGGACTTGAGGGTAATACAGTCTCTAAATTGTCATGCTTAAGTTAAATGAAAAAAAAAAATGAGTTTCTTCCAGAAATAGGCAAATGTTTATTAAAAAAATTCGTAGAGGGAAAAATATTCATGTTCATAGTAATAAATTCATATAAGAAATATGTATGGCTGTTGGGCAGAGAATGCTCTTACTATTGTTTAAAGAGCTTTATGCCAAAGCCAGGCTTCAACAAAACACTTAGGCAAATAAAACAATACCTCAAAGTTTGTGCTGGTAACACCTTCCACAAACCCTGCTACAGGAACTTCAACACTTGTAGGTTGAGGTGGCACTTAGAATTAAAGAAGTCTTATTTTCAAAGCCCCACTGCTATCAATAATTGTTATTTTTAATATACCTACTTGATGTAGATTATTATGCTAGGAACCATAAAAATATACAAAGAAATATAAGGCATGGTTCCTAACCACAGAGAGCTTAGTATAGTATCGTGGGAAAATAAAACAAACAGACAATAATTTAATATGACAGCTTTGAGTGCATGCCTATATGTACATGCATATGTGCTCTTTGGTTTGGAATTTAAATCATATTTTCCCTAGAAACAAAAACACAGAAAATGGTTAGATTTCCATTCCATTTATTTAATGCATATTTAGTTGAGCCTCAGTAGTTTTCTTTAATTCCCAGAGTGACCCCCAACCAGGTTGAGGAGCTGGCAAGGTGATACTGTATAGTTGGAAAAAGCATACACAGTATTATGATATAATTTTATACTTAAATATGAAAAACCATTTTCATGATACAAAAAAAGTTTTCATTATGCAAATGCAGAAGGTGATAGCTGTAACATATAAATGCAACACCCTGTGCCAAGCACTGCTTTAATTGCTTTACATATAGCAACTTATTTATCCTCATTAACTAATTTTATTTTTAAAACAACCCCAAGGGAGGAGGCACTATCAATATCTCCAATTTTAAGGTAAGTAAACTGAGACATAGGGAGCTAAGTAATTTGCCCATTCACACAGCTCAACGAAGCTTCTTGGCTGGTGGAGATACACAAAAGATAATTCTATTTTGAGTAACCTCATCACCCAACACTCTTCATCAGGGCTGAAAACTGTGCTAATAATTCTATAGTTATTCTATAATTTCAAGAGTACATAGGCTAAAAGGAAATGATTCAAAACAATAGGCCCAGAAGAATTCCACATTGTTTTTTGCTTAGATAGGTTCACACAAGGGCATAAGCATATATGTACACTGATATTTACTGTAGCAGGGTTTATGATGACTAAAAAGATGCTCATCAATAGAGGACAGGTTAGATACATTTTAATATTTGTTGGAGGGAATGCTGTGTAATCTTAATGAATTTTTTTTATACTCATGGATATGGAATAAATGCCTAAGATATAATATTAGGGGTCAAAAAAAAAAAAAAAGCAAAGTGTACAATAGCATGTGTATTAAGATTCCACTTAACATGAGAGAAAAAAGAGGGGGATATGTGTTATATATATATACCTCAATATGATCAGAAATTATTTATAGTGTTTACTATGGGAAATGGGGAATGGGAAGTAGAGAATGGAGAAGAGGGCCAACAGGTAGGGGAGAAAGATTTTTCTTTCTACATTCTATCCTTATGTCTTGAATTTCCTTTTATAAAAAGAATGTTATTACTTATTTTCAAATAACTTGATTAAAAATAGAGTATTATAGAGCCTAATCTTTTCCAGTGGTTCTTAACCATTTTACAATAGACTGGTACATTATGATCAGTGGGCAATGTGTGTCTCAAGAAATTTATTCCTAATAATAGTTAACCTAGAATAGTAAATGAATGATTTATTTTTATAAACAAGAGTAAAATGAACATCTTTTCAATTAATTAACTCTCATTCAACTATATTCCAATATGCTTTCTTGAACACAGGAAATTAAGGTGAAGTTACTCATAACCCTCAACTATTCAATAGGAATGTGCTTTTTGTATTTGTTTCTATAGGAAATCACAAGTTCTGATTTGAGACATGAGGAACATATCTTCTCTGATTCATGGGTCCTAACCTCTTCTCCCTTCAATTCTCCACTGTCCCAAAATAATCCCAACCAAACTGTAGTCTAAGCACTTAGAGACCACCCCCTCCATTACAACTTATTACTCCTATGGTGAGAGGAGGGGGGAAAGCAGAAGTTTCTCACAAGTAAAACTGGGGAATTCTAATATCTCCCAAAAGAAGGGGGGGAAGAGATCTTCTACAGAGCCAAACAGAAAGTAAAAAGAATTACCGCTAAAAATTATTTGTAGCAGGGGCTGCATTCTATAAGAATGGAGGTCCCCCCAGTAAGGAGGTCCTTAGAGATGCAAACAACCCTCTAGAAAAAAAACAAGAAAACACCTTAATGTGATCTTGAAATTGTGTTGTGAGTATCCCAAGGAGTGGACAAGAGATTTTTTTTAATCTTTTAAATTTATATTGTTTGTGTACTTAAAAATATCATCTATTTACAGTAGTAGTCACACATTATAATTAAATATACAGGTGCTTAGGAGGATGCATGTTCAAAAACGTTTTACTGACAGGGAACACACTTTCAAATGTTTGGGTGCTACTGATGCAGTCAAACACATTTAAGGCAGTGAAGAGGAAATTATTAAATGGGCAACCCACAGTCAAGGGATAAAATCTGTGAAGCAGTGTACAAAGTCTGCAATCTTTTAGTTCTCTTCAAAATTCTCCTATATCTATTCCTGCTATGTTTCTTCAACAGTAGATTTGGCCCTTCATAGTCATTCTGACCATCCAATTATTACTTCATTCTTCAGGAAAGGACTCCAGCATTTCTGTAAGTTCTCCATGCCATCTTGTGTAGGAATTGAAAGATCTTTTAAGTGCTCAGAAAGCTTCCAACTATTCCCCAAAACTATTCCCTCGCCCAATAATTTTAAATATCTGTCTCACTCTTAAAAGGTCCTTCCCCATTTCAACAATAAACCAACTGGAACACTTAAAGTCATACAAATATTCCTCATTCATGATCAAAGGGTTCACCCTCCCCTTCACACTCCTATATACCACTCCCGTTAGGCAGAATAAACTTTCACATCTCCGAATCAAGTTCTTATTCCTCCAGCTCTCGCTTTAGGGTTTCCTTCCCTCTAACAGCATGCCCACCTCTGATTCCAGGGATTTTAGTGCTGCTGGAATCGCAAGGATCGTCCCTCTCTCTTCCCACTATCATTCCCAGGATATTCGACAAGCCCCCGTTTGCGTAGATATGGCCAAGTTTCGGTGACCTCGGCCCTAAAGACTTCTTGATTTGTTTAGGTCCCGCCTCCCAATCCTGACTCTAAATTTGTTAAGCGCCTGAGAATAGGGGCCAGGCAGGTTCTCTTCGACGTCAGCTGCAGCGTAACGGAGATAGGCCCAAGCAGGCCGCTCAGTAAACAAGGCCCTGCAGACCGGACTGACCTGGGCGCCTTTCACGCTCGCTCCGGGAGAAGAAACGTTTTAAGGACCGTACCCCCTGGACTACAGTGGCTGCGAGGGGGCAAACCAATTCCGAGGCTGCACGGGGAGACTAGGAATAGAGCCAAGTAGATGAAGGGAGGCGGGTCAAGGGCTGGATCCCGGACTAAGGAAAGGGGCGGGGTGAGGAGGGGAAAGAACCTGAGAGTGGCTGTTTGGGCAGCCCCGCGGCCCCTGTAGCTGGGGTGACCGTTAAAGGACACCGGGAGGGGAAGAGTTGGGAAGCGTCCCCACTCACCTGGAAGCGACTGCTGCCGGAGGCTCCAAGTCCCCCCCGCCCCCCTTGCCCAATTTAAGCCACGTCAGCTCTAGGATCCCAGACACCTACTACTGCCGCGCCCCGCAAGGGACTCAACCACTCGCAGTTAGGACGGAAAATGGGATTAGGACATTGGCCAATCAGGACTATCAGCAGAGCGTTACCAGGGATACCAGGCACGCCTTGTTTCTAACTAACCCATCAACAATGACGGAAACCAATCAACGTCAGAAAAGCTTCGCTTCCTCAAAAAACAGCCAATGGACTCTAAAGAGTAGAGGAGGTAGCGGGGTCAGACACGAGCGAGTGTTCCGGAAGAGGTTATGGAAAAAGACCGGAAATGCGGGGAGGACGGGTGTTCTGGGAAAGGTCAGGTGTTTCCAGAGTGAGGTGGGTATGTTCGTTTCCTCCGTTTCCTCTGCTGCGTACACTGTGACGCAGCCACATTAAATCTTGGACTTCGGAGATTTCGTGCTGCTGGCATCAGCTGCCTTTATTGTTGAAGGAGCTGTGAGGAGGGAATGGGGAAATGGGTTTTATTAGAGCCTGAAAGAAACCGTTTTGGTCGTCTAATATGACCTTTTCATTTTTCTGGAATGAGAACCACAGGAGCCAGCGGCGTTTGCTGGGTGCCAGGGCTCCGCCCGGGGTCGGCGGGAGATGTTAAAGGAAATGTGTGTACACCACAAAATAAAAGTAAACAAATAAACTGATATGTGGAAAACAAAAACCCCCAGTCCCATCTCCAGCTCATTCTCAAAGGTAGTAGTGAACACGAAGAAACAAAGAAACCGCCCTGTCAGAAACAAAGGAAACAAAACCACAGAAGGAAAAGAAGATACAAATTACTTGTCTTCCATCAGGTACATTGAATAAAATTATTACAAATGATATGTGGAATAAGAAATGTAAATGAAGAGAAAATGAAAAATATATTTGTTGAAGTATTAAAACACAAGACAAGCACAACAACAAGCAAATGAGAACCAGAGATGTGACTTGCCCAAACAAAAATAGTGACTTGGTGATAGAACTGGGACTAGAATTTAGAGCCTATATGAAAGAGGGCCAGAAATTTCTCTTAAGGACATGAGTGTGTGTGTGAGCGAGAGAATAGTGAAAACTAGGAAGCTGTCTCTTAGGAAGTGGTGCTTAAACTGGACCTTAAGGAAAGAGTGAGATTTGAGAACTCAGGTCCCAAAATGGGAGTCAATGGTGGGACAATAGCAAAAGTCACCAAAATTATGCATGCTCTCTTTAAGTCAGTGAGGAAAGGGGAAAAAGTAGCCACCTCTCATGGTCTGTCATTGAAGACACTCTCTTGACGATAAGAATGGTATTACCTTGAGTTTATTTAGTCTTAACTGTGTGCCTCGCAATTGGCTAGCTGGTTATATGCATCCTCATCCTCTGGTTTAATACTTGTGTAATCTTTTGAAGCTCAGTAAGGCCGTTCCTGGTCACCCATCTAAAATCACAATTCCCTGTAGTCACCACACCTTTCTCTGTATTTTTTTCCCTAAGCATTTTGCATCTAACATACTATTTTATTAATCTTGTTTATTTTTTTCTCTTCTCATTAGAATATCAGCTCCAAGAAAGAAGGAATTTTTGTCTCTTGATTTCAGCTATATCTGTAGGTTCTAGAACAGTACCCAGTATGCATTCAATATCTGTTGAATCAGTGACATACATATGATTATCTCCATTTTACCTGTGATACAACAAGGCTTCAGAAGATTAAGTAATTTGCACAAAGTCATATAAAGGACTTGTATTCAGAATATACAAAGAACTCTTAAAACTCAACAATAGGAAAGCGGCTGTGGCTCAATCAGTAGGGCTCCCGTTTACCATATGGGAGGCCCTGGGTTCGGTTCCCGGGGCCTCCTGGTGAAGGCAAGCCCGCCCGCACGGCGTGGTTAGCTGACCCAGCGAGCACAAGCAGCAAGGGGGGGATAAATGAATAAATAAATAAAATCTTTAAAAAAAAAAAAAAAAAACTCAACAATAAGAAAACAACCCAATTGGAAAATGGGCAAAAGAGCTGCACAGACACCTCATCAAAGAAGTTAGACAGATGGAAAATAAGCATATGAAAAGAAGCTCCACATCACATCATGAGGGAATTGCAAGTTAAAACAGCAATGAGGTGTCCTTGCACACCTATTAGAATAGGTAAAATCCAAAACACTAACAATCCCAAATGCTGACAAGGATGCAGAGCAGTAGGAACACCCATTCATTGCTGGTAGGAGTGTAATATGGTATAGCCGCTTTGGAAGACAGTTTGGCAGTTTATTATAAAGCTAAACAAGGCTTACCATACAATCCAGCAATCATGCTGCTAGGTTTTACCCAAATGAGCTGAAAATTTTATGTCCACACAAAATCTGCACACCAATATTTATAGCAGTTTTATTCATAATTGCTGAAAATTGGAAGTAATCAAGATGTCCTTGAATAGGTGGAAAGAGAAACTGATACACCCATACAATGGAATATTACTCAGTGATAATAAGGAATGACCTCTCAAGCCACATAACAACATGTAGGAAACTTAAATACATATTGCTAGTGAAAGAAGCCAGTCTGAAAAGACTACAGATACTTCCTATGCTGAATAATCTCTTCCAGAGCATAGAAACAGATGTAACACTTCCCAGCTAGTTTTAGAAAACTAGTGTTTTAGTTTCCTAGGCTGCTCAAGCAAATACTATGAAATGGTTCAACTTAAATAGTGGGGATTTATTAGCTTATGATTTGGAGGCTAGAAGAAAATCCATTTAGGAATGGCTTTGAGGGTTGGGGCTGGCTGAGAGTTTGGATCATGATATTGGGCAATGCCTTGCACTAGCTCTTCGAGGAGTCCAGTAAGTGCACATCATTATGTATCAGGTACACCTTGATATAAGTGACAGTCCAGTTCCCATCGTGTAAAATAACAGTGTCTCCTTGTCATACTTCCAGCAGCTTGAAATTGGAGGTGAGGGGTCAGGAAGGACCTTAGACTTATCAAGGATGGCTGTGTCATACTGGCTGTCTTAGCAGCTCTTATCTCTTTAAATCAATAGCACTGTGTTTCTTACTGGCCCCTCAATTTGCCTCCCAAGGCCAGGTCCTCCTTCCACACTCCTCAGAGCCTCAGCAACAGCAGCAGCAGCACCTAAAGGGTCCAAACCTTGAGGGTTCAGCAGCCCTTTCCTACCTAGGAGCCTTCAGAGGTTGGACTGGCTCTAGGGCTCCCTCTATTCCTAAACCCTTCTCCTCTCTGAGCCAGGCTAAGGCCTCGGGCACCAACTTCTGGTGGTCAAAGACCACAACTGTCTCCAGATGTAGAGGCAGAAAGGGCACAGAACCCATGGCAAGGGCCCCTCCTGTCTTGTCTGCTTCTTGATGTACTCAGGCACCCAGGAGGCCAGAGGCTTTGTGCTGTGCGCTGGTGGAAGTAGTCGTGACTGGTAAGATGTAGGACAGGAACTGAGAGTACTTGGGAGGCGCTACAGGAGCACCATGACTTTGACAGTAGTGCTGCGTGAGCCCTTTGCAAGATATGGAAGAAGAGCCTGAATACTGAGGGCCAGACATAGTTAAGCGATTCTTCCAGGTCTCAGTTGTTAGCAGCTATATTCATAAACTACAAGGAGGTAACGCTTCTGCATACTCCAAAGATTTTTGCCAAATTTGGGAAACTTTAGAATTGCAGGGAACATTTAAATATCTTGATGCCTAAACCTGCCACAGACCAATTAAAACAGAATCCTCTGGTGATTTCCAGTGCACAAAGTTGAGAACCCCTGCCAGACGTTGACACTCAGGGTCTCCGACAGTATCTAATCTCCCTGCCTACCCTGTAAACGTGTCCTCTCAGGGTTTTCTTCTCTCCATTTTCCTTTCAATCTGCCTGTCTGGGTAGGTTCTTTTAGAATCTTAGGCTCCATTCCAGGGTTCCTGGTATCAGCTAAAGGTGGACCCCCAAACATGTGGTGATAAAAACATTTCTCAGCAACTTGGAATGCTCTGATAAGAGGTTAAGGGCCTAAGAAGGAAGGTAACCCAAAATTTCCCTCTAGACTGCTAATATTATTTCTTTTTTAAAAAAGATTTATTTATTTATTTTACTTTTATCCATTTTTACACACACACACACCGTTTTTGCTGTTTTTGTGTTCATTCGCTGAGCAATTCTCTGTGTCTGTTTCCGGCCCTCTCTTCTCATCCTTCTCCTCCTGACTTCACTGGGATCTAACCTGGAAACCTCCAATGTCGGAGAGACGCGTCTCACCACCTGGTTCCCGGTTTTTCAGCACGTCTCGTCTTGGCTCTCCCTTGTGTCACTCTCTTGTTATGTCATCATCTTGCTGTGTGGCTCGGCAGGACCTGGGGACGCACCTGTTCGCAGGGTCTGATGGCGCACCCATGCACAGGGCCTGGTGGCATGCACGCCTTCTATATTTTTCTTTATTTTTACTGGGAGGTCCCAGAGATCGAACCCAGTTCCCTCCATATGGGAGAAAGATGCCCAACCATTTGAACCACATCTGCTCCCCTGCTCATATTATTTCTGTTGAGATGATTAAGATGGCTATGAAGACTTTGATACAAAAATTAACCATAGAAAAATAAGAAATGATTTGATGCATGTGGCTAAGTGCGTATTTGTAATAGCAAAATAGCAAAAGACTAGAAACTACCAGGTTATATATTAATAGGGGACTGGTTGAAAAACAATTGAGAATGGACTGAAGAAACAAAGGTAGATGGGTGCACAAGAGTACCAACAGTTGTAACAAAGCATGGAGAAGCTCTCTATATAATTGCCAGGATATTTTGGGACTCACGAGGGGAAGGAGTCGTTAATAGTTTGATATTTTTTGTGTAGAAAAGGTGAGAAATAATGTGTGTGTATGTGTGTGTGCCTATTTGCTTATATTTTCCAAAAGGAACAGTGGAAAGGCAAACCAAAAACTAATGAAATGGTTACCAATAGAGTAAGAAAATGCTAGAGGGAACAAAAAGGAAGTAACATTTGGGTTAATGCACCTTGTTACATAGTTTTGAATTTGGAATCATGTAAATGTATCACATAATTTTTAAAAGATTTTTAAATTAAATCAAAATGGAAATTTTCTAAAAATTGAAAAAGTAAAACTGAATCATATAAATTTAATGTATACCATGATGGTAATGTAAATATATAGACAGAAGTATCTTTAAAATAGCATCTTTATTATACATCTTATACAAGATATATTTTAAACATAAAAGAACCACAGAGAAATCTTTACTGAGAACATTTGCTGTTAGTAGTAATATTCTTATTGGAATTTTGAAATTATTATAGGTATATTATAAGATAAAATAAGTGTGTTGATGCTCAAGATTTTTGGTCTAAGAGAAATATATGAATATAAAGTAAAATAAATAAAAACTGATTCTTAAATTTGAACTTATGAACTCACAACTTTTTTTCCTAGTTCTGTCCACTGAAAAAGCATACAGGCAATGACAAGTAGCAATGAACACACCTATTGCTCAGTTGGTGGTTATTAAATACTGTGCTACACTAAAGAGAAGCAGGGTTTCCTGGAGAAATGGCTGATTTCAGGTGTGGGACAGAGAAAGAACAAGGTGAGCCTGAACCATATTGGTATGCCTGAAAGCATTAAAGTACTAAATGAATGGGGACATACCAAAGGATAGCAATTGGCTGAAAGGGGCTCCCTCTCTCCCAAGATGGAAAACTTTGAGTTTCAAAAAGAACAGTAATGACAGTCGATTAAAATACATCAATTATTTAAAAATCATGCATTCAAATTGACTTGCAAGGAAAAAAAGAACTCACTTTAGTCAGCAGTGGAGGTTTCTCTGGCAACACTAGCCCATTTCTCTGAAAATGGATGAAGGAAAAGAATCAAGCATTTATTTAGCCTTCTTTTATAAACTGTTTTTCATAGTAACCAAATAGTTGATGAGGGAAAAGTTGTCTTTGCTGAAGACTCCAGCTAATAAATGCAGGAGGAATGAAATAATTCGAAAATCATGCCTAGAAATGATGTATCTGGGCACTCAATGAGAGAGGTTGATGGGGAAATTTGAAATGACGGGATCAGGCTGACATTATATGATCCCTATGATCAATCTTAACATGACTAAAATAGGGTGAGTCTCACCTTATATGCCTCAAGATATGATGCAGTGGGAACTACACAGAAACACTTATGAAATATGCTTGCTTAAATAATTGAACTTGAATCTAAGCTCCCAAAATATCTCTGAAACTAATTATCAATTTACTAATAACAAAGGACCAATTTAAATCACTCTGTGAGGAAGAATCAGCCAAATCTGGAATGTGGAGGATTCCACCAACAAATCAATGGCCTAGAATAAAACAAGGTGGGGGTGTGGATTAAGAAATATTTCAGGCACATAACCAATTATGTGTGAACCATTAGAATCCTGATTTAATCAAATCTACCATTAAAAAATGTTTCTATGAGAAAATAGGAAATATGGACTGGGTATTAGTTCAAATTAAAGGAATTATTGTTAATTTTGTTAGGTATGTGTGATAATGGCATGATGGTTGTTTTTTTAAATGGCCTTATTTGCTAGAGATGTATTCTGAAGTATTTAAAAATGAAATGACATGATATGTGGCATTTGCTTTTAAAAGACTCCATGAAAAACCACAATGGATATGAGAATAGATGGAACAACATTGATAACTGGATGATGGGTACATGGGATCCTGATACTATTCTCTGTATTTGGGTTATGTTTGGAAATTTTAAAAGAAAAGGTGAGCCATTTAAATCCACTCCATGAATGCCAGGCAATCATTAAAGGAACACTTATAATAACAAAGAGGACTCATAACATAATGTTAAAGAAAAATTGCAGTGTAAAAATTATATATACAGCATGAATTCAAGTATAAAAACATACACTGACAAAAAACTGAAGAAAACAATGTTTAATGAAATTGTTTGGAGTTGTAGTATGCTAACTTTTGCAATTCTTTTTAGGTCTTCAGAGCTGTCTTTAATGTTATATTTTATAATGAAAAATATTTTTCTCAAAGAAAAGCTTATTAAAACAGTTCAGGTCTCTGAATCTTTAAAGAGTGATGTGTGAGCTGAAGTGTCTTATTTTGCCTCACTGAGAGAGATTGTTTTAACAAGGGTCTCCAATGGCCTCTCTGTGTCTTCTCCTCTTTGCAATGTGATTTTGCCACTCCTCCCATCAAGAGGTAGGGTTTATTTCAACATCCCATTAATAGGGTGGCTATGTGATTTGCTTTGTCTCACAAAATTGGTGGAAATGACATTGTGCAATTTTGGGGGCCTTGGGTCTCAAGAAGTCTTGCAGCTTCTGCATCTGCCTTCTTGGAGCCCTGAGACTACCTTGTTCTGAGGAAGCCCAGTCAGGCCTATGGGGGTGAGAGGCCACTTGTAGTAGGAAAATCAAGGTCCCCCAACTGACAACCATACCTACTGCCAGACATGTAATGTGAGTGAGGCCATTTTGGACTCTAGTGCAGCTCTAGTGCAGCTGTCTGATGACTATAGCCACATGAGTGAGCACAGGTAAGCCCTCCAATGTCCTATACATAGTATCATGGGACAAAATAAGAAATCGATGTTTAACCTATTAAGTTTTGGGGTGGTTTGGTACATGACAGAGGCAAACTAAAGGTTACAAACCTGAAAGTTATTCTAAATTTCTAGTCATGCAGTGAGTTTATTTTTGCTATTTTTTAAACTTTATTTTGTACATTTAATAATTGAAAATATAAACAATTAAAAACTAAAAAAATAAACACAGATAAATAAATACATTTCTCAATTAAATATACTGGATATGTATAAATATTTTTTTGAATCAAGCAACATGTTACACAATATATTTGGTTCATAGTAACACAATCATACAGTATTTGTCCTTTTGTGTCTGGCTTGCTTCGCTCAACATAATGTCCTCCAGGTTCATCCATGTTGTCATATGCTTTACAACTTCTTTTCTTCATACAGCTGCATAGTATTCCATCGTGTGAATAGACCACAGTTTGTTTGTCCATTCGTCTGTTGATGGACACCTGGGTTGTTTCCAACTTTTGGCAATGATGAATAATGTGGCTATGAACATTGGTGTGCAGATGTCTGTTTGTGTCACTACTCTCAGTTCTTCTGGGTGTATACCCAGTAGTGGTATTGCCAGGTCACGTGACAAGTCTATATTCAACTTCTTTAGGAACTGCCAAACAGTCCTCCACAGTGGCTGTACCATTCTGCATTCCCACCAACAGTGAATAAGTGTTCCTATCTCTCCACATCCTCTCCAACACTTGTAGTTCTCTGTCTTTTTAATAGTGGCCATTCTGATGGTGTGAAATGATATCTCACTGTAGTTTTGATTTTCATTTCCCTAACCATGAGTGATGTTGAGCATTTCTTCATGTGTTGTTGGGTTGTTGTTTTTTTGTTTGTTTGTCTGTTTGTTGCCATTTGTGTTTCTTCTTTGGACAAATGGATATTCAAGACTTTTGCCCATTTTTCAATTGGGGCAGTTGTCTTTTTATTTTTGAGTTGTAAGAGCTCTTTATCTATCCTGAATATTAAACCCTAATCAGATATGTGATTTCCAAATATTTTTTCCCATTGAGTTGGCTGCCTTTTCACCCTTTTGACAAAGTCTTGTGAGGTGCAAAAGTGTTTAATTTTGAGGAGGTCCCATTTAACTGATTTTTCTTTTGTTGCACATGCTTTGGGTATAAGGTCCAAGAAACCACCCCCTACTACAAAGTCTTGAAGATGTTTACCTACATTTTCTTCTAGTAATTTTATGGTTCTGGCTTTTATATTTAGATCTTTGATCCATTTTGAGTTGATTCTTGTATAGGGGTTGAGATAGGGGTCCTCTTTCATTCTTTTGGTTATAGATATCTAGTTCTCCTAACACCATTTGTTGAAGAGACTATTTTTTTCTCATTAACATGGACTTCATAGGTTTGTCAAACACCAGCTGACTGCATAGGTGAGAGTTTATTTCTGGGTTCTCAATTCTATTCCACTGATTGATGTGTCTATCTTTATGTCAGTACCGTGCTGTTTTGACTACTGTAGCTTTGTAATATGTTTCAAGGTCAGGCAGTGAAATTCCTCACATGTCACTCTTCTTTTTTAGAATGCTTTTGACTATTCGGGTGCACTTACCCTTTCAGATGAATTTGGTACTTGCCTTCTCTAATTCTGTAAAGTAAGCTGTTGGGGATTTTGATTGGTATTGCATTCAATCTATAAACCAGTTTGGGTAAGATTGACATCGTCACTATATTTATTCTTCCAATCCATGAATACAGAATGTCTTTCCATTTGTTTAGGTCTTTTTAAATTTCTTTTAGCATTGTTTTGTAGTTTTCTGCTTATAGGTCCTGTACTACTTTGGTTAAATTAACTCCTAGGTATTTGAGTCTTTTTGTTGCTATTGAAAATGGAATTTTTCCTCTGATTTCCTCCTCAGATTGTTTAGTACTAATGTACAAAAGCATTACTTATTTTTGTGTGTTGATCTTGTATCCTGCCACTTTGCTGAACTCATTTATTAGCTGAAGTACCTTTGTCATGGATACTTCAGGATTTTCTAAGTACAGGATCATGTCATCCACAAACAGAGTTTTACTTCCTCTTTTCCTATTTGGATGCCTTTAATTTTTTCTTCTTCTCTAATTGCCCTAGCTAGAACTTTTGGTACAATATTGAATAAAAATGGTGACAGTGGGCATCTTTGTTTTGTTCCGATCTTAGAGGGAAAGTTTCAACCTTTTCGCATTGAGTATGATGTTGGCTGTGGGTTTTTCATATATGCCTTTTATCATATTGAGGAATTTTCCTTCTAGTCCCATCTTTTGAAGTGTTTTTATAAAAAAGGATGCTGGATTTTGTCTAATGCTTTTTCTGCATTGATTGATATGATTATGTGGTTTTTTCCTTCAATTTGTTAATGTGGTGTATTACATTGATTGATTTTCTCATGTTGAACCATCCTTGCATACCAGGAATAAATCCCACTTGGTCGTGATGTATAAGTCTTTTGATATGCTGTTGGATTCAATTTGCAAGTATTTTGTTGAGAATTTTTGCATCTATGTTTATTAGAGAGATTGGCCTGTAATTTTCTTTTCTTGTAGAACATATATATATATATATATTTTTTTTTTTTTTTTTTTACCGGGAGGTCCCGGGGATCGAACCCGGGTCCCTCCATATGGGAGACGGACGCCCAAACAGTTGAGCCACATCCGACCCCCTGTAGAATATATTTTTTTAAAACATTTATTGAAGTATATCATTCATACATGAACATACATAAACTATAAGTGTTCAGTAAACATCGTGAACTTATAAAACAAACACGCATAACATCAGAGAGGGCTCCCACACTCACCTCCCCACACAAACACCCTGCATTGTTGTGAAACATTTGTTAACAAATCATGAAAGAGCATCGTCAAAGTATTACCACTAACTATAGTCTGTATCTTCCTCCTCTGTACATTTTTTTAAGGATTTATTTATTTATTTACTTTTATCCATTTTTACCTATACTCTCCTCCAAGCCTCTCTCTCCTATCATTTTCTTTCAGGTTTTAAGCCTTCCTTTAATATTTCCTGCAAAGGTGGATTCTTTTTTGCAAACTCTCTTAGTTTCTGTTTGTTTGTGAATATTTTATACTCACCTTCATATTTGAAGGACAATTTTGCTGGATAAAGAATTTTCGGCCGGCAGTTTTTGTCTTTCAGTTTCCTAATTGTATCATACTACTGTCTTCTCGCCTCCATGGTTTCTGAAGAGAAATGTGCACTAAGTCTTACTGGATGTCCCTTGTATGTGATGGTTTGCTTCTCCCTTGCTGCTCTGAGAATTTTCTCTTTCTCTTTGACATTTGACATTCTGAGTAGTATGTGTCTTGGAGTAGGTCTATTTGGATTTATTCTGATTGGTGTACGGTGTGCTTCTTGGACATGTAAGTTCATTTCTTTCATGAGAGTTGGGATATTTTCAGCTATTATTTCCTCACATACTCTTTCTGTACCTTTTCCCTTCTCCTCTCCTTCTGGAACTCCCATGACACGTATGTTGTTGCGTTTTGTGTTGTCATTCAACTCTCTGAGCTCCTGCTCAATTTTTTCCATTCTTTTCTCTCTCTGTTCTTTACTCTCTTCAATTTCAGCTGTTCTGTCTTTGGTATCATTTATTCTTCCTTCTGTCATTTCAATTCTGCTGTTGTAGGCCTCGAATGTATTTTTTATCTCACCTATTATGTCTTTCATTCCCATGAGCTCTGTTACTTTTATGTACAGGATTTCAAATTATTTGAGTTCGCCCAATGTCCTCTTGATATCATTTATCTCTTTATATTGCCTTTCAATTCAATTTGATTTTGGAAATTTGTATGCATCTTGCTGATTAGTTCTTTCAAATTCTGCATCTCTTCTGGAGCTTTGATGTGTTCCTTTTCTTGGGCCATGTCTTCTATTTTCTTAGTATGGCTTGCAATTTTTTGCTGATACCTAGGCATTTGATTAGGATGTAGTTTACTCAGGTGCTCAATCTCTTTCTCTTTTGTAGGGATTTAGTGGAAGGGAGCTGTGTATTACCACTGCTCTTTGAGTTTTGGCTTGACCTGGATTTGTTAGGATCATCCTGCTGGTTGCTCAAAACTGGGCACTGGACCCAATAATTGGTTCTAGAGTCACCTCCTAGGGCCCTGGGCAGGGAGGCTATAGAGGCCTGAAAAAGCCTCTCCTACTTATTTTTAATTTTCTTGCGTGCACTTCCTTGGTCTGCCAGGAGATGACCCTCTTTGGCAGCTCTCAGTTCAATGCCTTGTCGGAGTGTATTTGTTGCAACACAGCCCGGATCAATGTGATAGAGATTCCTGTCTGGAGGCTAGGAGCCTTGTAATTCAAACTTTCTCTGAGACAGTTCTCCAGCCTTCTCTTGCAGCCCCCTCCTTTTTCCTGGCTAGGAAATCTTTCCACTCCCCTTTGAGTCCTCAACAATCAGTCCCTGTTACTAAAGGAGGAGATTAGGAGGGTTGTTTATCTTTAGCCCATTGCAGGCTCCAAGGCAAACAATGGAGCAGCCCCATCCAGCCTGGAAGGGCTCTTGGGATACAGCAAACCAAATTTCTGAGTCAAATTAGCTATTTTTTTAATTCTGAGATTTTTAGAAAGGTATATTATAGATTTTAAGGTAATGTGAACTTTTATTTTAAAAAATGAGCTGTTGATTAATACATAGTTTTGGTTAATTAACATCCATTTTTACTTTTCTGTTCTGCTTTTGGAATATTGTCACATTCTTCCAATACTCATCTGTTTTCAGTGTTTGCTTTGTGGAGGATGGGCCAGGAAGGAATTTTGGAAAGCTAGGAGAGAGGAAAAGCTTGATGTGATTATCTCCATCTAACACAGGGGTTCTTAAACAGGGGTCTTTGTGGAAAGATTTCAGGGGGCCCATGAGCTTGAACTGAAAATTCAAAAACAACATTATTCTTGTGAGGACATGTTGGTGCAGGTGTGATATATTTATTAAATAACACACATATAGTGTAGAGTTAGTATGATATTTATTTTGATGTAGCGTGTTCTGAGTGCAGTTCATAACTGCCTGCAAAAAGGCTGGTAAGGATGACGGAGATGGTTTTATGACACTGTGGGAAAACTCGAATTTCTAAATGTTTGCTGAAAATGACCATTTGAACAGATGTTGAACTGTGTTAGGTTATCAGGTATGGAAATTATGGGAAAGTTGTAAAACATAATTTTGAATAATCCTAAAATTTAAAGACATACCTATATTGAGTGTCATGAAACTATTTGCTGCTACATTATGAGAAGGGGTCTGTGGTTTTCACCTGACTGGCAAAGGGTTCCATGGAACAAAAAATGTTAAGAACCCCTTATCTAACAGGAGAAATGGAGGCACCAACAGGTAGCAGGACCTACCCTATTTCTCTCCCATGATCAGGGACAATAGTAGGCTTCACACTGGGAACTCATGACTTCTCTGTCCTGTCTCTCATATGCCCTGCAATTGCTTCCCATATCTTGGTCAGGTTGGAGAATGATGGGAAGTTATAGAGTTAAAACTCCCCTTCCCATTGGTTCTTCCTATAATCCATCCAACTTCTACCCTCAGGCTGTCAGATTCCACCCTCTTGAGTCCATCATCCAACTCTGCTCCATATTGAAGCAGTTCCTTTTCCTTCTTCAAATTGCTGAGGTTGTTCATTGATGTTACTTGCTGTAAGCAGGGCCAGCTACATAATTTTTGGGATCCCTTGTTCAAAAAGTGGGAAAAACATATTGTTAAAGGTGAAAAATATAAAGCTTTTTCCTTTCTTCTGTGATCTCTCTCTGTTTATGGTATTTTTAAAGATTTTATTTATTTATTCATTTATGCCCCCCTTGCTGCTTGTGCTCGCTGGGTCAGCTAACCACGCCGTGCGGGCGGGCTTGCCTTCACCAGGAGGCCCCGGGAACCGAACCCGGGGCCTCCCATATGGTAAACGGGAGCCCTATTGATTGAGCCACAGCCGCTTCCCTATGGTATTTTTAATTTGCTATTTAATTATTTTAAATTATTAACATAAATTTTGCCATATATCTTTATATTGTGCAAAGCCAGTTTTAAACACAAATATAAAAAGCGTTTAACTCATATATGGAATCACCAAAATTATACAATTAATTTTCCATATTTTGTATATGCACATTTTGTTCTTATCAGAACAGTGGAAACATTACTAAAACCAACTCAATTGTTTTTATTTCACTTCTTGATATGTACACATTCTACCAATACTCTCTACCTTTGGCTCCCTGATGAATAAGGAAGGACTAAAAGGAAAAGGAATTATGAGTTGTCCTGTCTTTCCCTTTCCTTTTTATCCTTTTCAGTATAAGAGATTGGCTAATACAAGGGAGTATGGTGAATAAGAGAGACTATGATAAGGCTCCTTCGTTGTTCATTTTTCTTAGAATGCCTTTGCCTTCTTTCTGAATTCAAAGCAAGTTTTAATTCGAATGAAAAACATGGGCTTTCAGACTGTCAGCAGTAGTTCAAGAAAGTAAGTAACATGTCATCTCACCATTGCCCACCAATCCCAGGTCCTCATCACCATGCAGCCAGTGGGAAATAGATGTTTTTCCTTTCACACTTTCTTTGTAGTAATGGCAATGGGGAGGTACAGAGAAGATCATTTTTTCCATTAATATTTAATTAAATTTCTCCTCTGTAGTATACCTGTTCTTTTCTGCTCCCCTTATTGGTACTCATCCTTCTTTATAATTATCTTGGAAAAACTTATCTTGGAATATTGTTACATTCTTTCTTCACTTATATGTTTTCAGTAATTGGCTTTGTGGGAGATGAGGCCAGGAAAGAAGTTTCCTGAGATAGGTCAGTGTGAAATTCTATGCCTTTAAAGTACCTGTTTATTCTTTACCCTTTACTTGGTCTTCCTGTCTCCAGTCTTGTATTTCAATGCAAATGAGCTGAGTTTCCACAAAACTCATCAAGCTGCAAGAGTTCCCATTGTCCATAGGATGAAATCAAACCTCTTTGGCTTGGCTTACAAATCCT
Source organism: Tolypeutes matacus (assembly GCA_026826555.1). Taxonomy (NCBI): domain Eukaryota; kingdom Metazoa; phylum Chordata; class Mammalia; order Cingulata; family Chlamyphoridae; genus Tolypeutes; species Tolypeutes matacus. Next base: position 25,861,978 of record JAKSZT010053887.1, read on the forward strand.
TTAATAGTTGGATCCCTTGCTTGCCTAACCCCTTGCCACTTTGACCTCTCTCACTCCTGGCTCCAGTGATTGAACTTCTGCAATTAATCTTGCCCAGTGGCTCTCTCATTTATATTGGTCTGGGGTGGGGCACAGAATCAGTATTATTTAAACTTCCCCTAGTGACTATAAGGTATAGCCAAGGTAAAAAACCATTCTAGTGCCTCTAGCTTTTTCTCACCCCAAGGTCTTTTTACATGTGGTTCAGTCAAAAAATATTTCTGTCAGCTTTTCTTCTGGCTTTTTCTATTCATATCTCAGGCCTCAGTTTAAATTTCATTCCTCCAGGAAGCCTTCTCCAACCTTTTATCCCTGGGTGAGGTGCCCCTCCTCTGTACCCTCCATGTCCCCCAATATTACACTTAACACACTACATTATAGTTCTCTGTTTACTTCTCTGCCTTCCTACCTTGGCTATAAGCTCCAGCTTTGCGAAGACAGGAGTGTAGCATCTCCCTTGTATGATTGTGTCCCTTATACTTTTTGGAGTTCATACTTGAGTATGGCTTTAATTAATATTCAATTGGGGTTGGGGGACAAAAATCTTCACTAGTTTTTTCCTGGTTTTTCTAAGCATTGGTAAACTGAGTTGACAGCTGTGTATCATATTGTAATAATAGCTGCTCATGTTTGTACAGAACTTTGACATTTAAAAATTGTTTTTACACACAGGAGTCCTGTTGAGAGAAAAGGGATGGAGATAAGCAGGGGCTGTGGAAAGAAAGCAAGGCAAAAACACTAAACTGTCATGTAGTGCCCCCCAAGACAGGGCCACTGGACCATTGGCTCAGTTCGAGCCACAGAGGCAGAACAGCCCTTCCAGGGCCTGAGATTAGCCAGGGCTTGGGACATCTTTTTTTCAGACTTCCTAAGAGCTTCTGGTTGAGGTCAATAAACAGCAAATGTTCCTGAATACCAGCCACAGTTGTTCAGGGCTGAGGCTTCCAGCAGATTGTCTGAGCAGCTGAAATTGCTCCCTGATGATATGCAGGACTGTCATTTAGCTGGCCTCTGTGAATTATATTTAAATATAGTCATTAAATAAAAGTCCTTATTAATATTTTGTTTTGTTTTTAAACAAATAAATTTAATGATACCTATTAATAAAGCTTATAATCCATCCAAAGTGTACAGTCAATGGTATTTGGCATAATCAAATAGTTGTGTATTCGTTACTTCAATCATTATTAGAGTATTTTCATTATTTCAATAATAATAATAATAAACAAAGAACAGACAAACAAAAACTCATTAAGCTTGATTCTTTAGTCATGAAGAAAAATCTAAATTATGAGATTTGGGTCTTCTATGAAAATATTTCTGTATATGTGCCCCCACAGAGCTCTCGGTCCTCATCTGTTGTTTTCCCCTCCATCAGCAAAAAAATCCCTGAAGGATACAGAGTGGACATGATCATTCTTCTGAAATCCCTGGACTTAGTAGGCAGGCTGACACAGCAGGTTAGTGGAAAAGCTGGCAGGTCTGCTTTTACCTAAACCTCAACCCATAGCTATGCTATGGAGACTTAGCTAGAACCAGGGTCAGTGATGGACAAGAGGTAGTAGGAGGGGCCAAAGATGATTGCTGTCAGCTATACATTGGAAATGTAAATTCAAGAAGGGAGTAGAGCGGTGGTGGCTGAAGGAGCAAGTACCTGGGTCTTTCCTGGCCCAGGTTTCTGAATGTGCAGGGGCATGGAGTTAACCATTTATGGCCGCATTTTTCCTTCTAGCTGACTTTCTGTGTCTTTTGAACCACTGAGATGGAGCTAAATCTACCACCTCTGTTCAGTGCTAGAGCACCAAGGATAAGGTGAGGGCTAGGTTTGGGCTACAGCCAGGGTCCAGGATCTATAAGGAACACCAGAGATAGCACAGTCAGGATGCAGGAGAGGGGAACCAATGGCAACTAGAAGGGTTTTGGGGGAGAAACTTTGAACCATGAAAGTCAGAGTATGATTGGAGTTAAGAGAAAGGAAAGGGAGCCATGGATCTTGGCTAGACCATGGTAAGAGAATGCAAGGTGGGAAGAATGGACTTGTGGTAGGAGAATCAACCATAGCATCTTGAGGATAGAACCTGAATTGCAGTACAAACCCTGAGACCATCTAAATATTCCCATATGTTATCTCTGTATCCCCCAAACCTTCTCTATATCCTCAAAGTCATCTCTACTTTGTTTGATTTCCTACAGTAGAATTCATTAATTTTGTTCTTAGGAGGATCAAATAGGTGTCCATAGGGTCGTTGTGACTGACTTGGAACAAAGAATTCATCTGCATTACCAAGAACACTGCAGCTCTACTCAGCAAGAGGCACCGAGTGATTTACTTATCAAGCTGCACCTTGCTCTTGCTGCCTACTACCAGAGCAGCATATCTGTATTCCAGCACCCAGGTGAGTACCTGAAAGATGGATCATGGAGCTCCCTTTCCCCCAAGACCTCAGATTCAAACTCATACATTCTGATATGTACTGCCTCATGTTCTGCTTACTGCCCATCAAAACTGATCTTACCTTTTCAGTCACCTGAGTATTCTGTCTGATCTTCTTGTCCTTTCTCAAACTCATTTGCAATGGGTTTCTCCAGAGAGGGTGCTATTGTCCAGGGCAGAATGTTCAACATTCTGGGAGTTGGATGGTCCTTTTGGACACTTGGTAGCAGCTTTAGGGCTGTGGCTAAGGAAGCAATGGTACTATTAGCTTTCCAGTGTATTGTCTCTGTAAACTGAGGGAAAGGAGTTCATTGGTCAGCCCTTATTGGAGCATATCTTGCGCACTGGGCATATAACTAGCACTCTACTGGACATAATGAAGTAGAAAATTTTGTCTTTGCCTTTCAGAATTTTGCAACCTAATTACAGGTTTGCTATTTATATATACAAAACATAATTACTAAGCAGCATATAGGTAAGTTCAAAAGAATAATGTACATTGGACAGAGGCACAAGGTGTCGGAAGGATTGATCAGTGTGCTACATTTTTAAAACAAATGCCTCTAGGAAATGACTTTGGGGTAAAGAGGGTGGGCAGATGAGAAAGACAGGGCATCCAAATGTAGGGGAATGGATTATGCAAAGGAACTGGGCTGCTTGCCCCTCTCTCCAACACTTTCAGGTCCATTTTCATGGTCTTGGCCCTGCCTCAGGGTGGTGATACTTCTGCAACCTTTCAGCTTCAGGATCATGATTCTAAGTCCTGGGAGCTTTACTGAATTCTGGCATCACCCCAGGTGAGAAGTGCCCTGAGAGACTTGTTCAAAATTGAGGAAGGTCAGGGATAAATGAAAGTTCCCAGCCTGCCATACAGCAGATTAAATCCTAGAGCCCAAAAGGTCACCAGAAGTAGGTGATTGAACCATTTTCTCAAGCATTCTCTCCATAGAATCTGTCACTCTCAGCTCCATCGATGCTCTGCCTCTCTTTAATGAGTTCCAGAGCTGATCCAATGATACATTCCTTTTCCTTTGGAGACAGGCACTGAAGTTGAAAAACTCAAGTGCTTCTAGCACAAAGTTGAGGCAACAAGATGGTGCCATCTCAAAAGCAAAATGCATGTCTCTTCTTAGAAGCTGGGAGAGAACTGTCCACACGTTGGTACCTTTTTCTTGACTGTGGCTTGCCTGCAGCAGATAGGAACTAGTGTGCTACCTATGCTTAGGACAAAGGGACTGCTACCTGTGAATTGTGTGGGTGCTGTTCTGGTGCCCCAAGGAAGCCAATATGACATGGTGTAGATTTCAAACCATTTGTCTCCATGTCAGAGTTAGTAGTCATACCTTATACCAGTTATGACCTTATATTTTATACCAACTCCTAGAAGCAGTTGCCAGAGGAGGCTTCCTAGGGAAAGTGTGGCCTTTGTTCTTCTTACTTTCTTCCAGGGAATGTTGGCACTCCTGAATAGGCACTAGCTCCTTGGAGAGGCTGGGTTGATTTTAGGAAAACTGAGGCCAGATCTGAAGACTTGCGTTTTATCCACAAAACTTGGAATATATAGCAGGGTAACTCCAGCATCCTGATGTCCACAAGTATATAGTCTATCTTTGAGATGGGAGAGTTTGAGATTTGGGGACCTGCTCTGTCTGTGGAGCTGCAGACACCTTCTTGCCTCCTCCTTGATGAGCTCCTAGACAGCAAGTGAGCATGGCAGGTCGGGCCTTGGCAGGACTACAAATGTGGAATTAAGCAGACCTCCTGGCTTCCTGGGGGTGGGGGGTAGGAGATGCAGAAGCTTACTGGTTTTCTGCTCCTGCCTTGGTGGCAAAGGCCCCAATGACTATCTTTCAGTTTTTGCTGAGGATCATCAAGCAACACTGGTTTGCCCAAAGGTAGACAAGGCTAGGCAGGAATTTTGGCACATGGGAGAGGAGGAGAGCTAAAGAAACCAGACCTCCTTTCATGGGAGAATGCTAGAAGTTGACTTGCAGCCATGGGGTGTCTGGAAACTGCTCCTCTGATAGCTGAAAATGTGATCACTATTAAAACTCCCACTGTGTCCACAGGAGCTGGAGATGCTGGAACTGTTTGACTCAATTCCTGGGCTCCAGGTCAGTCAAGTGACAAGAGTCTTCCTCCCAGAATCAGCAGATTCTCTGTCCTCATGGAGTATGTGAAGCCAGGCAGGAAACCCTGGAAGCCATGGAAAGCAAAGGGTGGGGAAAGACTCAGACAGGTGGCTGTTTTTTTAAATGCTTAGATCCCTAGACCATCCCCCCCTTCCAAAGGGGATAGAGCCTTAGTATTTTGTAGAGAAGCAGCATTCATAGCACAAGAACTCAGACATTGTTACTCTATGAATCATTATTTAGCACTTACAATATACAAAGATGTCATATGGGAAGTAGTGATGACTTTCCCATCCTGGGACACCAGGAACCAGGGCACTGAGGAACCTGAAACCAGGGAGAAAATTCCCAGGAAGTGTGACCATAAAGCTTTTATTAAACATACATTCAACACATCCTAAACACAGACAATGTACCAGGCATAGTGTGGCTAATTTTTCATCTAGAATTTAAGAAAAAACTCCAGGCCTCTAAGCAACCTTCATGAAGGAGACTTCTCCAGCCCATCAATTTGTGGGATGTTTTTCTCATGTATTTTAGGGGATATGATAGATCCCTCTTTTGGAGAACTCCCAAGTACTATAGAAGTTCTTCAGGATACAGCTATATTTAATGAGTTAAGATACTAGCTCTTTAATGAGACAAGTAGAACTCAAGTTGCATCTCAAACTGATACCTCTGATATGCCTCATTGTACTTTCCAGGACTCTGACACTTAAGCTTACCCTCACTGATATTCCTAACCAGAAACACTATCAGGATCACCGAAGTCACCCTAGTCTTGCTGATGTAACTGGTAAATTTGAAGATTTGCATACAGAGCAGATGTTTTCCAAAGGTGTGTACTCCTCAATAACCTCTGAGTCATCTTTATCAGATCATTTCTTTAACAATTAAGATATTTCCTCCATTTACTACTTTCGAGTAGCAAGCATGCTGCTTAGGAAAGTGTATTCAACTTTGGTCAAAACCAAGTTTTTAAGTAGATTTTATAAAACCCTTAATTAACACCCTCTCTTCTGTTCCCTGAAGGGAATGCAGCCCTAGCCTCTATCTCCTGCCCTATTTCTCTCAGCTCTCCGGATTACCTATTCATTCCCCTCCTTTACACAGCCATAATTAGGCTGACAGGTGTAAGATATACAGGCTGATTAATATGAATGAAGGATTTGGCTGCATAATTTATAGATACAGTAATAAGATGCTTTGTAAGAGTCCTATAGGGACACAGTTGTTGAGCCTCTGCTCCCTGGGAGACTCTTTCTGGTTAAGATATGTGACTTCCTCTTTGTGCCTGTGGTAGTGCTGAGGAGTGCATATTTCAGAGTTAGCTCATTGAGGACCTTTCCTCAACTCTTTCATCTTCCATATATCTTATATGGGCATCCTTTAAAGCCAATTTTTTCTTGCCATATTTATTGGTTATCTTACTTATTTTTCATTAATTTTTCTATTCTGTATATTGTTTATTTTTGTGAGTATTACATGAAAACCCAAAGCTCATAAAATTGCTTGGATCTCTTTATAGCAGACAAATCTACTTGCAGCAAATAGTTAAAACAAATAGTTACTGAGTGCCTCCTTTATGATAAACAGGTTGAACAGATAGAGTCATTTCATTCCTCTGCCTGGAAACTTTCCTTTTACTTCAACTGTGCAGTTCATCTTTCAGGTAACTTCCTTAGAAGGGCTTCTGCTGACCATCTCTGAGACTAAGTTAGTAAATATCACTCCCTGCAAAATAGCAGTCATCAAACTTTAAATCATTTATCTGTGTAATACCTATCTCACTTACTGGAATATAAGCTCCATGAGTAGAGGGACTTTGTCTTCTGCATCTAGCACAGCAATTACATTACATATGCTTATAAATATTCATTGAATAAATGGATGTTTCTTAAAGTTTAAAATTTTTGACCTAATAGAGTTACAGTACTTGGTCAAGTACTGAGCACTCAGTCATTAACAATTATTAATTGACCTACAAAGGGCATAATGCATGATAGGGGAAGGTACTAAGAAATGTTATAAGACACCATCTCAGCCTTTAGGGTGCTTAGGAAAGTGGTGAAGATGAGCTATTTGCATGTGTACAGTTAAATGCCTACATAAATCCAGAGTACCAAATGAGTGTATGAGTGGATGGATTAAATGAAATTATTAAGTGGTTAATTTTAGAGTTGTAAAGGCCTGGATTTAACCTCAGGCAAATTAATGTCTCTTGGCTTCTGTAGCCGTTGGCCAATTTAATGTAATTTTGAATTCCAAAATATAATTGGATCATGTTTGTAAACTGATCTGTTAGTCTGGGCATGACTAAGTTATGATTAGGGCATTGACTGGGCCACGTCAGTAGGGTGTTGAGCCCCACCCTTTGGTGGGTGGGGGAATCGAATATAAAAGGCAAGGCAAAGCACAGAGGAGGCAGTTTTTTGAGAAGCCGTTTTGATGTTGGAAAGAAGGCCCCAGTAGAAGAGAAGCAAGCCATTCGCCTGATAGTCTATAGCTGGCCTTGTGGAGGAAACAGGAGCTAAGCCCGGAGAGAAACACAGCCCGGGGAAGAGAGGAGCCCCAGAAGCCTGAACCCTGGCAAACGCCGGCAGCTGTCTTGCTCTAACACGTGCCCATGGACTGTGCTGAGAGAAGAAACTTAATGCTTTATGGCCTGGTATCTGTGGACTTCTACCCCAAATAAATACCCTTTATAAAGACCAACCCATTTTTGGTATTTCACATTAGCACCCCTTTGGCTGACTAATACAGCTCCCGATTTCATGTCTGTAAAGTAGAAATTATAAATGTTCCTATTTTATAGGATTGATGTGAGGATTAGATGAGATAATGACCATAAAATACATAGCACAGAGTCTGGCACAGAGCACCAACATATATTAACAATTATTTATTAATAGCAGCGATTGTTATTATTAGGTTACTGGGTCAAGGCAGAATAATTTGATGAAATGTCTATGAATAGCACACAGGCTAGGCAGGGGGCCAAATGCACAAGACTGTTAAATGTTGAAATGATCATCTTAGATCCATAGTTCTCAAACTCCCAATACACTTAAAAATTAATGAGAAACTCAAAGAACTTTTGTTTCCATGGGTTAGATCCAGTGAGGTACTGGTAAATGTTTAACGACCAGGGGAAAACTTTCTCTAGAAGGAAAATTTCTGACATGTAGTATGTACTGATTCCTGTGCATTGTGGCTGATTTCAATATACCAACATGCTCTCACTGACTACAGAGAGAAAGAAGGGGCAAGCCATTGCATATTACAAAAGTAATGTGTAGAAAAAAAAATAACAAAAAAAAAAAAAAAAAAAAAGTAATGTGTCTACTGTATTTGTATAAATATAATTTATTTAATTGTAACTTTATATAATTTAATTTTTAATGATGGTTTTTTAACAACAAGCTTGCAATACTCCCCAAAATTTAACAATCAGCATTGGCAGACCTGAACAAGGTTTCAGCATACCATTAATTATATCTTTCTACATTTATCGTGTTAGAATTAAAACAGGGAAATGTTAGAAACATTTATTTATTTTTTAAAATTAATAATAAATATACTACATATTAACATAAATAACATTATTATGAAAAATAACAGTATTTTCCAAAATAAAAATTTTAGGTAAAAGAGTGGCATTGTTTTACATTTTTGCTAAGCTCTTTAATATCTGGCTTAAAAGAACACAGCTAGATTTTCATATCAGCTTCTGTATTCAATCTGTTGTGATATGTTGTTTTGTTTGAAGTTATGAAGAAAATCCAGCTTTGCAAAGATAAGTAATTAAAAAAAGAAAGGAACATGTTACTAACCTTTTTCAGATAATTGTGCATTTCTTCTTTCCACAACAAAACTCAGTAAGTTGTAGTCTCTGAACCTTAGCTACAAATTAGAACTATCAATGATGCTTTTAAAATCTACTGGTGCAGAATAATTAAATAAGATGTGGGCACAAGAGATAGTATCTCTAAAAGCAACTTAGGTCAGTATTTCTTAAAATTTAATATACAGGCTTCTGGTCAACCAAGATAATGGAGTAAGTTGCTCCAGCTTTCCGTTCCCTCACAGAATCTTTGAACAAGTAGCAAAATCTGGTAGAGCCATCTTTCTCAATATTCTCATTGCAGTAACTGGGCCAGTACAGGATCAAGAAAATGAAATTTTAAAATGATATAAATGCTGGCACCCTTGCTGACCCTTTCCCAAAACATATCCCTTGCAGTGTGGAACCAGCCTGATCCCTTTTTGGGTCTCTGGCCTGTTCTGAAGGGAACAGAGTAACCCTTATGCACATACTGCAGTGTTTTTATATCAGTAATAGTCTATCAGGTGAAAGACTGAACCAGGTCACTTGCTTCTGGCTTGCCCTCTCACAAATTGTCCTGCAGAGGCAGCTTGGGGACAGCTAAAGTAGTGTAAGAAATAATTAAGTCAAAGCAGCTTAGGGCAAAGTGTTACCAATTATGAGACAAAAATAGAGAAACCAGGAGGAGGGAGCCTATTTTATAGGGAGAGGAGAAGAGGAGATAGTCAAATTTCTGCAAATAGAGGAATTCCTAAGGTCATGAGCTAGCACAAGCCCTAGACAAAGTGCAGGCTCAGAAAAGACAGAGAGAACCTACACACTGCACTTTCACCTCGGGCTGATCTTCTAGATAGGAGAGCTATACTCTGAAGGAGAGCACGAGACAATGCAGCGCCAGTTGGCAAAGACTATGAAAGGTGTTTCACATGTTGATATGTTTTTGTTCGTTCTTTGCACTCAAGGAAATCTTTGAGATACTATCTGGATACCAAATTGAGGAACAGATAGCCAGACACTAAATGTTAGAGTTAGCACATTAAAATATGAAAATGTACAGTGTGCAACAAAAACAAAGAATCAGGAAATGGTGGCCAACACAAAGAAACGAGATAAAAATTCAGGAGCCATCAAAGAAGAAAACCAATTTTTGGACATACCAAAGAAACACTTGAAAAACACAATCCTCAATATACCCAAAGAGATAAAGGAAAACACACAGAGAAAACTAAAGGCTATCAAGAAAATGACAAATGAACAATATGAGAACTGTAATTAACAGGCATTTTAAAAAGGAACCAAACAAATACTGGAGTTGAAGACCAAATATTGGAAATTAAAAGTTCCCTACAGAGTTTCAACAGCAGATTGAAGCTGGCAGAAGAATCAGTGTTCTGGAACACAATACAATTGAAATAAGTCAGGCGAAGGAGCAGAAAGAAAAAGAGTTTTTAAGAGCAAACAACATCGAAGGTGCTGTTTACAGAGATTCACCCTAAATTAAAGGATACAAGGCTTTAAGTAAAAAACTGTTATGAGGGACAAAGAAGGTTACTATATACCCATAAAGGAGTCAATTCAACAAAAAGACATGATAATTATAAATATATATATATGCACCTCATGGCAGAGCCCCAAAATATATAAAGCAGATGTTGACAGATTTGAAGAAAGAAATAGATGGTTCTACATAAATAGTAGGAGACTTTACTACACCACTTCCAGTAATGAATGAAACGTCTAGACAGAAAATCAATAGGAAGACTTGAAAAATCCTTTTTAAACTAAACAGACTTAACAGACATATATAGAACACTTCATTCAACACATACTAAATACCAACAGAATACGCATACTTCTCCAATTCACATGGATCATTCCCCAGGATAGGCCATATGTTAGGTCACAAAACATGTCTCAATAAATTTTAAAATACTTAAATCATACCATGTATCTTCTTTGCCTACCACAATAGAATGAAGCTAGAAATCAATAACAGAGGGAGAATGGGAAATTTTACAAACTTGTGGAAGTTAAAGAGCACATGCTTAAAGACCCAATGTGTCTAAGAAGAAGTTACAAGGGAAAATAGGAAATATCGTCAGGTGAATGAAATGAATACACAACATACAAACATTTATGGGATGCAGCAAAGGCAGTGCTGTAGGGGGAAATTATAGTTCTAAGGCTTACATTATTAAAGAAGAAAGATCCCAAATCAGAGACCTAACCTCATAATAAGGGGATCTAGAAAAAGAAGAGCAAATTAAACCAACAGAAATGGAGGGAGGGAAATAACAAAGATTAGAGATAAGTGAAATAGAGAATGAAAAAGCAATAGAGAGAGGAAAAATGAACCCAAAGCTGGGTTCTTTCAAAAGATAATAAAATCAATAAAGCTTTACTTCTAGATGGAGAAGAAAAAAGAAAGGATGCAAATAACTAAAATCACAAGTGAAATAGAGGCCATTACTACCAACCTCACAGAAATAAAAAGGATTATAAGAGGATACTATGAACAACTGTACACCAAAAACTTATGTAACCTAGATGAACTGGCTAAATCTTGGAAAAAAACAAACTACCTAAACAGAATCAAGAAGAAATAGAAGATATGAACAAATAACAAGTAAGGAAATTGAGTCAGTAATCAAAAACCTCACAACAAAGAAAATCCCATGTTTTACTGGTGAATTTAAGAAACATCCCAAGAAGAATAAAACCAATCTACTCAAATTCTTCCCAAAATGGAAGAAGACAGAACACTTCCTAACTCATTCTATGAGTCCAACATCAGCCTAATGCCAAAGTCAGATAAAGATAACACAAGAAAAGAAAATTACAAACCAATGGCTCTTATAAACTTAGATGCAAAAATCCTTAACAAAATACTAGCAAATCGAATCCAATGGCACATTAAAAAAAATCCTACAACATGGTCAAGAGGGATTTATGGCATATGCAAGTTTCATAAGAAAATCATTTAATGTAATTCACCATTTTAACAGAACAAGGGTTAAAAGAAAAAAGACCACAAGACCTTCTCAATTGAAGCAGAAAACACAAGCATTTGGGGAAATGGATGTGACTTAAGCAATCGGGCTCCTGTCTACCATATAGGAGGTCCAGGTTTCAATTCCTGGGTCCTCCTGGTAAAAGGCAAGCTGGCCCACACAGTGAGCTGGCCTGAACAGAGAGCTTGCCCATGCAGAGTGCTGGCCCACACAGGAGTGCTTGTCCACACAGGAGTGCTGGCCCATGCAGGTGAGCTGGTACAGCAAGATGATGCAACAAAAAGAGACACAGAGGAGAGACAATAA
>JAKSZT010053887.1:25873825-26028347 GCA_026826555.1 Tolypeutes matacus
TGACTTTTCTTGCCTTATGTTGGAATAGTGGCATCTTATTTACTCCCACACCTCCCACCACATCCCACACAAACATCTCCCACAGTGTGGCCCACCACCCTCAATGAACTTACACATCCTGGAGCCTTGCCACCAACCATAGACCACAGTTCACACTGTAGACCACACTCTCTCTCACTCAGTTCTGAGTGGTGTGTGCTGATTTAAAATGGCCTACATCCGTTGCCACAACAGTACTCAGGACAACCTCCAACTCCCAAAGAAGCCCCTGTATTTCAACCGCTCATCCCCTCCCTACCCCAAAAGTGTCAAGTGGCCACTGGCTCCACCTCATTGTTATCTCTTGTAAATGAGACTTAGCCTGCAGTTGTGGGGTGCCTAAGGGTTGCCACCTGAGAGCCTCCTTATTGCTCCAATGTGGACTCTCTCTACTTCTCATTTTAGAGCTCTCTGTATTGTTTGAAATTTCTAACCATGTGCTTTATAACTTGATTTTATTTTTATTTTTTAAATTGAGAAAATACTAAAGAATATTTTAACACTAAAGAAGAACCATCTGACATTTGAGTTTAAGGGGACTGAAATGGACAAACATATCATCAGAAAATATAAAATGGAAGAGATTCAGAATTAGGGGGGCTACAGATATAATAATCTTATAAAGAAACACAAAGCTAAGATTTTCATATGCTGAAGCTCTACCATTTTACTATAGGAGCAAAGGAGCAAATGGTAATTTAAAGAACTCTCTCTTACCTCCAGAATAGCTCGTATCATGCTGGCAGTTACTTCTTCTCCATCTTGTCTTTGCAGACAGCTGCAAACAGGTTTTAGAGATCCCTGAAGCAGAGCTATGCCTTTTGATTTCTCAGAGTTCTTACAAACTAAGATACTCTCACCTATAACCAAAAAAGCATATACATGCCAAATCCCATCCCAACTAAAAAACTTAAGTTGTCTTACTTGTTTAAAAGGAGGCAAGAGACAATAGTGGTTGTTACAGTCAAAGAATTATGCTAACGTTTCCACTTTCTGAATTTTAAATTAACCATTATTATTAATAGTTAAGTAATTAATATAGATACATTGAAAACTCTAAAGTAAAATGAAAAGTATTACTAATTACACATATTTTAAAAAGCACACACACACACAGAGCACCCAGCAAATGGATCAACTATCATTAACAGCAAAGTAAAAAGCCACTTGATTGTTTAAAGATCTTCCAGGCTTTAATGCTTCAACTGAATGTACTAAACTTTTTCAGGAGGGGCAAGATTTGTGAAAATGCCTAAACGAATGTTAGTTTCTATGTCCAGGTTCCTGCTCCAACTTGTTTGGAGGAGGTTTCATCCATATGATAATAGAGAAGTTGACCCAAAGGATTTATTGCTAATTGTTGAACGTGCAAATCACTATTTTGACACAAAGCACCGGGTAATCTACAGAAAGACTATAATGTGTCATCTAAATAAAAGACCATGAATTGTGCAGGAAATATTAAGACTATCGTTTATAAAATGCTAAAAAGTGACAAAGATGGTACACACTCCCAAAAGCTTAACCAAGTATTTGAAATCTTCAAGTGGATATGAAACACTATATTCATGCATGCCCCAGATACATGTTCTGAGCATGCTACATGCCATCCTGAAATGGAGTATTATGCCGTATCAGAAGCTCAGAAGCCTCTAAAACCTCATAAATGAAGTTATTACGGTATCTTTTAGTTTTGTTTGAATGTTACATGATTTAAGGCTTGATTATTAGCCCAGGGTTCCAACTTCCAATTTTTCTCCCCCATAAGAAAGATAAACAAAAGCTAAGAATATAGCAAGGCAAATAAAACCTCATTTTTTATATTACCATAAAGGCCCTGAGAGAATATCTGCATAAGATGGACTCATACTCCACTCCATAGAGTTTGAGTCTACAGAGAAATCAGAGTTGCAGAAGGGCAGGGAAAAGCAGATAGGAATGGGAAGGGAATATTATAGTCTCTGCCCCTCTCCCCCACCCTTTTAAAACATATATACGAAGTCTGCATATTTTGTAGATTAAGAGACAGACAGGATAAACTTCTTTGATTTCTACTATAGAGGAAACCCAACAAATTAGATTTTTTAATCAAAATTTTTTGTACTAAAGGAAGCTGACTAATGACCCTTCAAGGACTGTAGGTCATTTGTTATTGAGGCTGGGATTAATGGTTGTCCCCCAATAGCTATTCTCTCAACTTTAGTCACCCAGCTAAAGGTTACAGCACCCAGCCTCCCTTGTAGCAGGAGAACATAGCTATGTGACTAAGCTCTGGCTTCCTGCTGGCTGAAATACAGAGGCCAAGACAGGGGCTGGAGTAGCTTCTTATGCCATAGAATAGAAGCCATATTGCTGAAAATGAAAAAAAAAAAAAAAAAAAAACACCCAGCAAAATAGAAGACTAGGTCCCTGACACATTGCAGAGCTACATGTCAGTCCCAGATTGCTTACACCTGTACTGTTTTATGAGCACCAAATCAGCTTCTAGCTTTTTTAAGCAGCCATTATTTTGGCTTATGCTATAGTAGTGAAGTTTTATCCTAACTAATCCAAACACTAGTAAATTATTTGGTGCCTTCATCTGACACGTTAGAAGTGCTCTAAAAGTCACTTCCTCAGTATACTACCCAGGTTTTTATGCTCAGAATAACTCATCTATTTACCCATTAAGACTTTCTCTTTTTTCCTGTACTTCTAATTTCTCTTCAGTAACCACAGAACTGTTCTGTTTGCCTATTTTATTTGGACATATCTATTATTATTTTGGAGACAATAAATTATGTCCTAGAGAAAAAGTGACAGAGAATGTTATTCACAAGGTTCTTTAACATTAGAAGGCTCACAACAATATAATCACACCAAGAAAGACACAGCTGGTTGGGAATAATATTTGTTGCTGTCCTGATATTTAATTCAACTAAACCTCTTTCTCATTGCTTAAGGAAAAACTTTTGTTTGGATTGCTGGTAATATTATCATTACCAGCTGGTACAAGATAAGAAAATGAAAATGTGTTTTTAAAGCCAGCACCAATTTAGAGTGAAAAAGAAGGTATATTAAGTTCCACTTCCCAAAGTGTGAGAGTGCTTTCCAGCTATAGCATCCCTATCTGATCTCTCTTTGAGACCAGGTCGCCTAAGCAGAACTAATCCCATAAAAATTGCTCCCTTCATTAGCACTTTAGGGTAGAATATACTTGGAAATTAAAAATCATCTTCTAGCTAATGTAATAAATCATTCTGATTAACAAAATACTGAATTATTTCACTGAATACATAAGTTAATACAAAAGAAAATCTTAATTCTACATTAGTAGAAAATCAATGGGGAAGCGGCTGTGGCTCAATCAGTAGGGCTCCTGTTTACCATATGGGAGGCCCCGGGTTCGGTTCCCGGGGCCTCCTGGTGAAGGCAAGCCCGCCCGCACGGCGTGGTTAGCTGACCCAGCGAGCACAAGCAGCAAGGAGGGGATAAATGAATAAATAAATAAAATCTTTAAAAAAAAAAAAAAAAAAAAAAATCAATGGTTGATAATATCTGAAAATTATAACTTATACCGATTACAAATATTAAGTGAATCCAAAAGGATAATATTTGTACATTGGATAATACTGCATGAAGAGAAACAGGTTGCCAGGCACTAATCAAATTTCAAGTAGACTGACAGTGTCCTGCAGCAATGCTATTACAGTTAAATTCAAACTCACCTACTATGTCTACTCCTTTCCTCCCAGCACGACCAACCATCTGCTTGTAAGTAAGAATATTTAGAAGTCGACCACTTAAAGTAGGAGTCCGAATAATCACACGACGTGCAGGTAAATTCACCCCAGATGAAAGAGTAGAAGTTGCTGCCAAGACGCGAATGAAGCCTTGACGGAAGGCTCCTTCAATGATATCTCTCTCCTCAAAAGTAAGACCTAGTAAAAAAAAAAAAGAGGTTCCAATGACAAATATTAATGAAAATATTGTACTATCACTTACAAATGAATCTGAGTCTGCTACTACAAGAATCTAAGGGTTTTTTTTCAAGTCATCACAGTCTAATGATTTAAGAATATAATCTGCCACCCCAGTACACGGTCTCATTTTCTAGACCAGAGGTTTGCAAACATTTTCTGTAGAGACCTATATGATAAATATTTTAGAATTTGTGGGCCAGACAGTCTGTCCTAACTACTCAGTTCTGCCTTGTGATACGAAAATAGCCACAAACAAATGGGCATGACTGTGTTCCAATGAAACTTAATTACAAAACAGACGGTGGGCTGGATTTGGCCATTAGGCAGTAGTCTGCCAACCCCTGTTCTAGACTGTGACAGTTTAGTATTGTTTATGGATTTCAAAAATAGATATTGGATTGTGTTTGTAAACTGGTCTGTTCTTCTGGGCATATTAGATTGTATTAGAGTCAGAGGTTTCACTCTTAATTTATCAAATCAAGATTAGGGCTTTTATTTGACATCATTAGGGTGACTCGGTTTGAGTGTCGTCCCCTGCCCCTTTGTGGGCTATATAAACAGATGCTCAACCAAAGACAGGGAAGTAAATACACAGAGAAGGAGAACACAGAGAGTTTAGTTTTGGACGCTGGAGCTCTGGGGAGAGAGCAGAGCCATTTGCCTGATAGTTTGCCGCTGAAGAGACAAGAGCCCTGAACAGCTGAGAAAACCCAGAAAGAAACAAGCCCTAGGGAGAGAGAGATGAGCCTAATGCTAGCCTACAGCTGAGATTGGAAGAAACTGGGACCGTGGAGCCTTAGGAGGAAGAGGAAGGCTGAATCCTAGCAGAGACCAGTAGTCATCTTGCTCCAACACATGGCAACAGACTTTGGTGAGGGAAGTAACTTACTCTTTATGGCCTGTTAAAGAGTAACTGTTAGCTTCTACCCTAAATAAGTACTCTTTAGAAAAGCCAACAGATTTCTGGTATTTTGCATCAGCACCCCTATGGCTGACTAATACATAGACAATGAACTCTTTGAGGGTAAGGACATGCCTTATTCATGAAGGCATTTCCAGGGCATATCCAATACAGTGGTAGGGCACACTTTTGACATAAATGTCTTTGAATAAACACAAGTAAATGAAAAACAGCATATAAAATATGTACTAATCTGGCTAACTTTTAATTTTATTAAAAAATCAGGAGAGCTCTAGTTTGTAAGTTAAGTGATAGGTTCACAGGTGTTTTATTAGTATATATCCTAAGTTATATACAATGTAGATAGTCTTTTGTAAGTAAATATCATGATAAAAATTTTAAATAAATTGAAAGGATTAAATTCCTAATCTTAGAAAATATAAGTCTTAATCATATCCTTAGCACATATCTTCACAGACCATTCCCTGCAAGAATTTCTTTAATTAATTTGATTTTAATATATCTGTGAGAATATTTCAATATTCCTTAGACAAAAGGAAACACTCAGAGTGACATAAAATCAGGGTAGCAAGTACTAGCCTAATTTAAATTTTAAGGAACCCAAGTACAGTTAGGTAACAATTTTAGAATCCATTTCCCCAATAGTCCAAATAAGCCTATATCTAGTATTTATATACTATATGCCATATATATATACACACACTATACAGATAAGTTAACTTAAACATGTTTGTTTTACTCTTGATTAATCTTAATTACACAACTTATTAAAAAGAAATCTAAAGGTATTAATTGTGGCTAACAAGAAAACAAATTCACGTAAATATAAAAATAAGAAAATTATGAGGTTTTTAAAAAGAGTGCTTCTTACTAACAGATTGTAAATATGGAATACCTGCATGATGAAAAGCTACTCCCCATGGTACAGTTTTTTGTAATACAGAGTCCAGTCCTGAAGGCAAACGTTTTAACTGATCCATCACTTCCAAAAGGTCCTTTTGGTTCAGAATCACTGGTGGAATTTCACATGGTTTAACCAATCCTGTCACACACACACAAAAAAATTATCAACAGTGTTCACCCCTGGCTTAGCCACATCAGGTGCTATCTGCTATCTGCCTAAGTCACTGTAAAGCCAAATAATAGGGCAATGATCCTGAAACTGCTACATATTATAATCACCTGGAGATCTTTAAAACATACTGATGCTTGCTCACCCCCACCCCCAATCTCCCACATTCTGATGTAATTGGTATGGAGTACAACCTTGGCATAAGGAATTTTAAAAGCTCCCCAGATGATTCTACTGTGCAGCAAAGTTTGGGAAACACTGTACTAGGGTATGTACCAAGCTAAAAGGAAGGGATCAAATGAACTCAGTTGTAAGAAGAGGGCTATGGATACTGATTACCACACAGAGCCTAAAAATCTAAATAGATCCTTGCTCAAAGTATGTTCTACCAACCAAGAAGACCAGCATCACCAAGAAGGTTGATAGAAATGCAGAATCTAAAGCCTCACCTCAGACATACATACTGAATCAGAGTGTGATTCTTAGGTACATTAAAGCTTGAATAGCACTGAAACAGACTGTAAACTCCTTGAGGACAAGTATAGTATATTTCTTAATATATATATTACAGCACTTAACCCAACATCTGTGTATATTAACTTGCTTCAATATATATATATTCTATTTGACTTTGGTTGATTTAAGTGTGTGGGGGCGGGGGGCGGGAATCCATCAGTCTTTCATTAATCATCATAAAGGAAACCTCCCCAATACAATTTATAAATGTCTAATTGTGGTATCTCTTCATCAGCAAGTAGTTAAGCTTAATAAACTTTTTGTGTTAACTAATAGTTAATCATTAGATTTTGGGGAAATATAGTAGGAGAAACTTTGGGCAACCCCAGGAAACCAATTTTCTGTCAAAGCATGAAATAGAAATACGGTCTATACAGGTCACCTAGTCAAAGGACAAGAGTCACCAGCAAGTAGAGGTTGAAAGAGACACTTCTCTAGTAAGGATCACTGAAGAGCACCATCTGCTGGCAGGCCAGTAAACTGCAAGAAGTAAAAATGCTTTTTGGAGTATCCATATCCCATGCCCCCGAGATCTGATTTAAACAGTCTTCAAAAACCTCCCCTAAAATGAAAAGCCCTGGACCAGAGGAATTCATAAGTGAATTCTACCAAGCATTCAAAGTATATTTTATATTAATCTTACTCAAAATCTTCCAAAAAATTGAACAGGAGGGAACACTACCAAACTCATTCTATAAAGCCAATATCACCCTGATACCAAAGCCAGATAAAGATATTACAAAAAAAGAAAATTGCAGACCAACTTCCCTAATTAATATATAGATGCAAAAACCCTCAATTAAATTCTCACTAATCGAATCCAACAACACATCAAAAGAATTATTCGCTGGGGAAGGCCTGCTAAGGGGTGTGGAATTTTTCTTTTTGGGGTAATAAAATGGTTCTAAAATTTTTCGTGGTGATGAATGCACAACATTGTGATTATACTAAAAGCCATTGATTATACACTTTGGATAGATTGTATGGTATGTGACTATATCTGAATAAAACTGCTTAATAAGTAAATAATTGTGCAAGGATAGTGAGAAATAGCAGCTATGTATAGCAGAGGAAACAGAGATTGAGGGGGGAAGAAGTCTCTTTTATTTGCCTGTTTTTTGTTCATTAGTAGTAGTATAGAAATAATGAAAATGCACTACTAATGATTAAAATGATGAATGTGCAACTATGTGATTATACCAAAACCATTGGTTGTACTCTTGGGATGAACTATATGATTAATATGCATCAATAAAATGGATTTTGGGGGAAAAAAGCCATTGATTATGCACTTTGAATGGATAGTTATGGTATGTGAATATATCTCAATAAAACTGCTTAATAAATAAATGAATAATTGTACAAGAATAGCCAGAAATAGCAGCTCTGTACAGCAGGGGAAACACAGAGAGATTGAGAGGTGAAGAATTTTCTTGTTTGTTTATTTGTTTATTATTATTGAAATAATGAAAATGCTCTAATAATGATTAAGTGATGAACGTACAACATTGTGATTATATCAAATACCACTGATTGTACACTTTGGATGATTGTATGCTTTATTAATATGTACCAATAAAATTGATTTGTTTTTAAAAAATAGTAATTATTATTATTATTCATCATGATCAAGTGGTTTTTATCCCTGGCATGCATGGGTGATCCAACACAAGAAAATCAACCAGAATGATACATCACATTAATAAATTGAAGAAGAAAAATCACATGTTCATCTCCATTGGTGCAGAAAAGGCATTTGACAAAACACAGCATCCTTTT
Source organism: Tolypeutes matacus (assembly GCA_026826555.1). NCBI lineage: Eukaryota > Metazoa > Chordata > Mammalia > Cingulata > Chlamyphoridae > Tolypeutes > Tolypeutes matacus. The sequence continues at coordinate 25,882,116 of JAKSZT010053887.1, forward strand.
TGATAAAAATACTCCAAAAAATAGATAGATATAGAAAGAAAGCTTCTCAACATGTTAAAATGCAAATATATGTAATATCCACAACTAACATTATATTCAATGGCAAAAGACTGAAAACTTTCCCACTGAGATCAGGAACAAGAGAAGAATGCCTAATATCTCCACTATTATTCAATATTATGCTGAAGTTCTAGCTGAGCTGGAGCAATTAGGCAAGAAACAGAAATAAAGGGTACCCAAATAGGAAAGGAAGAAGTAAAACTTTCGCTGTTCACTGATGATATGATCCTATACCTAGAAAATCCTGAAAAAAAAAAAACACAAAATACCTACTAGATCTAATAGACAGGTTCAGCAGAGTGGCAGGATACAAGATTAATACACAAAAATCAGTAGCATTTCTTTACACTACCAATGAGCAATCTGAGGAGGAAGTCAGTAAAAAAATTTCATTTACAATAGCGACTAAAAGAAGCTAATATTTAGGAATAAACTTAGCCAAGGACATAAAGGACTTGTATTCAGAAAACTACAAAGCATTGCCCTACCTCACATCTTCTAAAAAAATTAACTCTGAATGGATCAAGGACATAAATATAAAAGCTAGAACCATAAAACTCCTAGAAGAAAAAGTGGGGAAACATCTTCAAGATCTTGTGCTAGGTTGTGCTTTCTTAAAACCATATACCCAAAGCATGAGCAACAAAATAAAAAAAAAAAAAAAAGATAAATGAGACCTCCTTAAAATTAAACACTTTTGTGCTTCAAATGACTTTAAGAAGGTGAAAAGGCAACCTACTCATTGGGAGAAATTTTTTAGAAAGCACATATCCGATAAGGTTCTGATCTCCATGTTACATAAAGAGGTCATATGACTCAAGGATAAAAAAACAAACAAATCCAATTTATATATGGTCAAAAGACCTGAAAAGACATTTTTCCAAAGAGGAAATACAAATGGCCAAAAAGCACATGAAAAGATGCTCAATATCACTAGCTATTAGGGAAATGCAGATCAAAACTACAATGAGATATTTCATGCCTTACAGAGTGGCCATTATTTAAAAAACAGAAAACTACACATGCTGGAGTGGATGCAGAGAAATAGGAACACTCCTTTACTGTTGGTGGGAATATAGAATGATGCAACCTCTACTGGAAGACAGTTTGGCAGTCCCTCAAGAAGCCAAATATACATCTGCCATATGATCTGGCAATCCACTCATAGAAATATATTCAGAAGAACTGAAACCAAGGATGTAAACTGACATTTGTATACCAATGTTCATAACAGCATTATTCACAATTGCTAAAAGATGGAAACAACACAGGTGTCTGTCAACCAATGAACAGAACGGATAAACAAAGTGAGGTACATACATATCATAGAATACTATTCAGCTGTAAGAAGAAATGAACTTGGGATGCATATGACAATATGGAGTTAACTTGAGGACATCATGCCAAGTAAAATAAGCCAGACACAAAAGAACAAATATTGTACGGTCTCACTAATATGAACTAAATACAATATGTAAACTCGTGGAGTTAAACTCTAGAGTATACGTTACTAGGAGATAGAATATGGGTTGAGAACAGGGAGCTGATGCTGAATGTATGTAGTACTTTTATTAAGAGGGACTGTAAATGTGGGGAAATGGTTAGAAGTGCTGGTAAAACATTATAGTGAGTGTAATCAACACTACTGCTTTATAAACGTGATTGTGGCTGAAAGGGGTAGTGTGAGGTTAATGTCAATTGAAAGAAAGCTAGAAGATAATCTAAGGATTACATAACAGGGATTTCAGTGATGGATGATGATTGTGGTTAATAGTACAAATACAAGAATGTTCCTCCATTACAAGGTGTTAAGAATATGGAGCTCATAGAAAAAATACAACTAATGCAACATATAGACTATAGTTAACAATAATATTGTAATATTTTTATAGCAATGGCAAAGAAGGTACTATATCAATGCTAAGTGTCAATAGTGGAGGGGTATAAGGGAGTTTTGGATTTTCCCTTTTGAATTAATGAAAACATTCTGAAATAGACTGAGTTTATGACACCACACTCTGCAATGAAAAAGAGAGCCACTGAGTGTATAATTTGAATGAAATGAACAAGGCAGGAGACCATATAATCCAGTGAACCCCAAGGTAAATGATGGACTGTGGTTAACAGTACAAATATGGAAACATCTCTCACGAACTATGACAAATATACAATGCTTATACATGGTTTTAATAATAGAATGGTTTGTGGGAAAAACACACCAAATATAAGCTATGGATTATAGACAGCAGTAGTATTATGATAATGTTCTTTCATCATTTTTAACAAATGTGTCACAACAACGTAAGGAGGTGTTGGTGGGACAATGTATGGGAATTGTGTATGATTTGAATGATTGTTTTAACTCACTACTTCCCAAAAATGAAATTTAAATATATATGTCTGTGTGTGTGTATATACATAATTTTTTTTCTTTTACTTCCTTAGGTAAACTTTTCTTAAAATCTTAATGATCCATATAAGATTGCCAATGTTTTATTTTGCTAAGGAAGGACAATTTAAATTTAAAAGAATAACTACCATCTACCAAGCTCTTCATTGCAAAAGCCATTTTATCAACAAAATATTAGAAGGCACAATTTAGAATTTAAACTTCAGCTTTATGAAAAATGTGCTCCCTTGTCATTATTTTTCTGGTGAGCACTTCATCATACAGCAGTGTTAGCAACTGAATCATGCCCCCTGACAAAAGACACGTTCAGGTCCCATCCCTGGTCCTGTGAGTGTGAACCCATTTGTAAATAAGACCTTTGAAGATGTTATTAGTTAAGATGAATGATGGAAGCCTAATCCAAGAGAGTAAAGGAAAACTGCACACAGAAAAGAAGCCATGGGGAGCAGCAAGAAGCCAGAAGTATGGAACCCAGAGGAGAAAGGAGAAAACACAGCCATGTACAATGCCATATGACAGAAAAGCCAAGAACCCAAAAGATAGCTAATTAGCCAGAAAATACCAACCCCTGGAGGAAGCAAGCCATCTAAACTCTAAAATTGTGAGCCAATAAATTTCTGTTGTTAAGCCAATGTGTTTGTGACGGTTAGGCTAATGTGTCAACTTGGACAGGTAACTGTGCCCAGTTGTTTGGTCAGGCAAACACTGAGCTAACTGTAATACAAGGACATTTATGGACTTTAGCCATCAGTGAGCTTACTACACAGATGGCTGAATACAGCTATGATCAACGAGGGAAATTGCCATCAGCAGTAAGTGACATTTTATCCAATCAGTTCAATGCCTTAAAAGGGGAAGTGATTTCAGCATTCAGAGAGAATTTCCCAGCTCATCTTTGGACAGCCAACGACTCCTGGAAACTCATGAAGGACATTCACTGGACTTTCACCAGAGCCCCTGGTTTGCAGCCTGCCTGCAGAATCTGGACTTGTGCATCCCCACAATCACATGAGAGAATTTTATAAAATCTCATACTATTTACACATATCTCCTATAGATTCTGTTTCCCTAGAGAACTCTGACTAATACACCATTGTATGGTATTTGTTTTTGTTTTTTGTTAAGATTTATTTATATTATTTATTCCCTGCTCCCCCCGCCCCCCGTTGTTTTGCGCTCACTGTCTGTTCTCTGTGTGTTCTTCTGTGACTGCTTGTCTTCTCCTTAGGCGGCACTGGGAACTGATCCTGGGACCTTCCAGAGTGGGAGAGAGGCACTCAATCTCTTGCACCACCTCAGCTCCCTAGTCTGCTGCACCTCTTATTGTCTCTCCTCTGTGTCCTTTTTTGTTGCATCATATTGCTGCGCTAGCTCTCCGCATGGGCCAGCACTCCTGTGTGGGCCAGCACTCCTGTGCAGGCCAGCATTCCATGCAGGCCAGCATTCCATGTGGGCCAGCTCTCCACTCAGGCCAGCTCGCTGCACGGGTCAGCTTGCCTTTCACAAGTAGGCCCCAGGAATCAAACCCTGGACCTCCTATATGGTAGATGGAAGCCCAATCTCTTGAGCCACATCTGGTTCCCGGTATTTGTTTTAGCAGCTGAGAAATGAAAACAATTAGCTCCAGTCCAAGAATTAGCACTTGAAAACCAATGCTGTAAATCAAGATAACATGACCAAAAGAAAAGAAAATGATGGTAATTCTAGGTATTAAGGAACATAAGTTGCCATGGTACAGAGAGTACCAATTAAGAGGGAACTATAGAGAAAAATAGCTATAGAACAGGCTGAAACAGCCCAGGAAAAGATCTTCTAGGTTTTAGGACACCAGGCAAAGGATGGACACCACCCAGAGGAGAAAGGGTGAAAGAAGGAGAATCGCAACGATAGCACTGTGAGTTGAAACCAGCGGCTACTGCTTCCGGCACCCTATCCCACACAAAAAACCCTTTAGAATTCTCAGGCCTCTGGGCCTGCAGCTACAGACAAAGGGAGCTGCAAGGATCCACCACCCCAAGAAAGGGGGGAGAGAGGACACAGCCTAAGGCTGACACGGCTTCTGACCCACAAATTTGCTCTGCTGTATTCCACGAGCTGTTCCAGGCCAGGTGAGACCACATCATGGTTTGCCCCGGGAGACCATACAGGACTAGAGAAATTCCACCCTCCCAATCTCCCTCTCCTCTATCCAGGACTGATTGTTGAAGACTCACATCCTCAGGAAAGGGGAGAGAGAGGGATACTGCCTAAGGCTGACTCAGCTTTCGACTCACAGATTTGGTCTGCCGTGTCCCAGGAGCCTTTTCAGGCCAAGTGAGGCCACGCCATTGTTTGCCTTGGGAGCCTGCAAGGGACTAAAGTTATATGACCCTCCCAATCTCCTTCTATACTAACCAGGACTGATTGTTGAGGACTCAGACAGGAGTGTAGGTGTTTCCTACCCAGGAAAGGGGAAGGGGCTGCCAGAGAAGGCTAGAGAACTGTCTCTGAGAAAGTTTGAATTGCAAAGCTCTGAGCCCCCAGGTAGGAAGATCTATCACATTAATCTAGTCTGTGCTGCAACAAATGCACTCCTATCAGTCATTGAACTGAGAGCTGCAAATACTGCCATCTACTGGCAGAACAAGAAAATGCAATGAGAAAATTAAAAAGTAAAAGAGGTTTTTTTTTTTTGTTTTTTTTTTTGCAATTTTCCTGTCCAGAATATTTATTTTTTTTTATTTTTTTTTTTATTATGGGTAAAAATCAAAATTCTCACAATACATACAAACATTTGTAAAATGATATATAAATATATATGCATATATGTGTATTTGCTTACAAAAATGTTATTTTTATATATATATATACATATATTTTAAGAGGTGCTTAGATTACCTAAAATATTATACGGAACCCACTGGGATTCCCATGTTGCCCACCTCCCACACCTCCCACCACATCCAACACAAACATCTCCCATAGTGTGGCCCACCAACCTCAATGAACTTACACATCCTGGAGCCTTGCCACCAACCAGGTTTTTTCTGACCTCTATAACCTCCCTCCTATAGGCCATAGGAAGTGGGTCTACAACCAATTACTGGGTCCAGAGCCCAGTTTCAAGTAGCAGTTAGGCACAATCCTAACAATCCAGGTCGAGCAAAGAATCAAAGCGCAGTGGTAACACACAGACTCCTGCCACTAAATATCTACAAAAGAGAAAGAAATTGAGCATCTGAGTACACTACATCCTAATCAGGTGCCTGGACATCAGCAAAAAGTTACGAGCCACAATAAGAAAATAGAAGACATGGCCCAAGAAAAGGAATATATCAAAGCCCCAGAAGAGATGCAGGATTTGAAATAAATGATTAGCAAGATGCGCACAAATTACCAAAATCAAATTAATGAGTTAAAAGAAAATATGGCTAAAGAGATAAATGACATCAAGAGCACACTGAGTAAGCACAAAGAAGAATTTTAAATCCTGAACAGAAAAGTAACAGAGCTCATGGAAATGAAAGACACAATAGGTGAAACCAAAAATACATTAGAGGCATACAACAGCAGACTCAAAATGACAGAAGAAAGAATAAGTGATACCAAAGAAAGAACAGCTAAAATTAAAGAGAGAAAAGAACAGAGAGAGAAAAGAATGGAAAAAATTGAGCAGGGGCTCAGGGAGTTGAATGACAACACGAAACACAACAACATATGTGTCATGGAAGTTCCAGAAGGAGAAGAGAAGGGAAAGGGGGCAGAAAGAGTATTTAAGGAAATAATTGCTCAATATTTCCCAACGCTCACGAAAGAAATGAATTTACATGTCCAAGAAGCACACCGTACCCGAATAAGAATAAATCCAAATAGACCTATTTCAAATACATACTACTCAGAATGTCAAATGTCAGAGCTAAAGAGAAAATTCTCAGAACAGCAAGGGACAAGCAAACCATCACTTACAAAGGACACCCAGTAAAACTTAGCGCAAGTTTCCCTTCAGAAACCATGAAGGCGAGAAGAGAGTGGTATAATACAATTTGGATACTGAAAGAGATAAACTGCCAGCTGAGAATTCCTTATCTGGCAAAACTGTCCTTCAAATATGAAGGTGAGTATAAAATATTCACAAACAACAATAAAATATTCACAACCAAACAGAAACTAAGAGGAACTAAGAGAGTTTGAAAAAAGTATCCACCTTTGCAGGAAATATTAAAGGAAACCTTAGAACGTGAAATAAAAAGACAAGAGAGAGAGGCCTGGAGGAGAATATAAAAAGAAAGAATAGGAGAAAGGACAACCAAAGTGTAAAAAGACAAAAATATGATATGACTTATGAAAACCAAGAATAAAATGGTAGAAGTAAATGATGCATCTACAGTAACATCATTGAATGTGAATGGATAAACTCCTCAATCAAAAGATACAGGCCAACAAAATGGATTAAAAAACATGAGCCATCCATATGCTGCTTACAAGAAACTCACATTAGACCCAGGAATTAAAAACCACCTGAAAGTAAAAAGTTGGAAAAAGATACTCCACACAAATAAATAACCAAAAAAGAACAGGGGTAACTATACTAATATTAGACAAAACATACTTTAAATAAAAAACAGTTATAGGAGATACAGAATGTTATTATATATTAATAAAAGGGACAATCCACCAGGAATATATAACAGTCATAAATATCTATGCACCTAACCAGGGTGCCCCAAAATATATGAGACAAACTCTGGCAAAACTGAAGGGAGAAATAGACATTTCTACAATAATCGTCGGAGACTTCAACACCCCTCTCACATCATTAGATAGAACAAATAGACAGAAGATCAACAAGGAAACAGAGAACTTGAACAATATGATAAACAAGTGAGACCTAACAGACATATACAGAACACTGCATCCAAACTCAGCAGGTTATACATTCTTCTCAAGTGTCCATGGATCTTTCTCCAGGATAGACCACATGTTAGGGCACAATGCAGCTCTCAATAAATATAAAAAGATTGAAATTATACAAAGCACCTTTTCTCAGATCATAATGGAATGAAACTGGAAATCAATAATAGACAGGAAAAAAGTAAATTCACAAATGTGTGAAGGCTGAACAACACACTCCTAATTAATCAATGGGTCAAAGAAGGAATTGCAAGTGAAATCAGTAAATATATTGAGACACATGAAAAGGAGAATACAACTTATCAAAACTTATGGGATACAGCTAAGGCAGTCTTAAAAAGGAAATTTATACCCCTAAATGCCTATATTGAAAAAGAAGAGCTAAACTCAAAGATTTAACTAAACAACTAGAGAAACTAGAAAAAGAACAGCACACCAATCTCAAAGCAAGCAGAAGGGAACTGTAGCACTTCGGCAGTTTGATATAGTTACAAATTCCAAAAATAGATATTGGATTATGCTTGTAAACTGGTCTGTTAATCTGGGCATCTTTAAGTTATGATTAGGGCGTTGACTGGGCCATGTCAGTAGGGCGTTGAGCCCCACCCCTTGGTGAGTAGGGTCTTGAAGATAAAAGACATGGCAAAGGACAGTGTTGGAGCAGTTTTGAGTTGGAGTTGTGATGCGGAGTCTTGAGCTGGAGCCCCAGGAAGTAGCGTACAGAGGAGCTTGGTCATGAGGAAAGAGAGAAGGCCCTGGGAAGAGAAGAAAGCCATTTGCCTGATAGTCTATAGGTCGCCTTGTGGCAGACAGCAAGACTGAGCCCAGAGAGAGGCAAGCCCCAGGAAGAGAGGAACCCAAGAAGCCTGAACCCTGACAAATGTCGGCAGCTGTCTTGCTCCAACACATGGCAATGGACTTTGGTGAGGGAAGAAACTTACACTTTATGGACTGGTAACTGTAGACTTCTACCCCAAATAAATATCCTTTATAAAAACCAACCAATTTCTGGTATTTTGCATCAGCATCCCTTTAGCTGACTAATACAGGAAGAAATAATAAAGATTAGAGCAGAAATTAATGAAATTGAGAACAAAAGAAAACAATAGAGAAAATCAACAAAACCGAAAGGTGGTTATTTGAGAAGATCAATAAAATTGACAAACCCCTAGCTAGACTAACAAAGAAAAAAAGAGAGAAGATACAAATAAATACAATCAGAAATAAAAGGGGGAAAGTTATGACTGACCCCACAGAAATAAAAAGGCTCATAAGAGGAAATTATGAAAAACTGTATGCCAACAAATTAGACAACATAGATGAAATAAACAAATTCCTAGAAGTGGACAACCTTCTGATGATACAAGCAATACAAGAACTTAACAAATATTTAAAGAGATTGAATCCATCATCAAAAATATTGAAAGTTCAGGACCAGATGGCTTCATAGGTGAATTCTACCAAGCATTTCAAAAAGAATTAACATCAATCCTGTTTAACTCTTCCAAAAAATTGAAGAGAAGAGATAGATAGATAGATAGATAGATAGATAGATAGATAGATAGATAGATAGATAGATAGATAACTTAAAAAATTGAAGAGGATGGAAAATTACCCAATACATTTTAGAAAGCCAACATCACCCTATTACCAAAGCCAGATAAAGTCACTACAAGTAAAGAAAATTACAGACCAATCTCTCTAATGAACATAGATGCAAAAAATCTCAACAAAATACTTGCAAAGAGAATCCAACAGCATATGAAAAGACTTATACATCACGACCAAGTGGGATTTGTCCTGGTATGCAAGTCTGGTTCAACAAGAAAATCAATCAATGTAATACACCACATTAACAAATTGAAGGAAAAAAAAACACATGATCATCTCAATAGATGCAGAAAAGGCATTTGACAAAATCCAGCATCCTTTTTTGATAAAAACTCTTCAAAAGATAGGAATAGAAGGAAAATTCCTCAATATGATAAAAGGCATATATGAAAAACCCACAGCCAACATCATACCCAATGGGGAAAGGTTGAAAGCTTTCCCTCTATGATCAGGAACAAGACAAGGATGCCCACTGTCACCACTGTTATTCAACACTGTACTAGAAAGTTCTAGCTAGGGCAGTTAGACAAGACAAAAAAATTAAAGGCATCCAAATAGGAAAAGAGGAAGTAAAACTCTCACTGTTTGTAGATGACATGATCCTGGACTTAGAAAACCCTGAAGTATCCATGACAAAGCTACTTGAACTAATAAATGAGTTCAGCAAAGTGGCAGGATACAAAATCAACACGCAAAACTCAGTAATGTTTTTGTACACTAGTACTGAACAACCTGAGGAGGAAATCGAGGGGAAAATTCCATTTTCAATAGCAACCAAAAGACTCAAATACCTAGGAGTTAATTTAACCAAAGAAGTACAGGACCTATATGCAGAAAACTACAAAACGATGCTAAAAGAAATTTTAAAAGACCTAAACAAATGAATGGAAAGACATTCCGTGTTCATGGATTGGAAGAATAAATACCATGAAGATGTCAATCTTACCCAGACTGATTTATAGATCAATGCAATACCAAACAAAATCCAAACAACTTACTTTACAGAATTAGAGAAGGCAATTACCAAATTCATCTGGAAGGGTAAGTGTACCCGAATAGCCAAAAGCGTTCCAAAAAAGAAGAGCAACGTGGAAGGAATTTCACTGCCTGACCTTGAAACATATTACAAAGCTACAATGGTCAAAAGAGCATGGTACTAGCATAAAGAGAGACACATTGATCAGTGGAATAGAATTGAGAACCTAGAAATAAACCCTTACCTATACAGTCAACTAGTTTTTAACAAACCTACCAAGCCCATGCTAACGGGAAAAAACAGTCTCTTCAACAAATGGTGTCGGGAGAACTGGATATCTATAACCAAAAGAATGAAAGAGGACCCCTATCTCACCTCCTATACAAGAATCAACTCAAAATGAATCAAAGATTTAAATATATAAGCTAGGACTGTAAAACTACTAGAAGAAAATGTAGGGAAACATCTTCAAGACCTTGAAGTAGGTCGTGGTTTCTTGGACCTTACACCCAAAGTACATGCAACAAAAGAAAAAATAGATAAATGGGACCTCCTCAAAATTAAACACTTTTGCACCTCACAAGACTTTGTCAAAAGGGTGAAAAGGCAGCCAACTCAATGGGAAAAAATATTTGGAAACCACATATCTGATAAGGGTTTAATATCCAGGGTATATAAAGAGATGCAACAACTCAACAATAAAAATACAGACGACCCAATTTAAAAATGGGCAAAAGATTTGAATAGACATTTCTCCAAAGAAGAAACACAAATGGCAAAAAAACCCACAATGCATGAAGAAATGCTCCACATCACTCATGATTAGGGAAATGCAAATCAAAACTACAACGAGGTATCATTTCACACCTATCAGAATGGCCACTATTAAAAAGACAGAGAACTACAAGTGTTGGAGAGGATGTGAAGAGATAGGAACACTTCTTCACTGTTGGTGGGAATACAGAATGGTACAGCCACTATGGAGGACTGTTTGGTAGTTCCTAAAGAAGTTGAATATAGACTTGCTACATGACCCAGCAATACCACAACTGGGTATATACCCAGAAGAACTGAGAGCAGTGACACGAACAGACATCTGCACACCAATGTTCAGAGCAACATTATTCACCATTGCCAAAAGTTGGAAACAATCCAGGTGTCCATCAACAGACAAATGGATAAACAAACTGTGGTCTATTCACATGATGGAATATTATGCAGCTGTAAGAAGAAATGAAGTCATAAAGCATATGACAACATGGATGAACCTGGAGGACATTACATTGAGCGAAGCAAGCCAGACACAAAAGGACAAATACTGTATGAATGCGTTACTATGAACCAAATATATCGTGTAACATATTGTTTGATTCAAAAAAAATTTTTATGTTTCCAGTACATTTAATTGAGAAATGTATATATTTTTTCATCTGTGTTTCTTTTCAGTTTTTAATTGTTTATATTTTCAATTATTAAATGTACAAAATAAAGTTAAAAAAAAAAAAAGAAGTTAAATGTAGACTTGCCACATGACCCTGCAATACCACTACTGGGTATATACCCAAAAGAACTGAGAGCAGTGACACGAAAAGACATCTGCACACTGATGTTCATAGCAGCATAAGACATGATTGCCAAAAGTTGGAAACAACCCAGGAGCCCACCAACCGATGAATGTATAAACAAACTGTGGTGTATTCACATGGTGGAATATTATGCAGCTGTAAGAAGAAATGAAGTCGTGAAGCATATGACAACATGGATGGACCTGGAGGACATTATGCTGACAGAAAAGGACAAATACTGTATGATTGCGTTACTATAAACTAAATATATTGTGTAACATATTATATAATTAAAAAAAAAAAATTATATGTATCCAGTGCATTTAACTGAGAAAAGGATGTTTTTATTCAACTGTGTTTTCTTTTTCTTTTTAAATTATTGTTTATATTTTAATTATTCAATGTACAAAATAAAGTTTAAAATATAATAATTAAAAAACTAAAATAAATAAAATAAAAAAGAGGGAAGTAGAGAAGATATATTAGACTAGGGCTGAGCCTATATAAATTTCAGGCCAAGTTTACTTGTTAGAGCTAGGCTTGAGCTATCCATCACCTGTCCCCATGATGCCATAAGGTGTAACAGAGTCATAAAACATCCCAATCCTCTGACTAGAACTAGCTTCTGTCTTCTATAAATTTATCTTGGACCCCACAAGGGACCATAGACTAGTAAAAGTGGTAATGAAACAGTGCTCACTCAAAATCAGTAAAAATATATACTGATGGTTATATCATAAAAAGTATCATAATTCAGCAGGGACAAATTATTGATAAACCTAACAACTTTCATTAAGTTGCCCAAGAGAAGCCAGGCATAAGAGAGTATAAACACATGACTTCATTTATATGAAATTCTTAGAAAAGGCACAACTAATCTAGAGTGACAGAAAGCACATTAGTGGTTGCCTGGGGCTGGGTTCAAAGGGAGGAGATTAACTATAAAAGAGCAAAACATTTGGGATGATGAAAATGTTCTATATCTTGATTACAGTAGTAGTCAAACAAGTATATATATTTGTTAAAACTCAAATTATATACTTAAAATGGGTGCATTTTATTGTCTATAAATTTTACCTTAAGAAACCGGATTTTAAAATACATTTGTATATATACATATATATGTATACATACATACACACACATGATTCTTTTTAGAGACACATATTTCTTTGGAAATCTTAAGAAAGCTAGGGAAGCAAATGTGCCTCAAGCTGTTGGGTGCCCACCTACCACACGGGAGGTCCCAGGTTCAGTTCCCAGTGCCTCCTAAAGATGATGAGCAAGACAGAGAGCCGATGGGCTGGCATGGCGAGCTGACGGAACGAGATGACACAAGGAGATGATGCAACAAGGAGACACAATGAGGAAACACAATGAGAGACACAAGAAGCGGGGAGCAGAGATGGCTCAAGTGATTGAGCACATTGGTCCCAAATTCGGTTCCTAGTGCCTCCTAAAAAAAAGATGAACAGACACAGAGAGCACACAACAGACACAGAGAGAAGACAGTGAGCACAAAAATGAGAGGGATGGGGATAAATAAATAAAATAAATCTTTAAAAAAAAAAACAAAATATGGCCCCTTTCACCAGAAAAATGTATATACAATAAATTTTGCATACTACAGTTCAAAGTCTTCAAAGACCAACTTCTCAGTCTATAGATCCCAGATGAAGAACCTTAGTATACACCTGTATAAACCCAGTATTCTAAAAATCTGAAAATGATTAGCGTGAATGTGTATACACATTGTTTATAATAATAACAAGGGGAGGATTAGTTACAAAAGCAGTTTTATAAAGCAGTACCCAATGGACAAGGTGGCACTGAAAAATACAAATAAGATAATCACTAACATTACCTTCAAGCAAAAGTACTAGAGTATGGAGTCTTTCATTTCTATCTGGAACTCACCCTCAGCTTGACAGTGTAGATTATAAAACTCTCGGGCAATGATATCTGCCAGTTTCTCACACCATTTCTTTGATGGACAGAAAAGCAATACTGAATGGCCATCACGAATGGTTTCATAACACAAACTAACAACATGGTCCTCATCTCCCTAAAAAAGAAAGAGAAATATCCACACTAGTAGAACTTGCAAAACATTTTCACATTAGTTAAAAGTCACTCATTTTGTTTCATGAGGAAGAATTTTTCTACCCAAAGGCAAAATAAAAATCAGTTACAAAGTCAATTACAAAACAAAGAAAGAAAAAAATGAAAGAAAAATAAATAAATCTCCTTATGATCCAAGGAAGGAAATATTTTCTATTCATTCAATTAGCATTTATTGAGCTCCAAATCTCAACCATAAAGGTCTCAGGTAGTAAAGGTCTGAAGGTGGGAGTTAACCAAATTGATGCCTTGGAACAAAAGCTTTCCAGACAAAGACAAATTGAGGTGAGAGATTCCTGGTCTGTTTAAAGACTAGCAAAAAGACAGGAGTAGGGAAAATAAGCTGGAATGTGTAGAAGAGGTCAGAACAATAAGAGGAGGAACAAGGGAAGTTCACGTAAGACCTTGTGGCCCACTATAAAGAAGATGCTGGCTTATATTCTAAATGAAATAGGGAGTCATTCCAAGTTTCTGAGCAGAAGTATGACATGATCTGATGTTCATTTTAAATAGATCACTGACTTCGGATTTAAGCAACGACTGAAGGGGACAAGGTCAGAAGCAGAGAGCTCAGTTAAAAGGCTATTTGAACAATCCAGTGAAGAGCTGAAAGTAGCTTCAAAAAGGGTAGCTGCATTGACATGGTAATAGAAGAAAGGGATTAACAAAAGAGTAAATTAATGTGCTTACATATATATTTTTTTGAAGTAACCAAGGTCTAGTCAGGTGAAAGTTGACATTCAGATGATTGCCCTCTTTTCCTATGATAATATGAATATTTTCTGGTATATCTAATTAAAGTATGTAAAGTTTTTTCCTCTCTTATTTACATAAATTGAGCATAAAAGAGCTCAGAATGACTTCTGAGAATACTAGCTGTCCTCAGGAACATCAAGGGGTCAACCCTAGCTAACCTTTGCAAATGACTGTTGTTACAAGAGAATAAAAATTTAGAGTGGAGGTTACAGTAGCAAAAATTAAAGAGGTACATAGGATGGCCATGTTAGAGTGCAATTTCTCTCCTAAATCATTGAAAAGAGAGGTATAAAGAAATATGTATGTGACCAGCATGCTCATGCCATCCCAATTTCAGATTCTACCTGTATTGACAGAAGATAAAGCTGGCAGGTTGAAAGGTAGATTGAATGTGAATTGACATACGACAAGGTAAGGACCAAGAATCACCAGCAGCCAACGCCAGAATGATGCTTTGATTTGGACTTTGTTTTAGCCTCAAAATCATAAGGAAATAAATTCCCATGATTTCAACCTGACCCATTTCATGGTATTTGCTTGAGCAGCCTAGGGAACTAAAACAGGTTCTAAGCAGGAAACATGATCATATTTGCATTTAAAAAAAAATAATAATAACTACTCTAGTCTGTTAATGCAGAGGATGGATGAGGTAGGGGAAAGAAAAGAGTGCATAGAGATGCCATTTAGGAGGCAGTACTATGATCCAGGTAAGAGATGACCATATCCCAGATAAGGATAGTGGCAGTGGAGGTAGAGGAAAACAGGGATTCAAGAAATATTTAGGAGGTAAAATTTAAACAATGATGACAAATTACACAGGAAGGGAAAATGGAGGTAGCAAAGTTGATGCCTAGATTTCTGGTTTGTGGTAACTGTATGAATTATATATACCATTAACAAAGGAAAAACTTGATGGAACAACAGGTTTGAAAGTGAAGATAATGAATTTAATTTGGGCATAAAGAGTTTAATGGGCTTTTGAAATATCTAAGCTATATCAAACATTTGGGTAACTGTGTCTGGAACTGAAGGGAGAGATGTGAGGCAGAATGGAGCTAGAATCTAAAGGGATGATTACTAGGCATAAGAGAAAACAATGAAGAATGATTGTTAACCTCTTCTATAACAATGAGTACAGTGGAACTTCAAAGGTGACTATAAGAGATGGTATAAAGTATCTCAGAAATCCTATTGTTTTATTCCTTATGCCAAATCTAGATTATTCTCTCTGTTATTTCACTATTGATTCTCAGGCAATATATAAATGATCAAAATCTGAAAAACAGAGATGGATTTACTATATTATGAAAGATCATTATCTCCACATAACTTTTTACAGTTAGCTTCTTGATATGTTGTATATTCAACATACTTTTTCCTTCTCTTTCTAAAGATCTGATACACACTTCACTCAGAAGAATATTTCATCTAAAGTCAATAGTCTCTCATCACTTTAGATATAGATGAGAGAGAAGAGTTTCTAGAGAGCTGACTCAGAGACAAAAAAATAACTTGGGCCAGTTTGGTTTCAAGACAATAAATGTGTTATTAATTCATAATAAAATTGGCACTTGTTTTATTTTAGATAGTCCGTGCACTTACATAGCATTGAATTATCAAATGTTAGATTTATGTAAAAGAAAACTCAGTATCACTGCATGAATTTTTATCTCCTATGGTAATAACCTGCAATAACTGGAAAGAGTATCATTTCCACCTTTACAACAACCAAAAGAAAAAAAAAAGACCAGGGAATCTACAAATTCACAACTTTTCTTGAACCCATCAGAGAGCTAAGGTTGTGGGACAACTAACCAACCCAAAATCTAGGGAAAGGCAAGGGCCTCCAAAGGGAGATAGGACACATCCACTCACAGGCTCTTCTCCAAAGACCTCTTCGCATGCTCATGAAAAAGACTAAGGGCAGACCTAAGAAAGCCTCCCTGGTGGTTTATACCAGAAAGGCATAAACCACAGATCCTTCTATTCTATGTCCCCTGTGGAACAAAAGCCTTAAGCCACAGGGCAGCAAATACTGTCACACTCAGGCCACAATATAGACCCACTGTAGCTAATGGGAGCCGGGGCCTAGACTATTACAGACCCCCTGTTGGTGGAAGAAAGGCAAGATAACTGAGAAAGTCCCACCCCCGAGATCCAGGGACACAGCGCCTAACTAAGAGAGAGAAGAAACAAGAAAAACAGAGAATGCCCTAGTCCTTCACCAGACTAGCAAGGGTACAATAACAAGTAACAGCAATATATTGCTAAGAGAGGGAGAAGATCTTAAAGACAGACATTCTCTCAGGCACAGGCACAAAGGGAAGAATTAAAGCTGAGGGTGAAGTAGACACAGAGAAAACCCTTGATAAACTAGCCATCACCCTAAACTTAAGGAACTGCTAGAACAGAAGTAAGCAAAGTACAGCCTATGGGCCTATTTTTGTAAATAAAGCCACAGCCATTCATTTATGTAGTGTCTATGGCTGCTTTCACACTAAAACAGGAGTGTTGAACAGTTGTGAGAGAGTCAAATGGCCCATAATTCTAAAATATTTACTCTCTGGTCCTTTAATAAAAAATTTACTAATTCCTATGCCAGAAGAATTTAAAGACTCTGGTACACTAAAAGTAACCATAACAACAACAAAACCCGAACCCAGGTCAACTCCTAATGAGATTAACGCAACCCTCCAGACAAAAGGCCTAACAAAAGAAAAGGCATGTCCACTTCCAGGCATAAATATGACTTACCTAAGTCTCACCTGTCCAACTCAAGATCTGCTGTCATAAAAAAGAATAAAAAAAAAAAAAAGATCTGTTGTCAACAAAAAATTACAGGACATGCAAAGCAAGAAAAAAAAAAAAAAACCTGTCAACACACAGTGTGAAAAACAGGCATGAATTGTTGGGGAATTTCAGCAGATGGATGAAAAACGTAAGAAAGGATCAGAAGGAAATTCTTCTAAGAGATAAAGAATGTCTTCAACAGATATCACTAGACTCAACACAACCAAGGAAAGAATCTGTGAATTTGACTAGAGGTCAATAAAATTTACTCAAATTGAAATGCAAAGAAAAAGAGTAGATGGGGAGAAAGAAAGAAGAAAAGAAACAAAGTGGTAGGACACTATCAAGCATTGAAACATATGTATAACTGGAATTCTAGAAAGAGGAGAGAATGGTGCAAAAGAAATATCTGAAGAGATAATGGTCAAGAATTTTCCCAAATTTATAAAAGAAATCAAATCACAGATCCACATAGTTCAGAAAACATCAAGCAGGATAAATAATCTACCAAACACACACACCACACCACACACCACAAACATACCTAGACACATATTCAAACTTCTGAAAACCAAAGATAAAGAGAGAATCTTGATGGTACTCAGAGAAAAAATACATTATCTACAAAAGAATAAAGATTAAAATAAAACAAGCAGACTTCTCAACAGGAACTATGCAAGCCAAAGACAATGGAATAGCATCTTTAAAATAATAAGAGAAAAAAGCTGTCAACCCAGAATTCTATAACCAAAATTCTATGCCCTTTAAAAAAGAAATATTTTTCAAAGAAAAACAGAGAAATCATTACCAAATCTGCACTACAAAAAATGATAAAGTTGTTCAGGCAGAAAGAACATGATATCAGATAGAAACATAGATCTGCATAAACAAATGAAGTGCTGGAAATCGCTTAAATGTGGGCAAATATAAATTTCATTTTTTTTCCTAATTTTTAATAGCTTTAAACGAGGTATTGGCAAACTGTAGCCTGCAAGCCAAACCCAGTCTGCCACCTGTTTCTGTATAGTCTGTGAGCATTAATGTATTATGTATTCATAGCATATGTAAAAGTAAAATGTTATGACAATAGCACAAATTATGAGAATGTGGTGTTTTTAGACTCCTAATATCCATGGAGCAGTATATTATTTGAAAGTATAGAATGTATACTTTACACCCTAGAGCAATCCCTAAAAATCTTTAAATAGGTATAAATAATCCAATAGTGGAATAGTGGACATAGAGTAGAATCATAAGAAATATTCAATTAATCTAAAGTCCGTGGCCTTTCCAGCCACTAGAGAACACAAAATTCCAAAATAAATCTCAGAGGAATGCAGTAAGATTCCATACTAGGCATGCAGACTATAAATGCATACCTTTGAGAGTACTGAGATATAGAAGTTTAGTCCTATTCTCAACCTCAAATTGATCCTAGCTGTTTTGGTACTAAGATGCACAAGTCTGCATAAAAATAGAAGATGCTTCATTTTGGAAATCTGCATAAGTCAGGTTCTCTAACCTCAAGTTGAAGAATGAAGCTCAGAAAATAAAATAATATCAATTGAAAATCTTAAAAAATATTTAGGGGTATAAGAGTGAACTATAATTTATCAAGCATCTTCTAGGTGCTAGAAAATTCTTTAAAATCACATTTCAGTGCGAATATTCTTGCTGTCCTGATTTTGTGACGATAGGGTAGGCTAAACATTCGCTATATTAGAAACCATGCGTGTGTCCCCAGACCTAGTTTTTCTCCCTAGGTCTGGTTTTTGGAATACTGGTAATAAACTAAACCTGATTTATTATATGACCATCTGTATGGGAAAAAACTGTATCTTTGGTCAAACTTAAGAGATATAGCAGGGAGACATATGTGGCTCAGGTGGTTGGACGCCTGTCTCCCATATGGAGGGACCTGGGTTCGATCCCCGGGACCTCCCAGTAAAAATTAAAAAAAAGAAAAATATAGAAGGCTGGTGTGTCACCAGGCCCTGTGAGCCACACAGCAAGATGATGACATAACAGGAGAGTGACACAAGGGAGAGCCAAGACGAGACACACCAAAAAACCAGAAACTAAGGTGGTGCAGGCAGTAGGATGCCTCTCTCCCACATTGGAGGTTCTGAGGATTGAATCCCAATGAAGACAGGAGGAGAAGGATGAGAAAAGACAGCAGTAAACAAACAGAGTCGCCCAGCGAATAGACTCAGAAATAGCAAAAACGGGGGGGGGGGGCGCTAAAATGGATAAAAGTAAATAAATAAATCCTTTAAAAAATATATAGGGGAGGAAGATACGGACTATAGTTGGTAGTAATACTTTGACGATGCTCTTTCATGATTTGTTAACAAATGTTTCACAGCAATGCAGGGTGTTTGTGGTGGGGTGATGTGTGGGAGCCCTGTATGATGTTATGCATGTTTGTTTTGTAAGTTCATGATGTTTACTGAACAATTATAGTTTATGTATGTTCATGTATGAATGATATACTTCAATAAATTGTTTTTATAAAATTACATTTCATTCTTACAATGATATTTAAGCATTATATCCCTCTTAAAAGATGAAGATACTAAGTTCAAAGAGGCTTTGTGATTCAACTAATATCAGAGCCATTTTGAGTGTCTCCATTAAGTCTCAGAGGTAGGTCTATCTGACTCCAAAAATGTTCTTTCCACTCTACAATATATTGTACCACCATTTAACAAAGGTTAATGTTCTACATTAGCTTTAATGTAAACAAAATCATAATAAAATATTTTCCCAGTTTAAAAAATCTAGAAAATTTTCATTAGGTTTTACTATTTTAAAAATGTAATCAGTTTTCCTTTCTCATGGTGTCTTTATTGACTTTAGCATTAGACTGATATTGGCATCATAGAAGGAGTTAGGCAATTTACCCTCCACTTCTATTTTTCACAAGCGTTTAAGCAGGATTGGTGTTAATTCTTTCCGAAATATTTGGTAAAATTCACCTATAAAGCCATCTGGTCCTGGGTTCTTCTTAGTTGGGAGGTTTTTGATGACTAATTCAATCTCGTTACTTGTGATTGGTCTGTTGAGTTATCAATTTCTTCTTTTGTCATTGTAGGCTGTTGTGTTTTCTAGGAATTTGTCCATTTCCTCTAAGTGTTCCTCTTGTTGGCATACAATTTTTCAAAGTATCCTCTTATGATACTCTATTTCTGTGGGGTCAGTGGTGCTATCCCCTCCCTCATTTCTTATTTTATGTATTTGCATCTTCCCTCTTTTTTTCTTTTTTAGTCTAGCTAGGAGTTTGTCAATTTTATTAAGCTTCTCAAGCAAGCAGCTTTTGGTTTTATTCATTTTTTCTATTTGCTTTCTTATTTTCAATTTCATTTAGCTCTGGCTCTAATCTTTGCTTTTTCTAATTCTACTTGCTTTGGAGTTAGTTTGTTGTGCTTTTTCTAATTCCTCCAGGTGTGCAGTTAGGTCTTTGATTTTATCTCTTTCTTCTTTTTTAATATAGGCACTTATGACTATGAATTTGCCTCTCAGTACAGCTTTGCTGCATCCCATAGGTTCTGATATGTTGTGTTGTCATTTTCATTCTTTTCCAGGTAGTTACTGATTTCTTTTGCAATTTCCTCCTTGACCTACTGATTATCTAAGAGTGTATTGTTTAACTTCCATATCTTTGTGCCTAATCTGCTTCTCTGTTGCTTACTGATTTCCAGCTTCATTCCATTGCGATGAGAGAAATTACTTTGTATAATTTCAATCTTTCTGAATTCATTGAGAGTTGTTCTGAGGCCTAGCATGTGGTCTATCCTGGAGAATGATCCATGTGCACACAAGAAGAATGCATATCCTGCTGTAGTTGGGTGTAATGTTCTGTATATGTCTATTAGGTCCAGATCCTCTAATGTATTATTCAAGGTCTTTGTTTCTTTATTGAAACGCTGTCGAGATGTTCTATCTAATGGTGATAATGGTGTAGTAAAGTCCCCCACTATAATTGTGGAGGCATCTATTTCTCCACTTGGTTTTTACAATGTTTGCCTGATGTATTTTGAGGCACCCTGGTTAGATGCCTAAATGTTTATGATTGTTCTTTCTTCTTGATAGATTTCCCCTTTTATTATTATATAGTATCCTTCTTTGTCTCTTACAATATATTTGAAGTTAAAGTCTATTTTGTCCAGGAGTATAGCTACAGCTGCCCTTTTCTGGTTGTTGTTTGAAGCAAAATTGTTTTCCAACCATTCACTTTTAGACCCTTGTATCCCTAGGTCTAAGGTGAGTTTCTTGTAGACAGTATATAGATGGGTCATATTTCCTTATCCATTCTGCCAATCTCTGTCTCTTGGAGAATTTAAGCCATTAACATTCAATGTTATTACTGTCAAGGAATTACTTACTTATGCCATAAGTTGTTTTCATTACTCTTTTTATTCTTTTATTCTTACACTCTCGTCCAACTCTCTCTCTCCTGTTTTTTATCCCTTTCAACCTGCAGAACTCCCTGTAGTATTTCTTGAAGGGCAGTTTTCCTGACAAACTCTCTTAATTTCTGTCTTTTGTGAATATTTTGAGTTCTCCCTCATTTTTGAATGCCAGATTTCCTGGATACAGAATTCTTGGTGGAAGTTTTTTCTTTTAGCATGTTAACTATGTAATACCACTGCCATCTTGCCTCCATGGTTTCAAATAAAAAATCAGCATATAATATTATCGAGCTTCCCTTGTATGTAATGGATCTCTTTTCTCTTGCTGCTTTGAGTATTCTCTTTGTCTTGAGCATTGAACATTTGACAAGTATATGTTTTGGGGTAGGCCTGTTAGGATTTATACTGTTTGGGGTGTGCTGTGCTTCCTGGACATCTATGTCCATGTTCCTCAATAGAGTGGAAAATATTCAGCCATTATTTCCTCTAACACTCCTTCTGCCCCCTTTCCCTTCTCTTCTCCCTTTGGGATGTCTATAATACATATGTTTGTGCATTTTGTGTTGTCATACAAGTCCCTAAGTCCCTGCTGGATTTTTCCTATCTTTTTATCTATCTGTTCTACTCTCAGATGTAATGTCTTCCACATCGCTGATTCCTTCCTCTGCCTGTTCAAATCTGCTGTTATGTGCTTCCAGTGTATTTTCAATTTCTTGCATTATGCCATTCATCACCATCATATCTGTTATCTTTTTATATATGTTTACAATTTCTTCAGAATGTTCCCCCAGTGTCTTCTTAATATGCTAACTATGAAATTTATTTGGAAGGGCAAGGGACATTGAATAGCCAAAGACATACCGAAAAAGGAAATTGAATTGGAGGAATCACAGTACCTGACTTTAAAACATACTACAAAGTACAGTGGTCAAAACTGCATGGTATTGGCACAAGGATAGATATACTGACCAATGGAACTGAATTGAGAATTCTGATATAGATCCTCGCATATAAAGACAACTGATATTCAACAAGGCCACCAAGCCCACTCAAATGGGAGAGAATGGCCTTTTCAACAAATGGTGCTTGGAGAACTGGATATCCATATCCAAACGATTGAGAGAGGAACACCATCTCACACCTTATAAAAAATTTAACTCAAGATGGATCAAAGATCTAAATATAAGAGCCAAGACCATAAAGATCTTGGAAGATAATGTAGGGAAGCATCTACAAGATCTTATATTATGAAATAGTTTCATTAACTTTACACTCAAAGCATGAGCAATGAAAGAAAAAATAGATAAATGGGACCTTCTCAAAATTAAAAACTTTTGCACCTCAAAGGAGATTGTCAAGAAAGTGAAGGTAGCCTACTCAATGGGAGAAAATATTTGGCCACCATATATCTGATAGGGGTCTAATACCCAGCATATATAAAGAAATACTAACCTCAAAAATAAAAAGACAAACAACCCATTTTAAAGAATGGGCAAGTGATTTGAATAGATACTTCTCTGAAGAAGAACTACAAATGGCTACAAAGTACATGAAAAGATGCTTAAGATCACTAGCTATTAGGGAAATGCAAATCAAAACTACAATGAGATATCATCTTACACCCATTAGACTGGCAGCTATTAAAAAAAACACAGGACTACAATTGTTGGAGAGGATGTGGAGGAATGGGAACTCTTAGCCACTGCTGGTAGGAATGCAGAATGGTGCAACCATTGTAGAGGACAGTCTGGCAGTTCCTCAGGAAGCTAACTATAGAATTGCCATATGATTGAGCAATCATATGGGTATATACCCAGAAGAACTGGAAGCAGGGACACAAACAGATATATGCACACCAATGTTCATAACAGCATTATTCACTATTGCCAAAAGTTGGAAACAACCCAAAAGTCCATCAACAGATGAATGGATAAGCAAACTCTGGTATATACACACAATGGAATATTACTCAGCTGTAGGAAGGAGTGCAGTAATAACACATGGGATAACATATATGAACCTTAAGGACCTTATGTTGAGTGAAGTCAGGCACTGAAGGACAAATATTACATGACCTCACTGATATGAATTAAGCAAATTGAGCAGAGTCGCAGAGCTAGAGTCTGGAAGATAGGTCTACAGGAGACAGAAACGGAAGAGAGGGTTGTGAGCCAATGCTCTTATGGGCAAAATCTACATTAAGGTAGAAGGGTGTAGTTGTGCTGTATATCAGCATGACAGTGGTGCAGTGATCCTATTGGATTAGGCAGTGCTGGCCTGTGAGGGGAACAGGATGGGAGGGAGCAGATGAACTCTGGGGATTTGAGGTTATGTGGTTGAAACTACATTTGAATTGTGGTTTTTTTTGGCAGATATGGAAAGGGAAGGTTACTGGTTTAGGGTGTTGAATGTGAGGGGCATGCGGGACAGAGTGCACCTGGGGCAGGCTTCCAGGGAGTATATGAATGTTCATCCTGTCATAGTACGTTGTATCAGTGGGTGGAGACCCAAACAATGAACAGGACGGTGCTGGACTCCAATCTCGGGGAGTTATGCTATGGTCTCAAATAGAGGGGTGGGAGTCTCTCAAGAGCACAGGCAGTGCCTAATAGAGAAGGACAGGCCAGTATGTTAAGCCCTCAATGCTGTTGCAGGTAACTATGAATCTTGTTTCTCAAGGAGTAAAGCTTGGTGGTTGCTGTGGGTGCTGATGGGAGGGGAAGGAGGAATAGAACAGATGGGATATGGGGCATTTTGGGGGCATTGGAATTGTTCTACACAATCTTGCAATGATGGATACAGGAGATGCTAAATTTCGTCAAAATTTATAAACGTGTATGGTTCAAAATGTAAACTACAATGTAAATCATTGACCATAGTTAGTAGCAATTCTTCAATTTTTGCTCAGCAATTGTAACAAATGTACCACCCACATGTAAAATGTTATTAATAGGGGAAAGGGGAAAAGGGGGAGGATGTTGGAATATGGGAATCCCCTATATGCTTGGTACATGACTTTTCTGTAACCTAAAGCTTCTTTGAAGATAAAATGAAAAAAATAAGACATTGGGGGATTAAATGGAAGAAAATGTCACTGTACATACAACAGATCTTACACTAATGAAAGAAATATTGCCAAAACTTATTTTTTTTAATTTTTTTTAATTATTTTTTTGTTTCAAATTCTTTTTAATTTTTCATATTTTGTCATTTTTAAAACTCATTATTATTTCATTTTCTTATTAATTTTATTCAATTATTTTGTTGGCTTCATTTTTCAAGAAGTTTTGGATCACAGAAGGGTTACAACTGTGGCAGGGGAGGATCATGGGTGCGGGGTGTCAGTGATGTGGGATGCATGGGAGAAGGTTCACCTGGGGCATACCTCTAAGGCATATGAAAAGAGTTCAAGTGTTCATGGGGCATTGTCACGGTGGGTAAAGATCCACACAATAACCAAAAGAATATCAAATTCTCATCCTGGGGAGTTCTGCCACATTCCCTAATAGGACAGCAAGAATCCCCAGGTACAGGGGTAATGACTAATGAAGGAGGATGGATCATTGATGGGCCCTTGATATTGATGACTGTACTTATGAACCCTTTCTTTTGTAATTGAAACTTAGCCTAAGAGTTACCTCCTGAGAGCCACCTTGTTGCTCAAATGTAGCCTCTCTCTAAGCCAAACTCAGCATATCAATGCTTCCCACACACCCCCCGCCCCGCCCCCAGCATGGTACATGACTCCCAGGGATGAGCCTCCCTGGTACCGAGGGATTACTACCAAGTACCATCTAGCAATGCAACTGGAAAAAGACCTTGACCAAAAGGGGGAAAGGGTAAAGACAAATGAGTTTATATAGTAAGAGACTCCAAAGTGAGTCAGGAGTTCATTTCAGAGGTTATGCTTATGCACATCTCAGCAGGATCTCATTGACTGCCTCAAATAGCAGGGCTCCTGAGGGCTCTGGAGACATCCAGACACTATAGGCAGGGCAGACAGCTCAGGAGTTTGGCACCCTGCCAGGGGCCCTACTTTGGAATTCATGCTCCACAGTGCGACAGAGTTGGATTCAGTTGTGGTTTCCCTACACATGGTCCTTCTACCCCTTATATTTAAACCAATAGTTAATACTAGAGTTGATAGGTTTATATCCAAGAGACTTAAATCTTTGGGCTTTCCATGTACCAGTTGGGCCCTGAATCTCAACAGAGTTGCAGCATCTATTCTCCAGTTTATTGGACTCACCCAGGACAACTAATAAGGAAATGATGATGGACAACACCCATCCCAAGGAACAGAGAGAGTCTGCAACTGCAAACAAGATAGCTCCATCCATCTGCCCCATGAGATCTAAGCCCCCTCTCAATTAGAGGTGGAATGGGTATCACCATCCCAGAATCCTCAGGATTGGGGAATGAACAGTGGACTAAAGTAGACTTAACTGTTATTCTACTATAGACTTATTGTGATTCTTGCAATGGAAGAACTTTTATCATTGATGTGGAGGCAGCGGCCACCGGAAGTTCTGAGGGAAGGGAGAGGGGAAAAATAGGTGTAATATGGGGGCATTTTTGGGACATTGGAATTGTCCTGAATGACATTGCAATGACAGATACAGGCCATCATATATCTTGTCATAACTTACAAAATTATGACGGGAGAGAGTTTAAACTATAATATAAACTATAATACACACTTAGTGGCAATGCTCCAATGTGTTCATCAATTGTAGCAAATGTACCACACTAATGAAGGATGTTGTTAATATGGGAAAGTATAGGAGGGGTAGGGAGTGGGGCATATGGGAATCCCCTATATTTTTTATGTAGCATTTATGTAATCTAAGTATCTTTAAAAAAATTAAAAATTAAAATTAAAATTTTTAAAAACGTAATCAAGAAGCAATAATTTAAATTAAAAACACAACTGTATTTCCTCTCTCACCATCATCACCAATTCTTCAAGATAAAACCTATTAGGTTAATATTAATATTCCTTCTAATGGAAATGTTATATACATAACTATTTTTTAGTTCCTAATTTATATAACTCAAAAGTTATTAACAACTGTCTAGTAAACAGAATCAAATGCAAAGATACTGGCAGTAGTGATGTGAAAATATTGAGTTACCTTAACTTGTAGCATAGGCTGAAATTTCCTCACAAGTTTCATTGAAGAGTCATATATGGAATTTCCAATTTTTACTGATTCCAAAAGCGGTACAGGGCGAAAGTCAGTGTAATAGAGCTCAGCATTCAACCAGGAAGCTACAAGCTCCAAATTAGGAAGAGTAGCACTCATGCCAACAATTTGTACAACATTAGACAGAGGATTGGCTAGGTCTGCCTGGCTGTGGAAAGCAAATGAAAATAATGATAAAAGATATATAGGATTAATTACAAATAGTGTAGCTAACAATATAGTTTATGTTTTTTGGTAGACAAATACATGCTTTCCTTTTGGCACATACATAGGAGTAAAGTTACCAGATCATAGAGTGTCTTAAATATAAAAGTAGATAACATGAAACTGTTTTCCAAACAGACAGTGGTAAAGTAACAATCTGTGTGTGTTCTATTACGCTACATCCAAGCCAATACCTGATACTTTCAATCTTTTTCATGTTAACCATTATGGACAGTGTATGATAATATCTCTTTGAAGAGATAATTTACCATTCCCTGGTTACTAATGAGATTAAGCACCATTTCTTGTTTATGGACCATTTGGAAACCGTCTTGAACATGCCTGCTCAAGTCCCTTGCCCACTGATATATTGGTTTGTGTTTTTTCTTATTGATTTGTAGGATTTTTTTATCTTCTAGATACTAACTTTCTACTTTCATTAATTTTTGTTCTTGTCTTTATTTCTTCCTTCTACTTTCTGTGGCTTTAGTATTATTTCTCTAAGCTCTTGAGATGGATACTTAAATCATTGATTTTTCAGCCTCTCTTCTTTATTAATATATACTTTATACTATCAATGTCCCATAAAACACAACATTAGCTTCATTTCAAGTTTCCTTAGGAGATATTTTTATTAGCATTTCAGTTAGAGCTATTTTCTAATTTCTACTGCCCAAAAATGGGTCAAAAATGCATTTCTTAATTTCCAATATGTGGGTACCTTCTACATATGCTTTTCTTATATTTATTTCTGGCTTAATCCCACTGTTGTCAGAGAAGATTCTTTCAATGTTTTCAATTATTTGAAAAATGTTAAGACTTGCTTAATGGCCCAGCGTACAGTAAATTTTTTGGTAAATATTCCATATGTACTTGAAAAGAACATGTATACTACTGTTAGCTACATTGTTCTACATACAACCATTAGGTCAAATTTGTTGGTTGTGTTAGTTGCATCTTCTATATCCCTACTGATTTGGGAGAGATATGATTATCTGCTTACTCTATCACATAGTAAGAGAAATGTTTAAAAATCTTCCAAAACTAATTTAATGTTTAATGGGCTCAGTGTTTCTGTTAGGGATGATAGAAAAATTTTGGTAATGGATAGTAGTGATGGTAGCACAACACTGTGAATATAATTGACACCACTGAATTGTATACTAGAAATTGGTTAAAATGAAAAATGTTTGTTGTACTTATGCTACCACAATAAAAATTAAGAAAAAACACAGAACTCCCCAAACTGAAAGACAAGTGCTCTTAGGCTAAAAAAAAACCTATTGATTACTCAGCAAAATGAATTAAAATAAACCAACACCAAGACACATCATTGTAAAATCTCACAACACTGAGAAGGAAGAGGAGTTCCTAAAAACTTCCAGAGATTAAAAAAGTTTTATACAAAAGATGCAAGGATCAGCATAGCACTGGATTTCTTAACAGTAATTCTGGAAACTAGAAGACAATGAAATATGCCTTGACAACTCTGAAGGAAAAGTATTTCCAATCTTGACTTCTCTCCCTGGACAATCTATGAAATAAGTGCAAGACATTTTCAGACATGCAAGGCCTTTTAAAAAGTATACTCTTTGTTAATGGGGAAAAGGGGAGGGGAGGGAGGTATATGGAAATCCCCCTATATTTTCGATGTAACAATTATGGAATCTAAAGCTCCTTTAAAAATAAAATAAATTTTAAAATAATTAAAAATATATATACTCATATACTCTTTTTATCAGGAACTTCCTGGAAGAGATCCCCACCAAAATAAGGAATAAATCGAGAAGAAGAGATATAATCCAGAAAAAAGGGGGGGAGGGGCAAGGAGAGCTCTGATTCAAGCAAGTCATACACTACAATCTGAGGAGGAAATCAGGAAAAAAAATTCCATTTATAATAGCAATGAAGAGAATCAAATATTTAGGAATAAACTTAAACCAAGGACATAAAGGACCTATATTCAGAAAACTACAGAACATTGCTAAAAGAAACCAAAGAAGACAAATAAACGGAAGGACATCCCTTGCTCATGGACTGGAAGACTAAATATCATTAAGATGTCAATTCTATCCAAACTAATTTACAGATTCAACGCAATCCCAATGAAAATCCCAACAGCTTTTTTTGCAGAAATGGAAAAGATCAATTATCAAATTTATCTGGAAGGGTAAGGGCCCCGAATAGCTAAAACATGTCTTTTAAAAAGAACAAAGTTTTAAGACTCTCACGCCCTGACTTTAAAGCATATTACTTAGCTACAACGGTAAAAACAGCATGGTACTGGCATAAAAATGGACATTGACCAATGGAACTGAATTGAGAATTCAGAAATAAACCCTCACATATATGGTCAAGTGACTTTTGACAAGGCTGGCAAGCCCACACAGCTGGGCCCGAATAGTCTATTCAACAAATGGTGCTGGGACAACTGGATAGCCATAGCTAAAAGAAAGAAAAAGGACCCCTATCTCACACCTTACACAAAAATTAACTCAAAATGGATCAAGGACCTAAATAGAAAAGCTAAAACATAAAACTTCCAGAAGAAAATGTAGGAAAACATCTTCAAGATCTTGTGGTAGGCAGTAGTTTCTTAAACCTTACACCCAAAGCACAAGCAACAAAAGAAAAAATAGATAAATCGGTCCTCCTCAAACTTAAACTCTTTTGAGATTCAAAGGACTTAGTCAAGAAGGTGAAAAGGCAGCCTACTCAATGGGAGAAAATATTTGGAATCCATTTATCCAATAAGGCTTTGATATCCATGTTATATAAATAAATCATATAACTCAATGACAAAAAGACAAGCAAACCAATTTAAAAATGGGCAAAAGACTTGAATAGACATTTCTCCAAAGAGGAAATACAAATGGTTGAAAAGCACATGAAGTGATGCGCACTAACTTTAGGGAAATGCAGATCAAAACTACAATGAAGTACCATTTCACACCTTATAAAATGGCCATTATTAATAATACAGAAAATTACAAGTGCTGGAAAGGATGTGGAGAGACAGGAACACCCCTTCACTGTTGGTGGGAATGCAGAATGGTAAAACTCTGTGGAAGGCAGTTTGGCAATACTTCAAGAAGCTGAATATAGAACTACCGTATGATCCAGCAATCCCATTACAAGGAATATATTCAGAAGAACTGAAAGGATGCAAATTGACTTTTTTTTTTAATTTGCTTTTTTTTTTTTTTTAAACAATTTATTGAAGTATATCATTCATATATGAACATATATAAACGATAAGTGCTCAGTAAACACTGTGAACTTACAAAACAAACATACATAACATCATACAGGGCTCCCACACATCACCCCCCACACACACACCCTGAATTGTTGTGAAACATTTGTTAACAAATCATAAAAGAGCATCATCAAAGTATTACTACCAACTATAGTCCGTATCTTCCTCCCCTATACATTTTTTTAAGGATTTATTTATTTAATTAATTACTTTTATCCATTTTACCCCTGCCCCCGTTTTTGCTGTTTTTGTGTCCATTCACTGGGCAACTCTGTGTCTGTTTCCTACCCTCTCTTCTCATCCTTCTCCTCCTGTCTTCACTGGGATTCGATCCTCAGAATCTTAGATGTGGGAGAGAGGCATCCTACCACCTGTGCCACCTTAGTTCCTGGTTTTTCGGCGCATCTTGTCTTGGCTTTCCCTTGTGTCACTCTCCTGGTACATCATCATCTTGCTGTGTGGCTTGCAGGGCCTGGAGGCACACCCACGCACGGGACCTGATGGTGCACCCACTTGCAGAGCCAGGCGGCGCACCCGTGCACCTTCTATATTTTTCTTTTTTTTATTTTTACCAGGAGGTCCTGGGGATTGAACCAAGTCCCTCCATATGGGAGACGGACGCCCAACCATTTGAGCCACATCTGTCCCCCTGCTATTTCTCTTAAGGTTGACCAAAGATACCTAGAGTTACAGTCATTTCCCATACAGGATGGTCATATAATAAATCAGGCTTAGTTTATCACTGGCATTCTAAAAACCCAGACCTAGGGAGAAAAACTAGGTCTGGGGACACATGATTGGTTTCTAGTATAGCGAATGTTTAGCCTACCCTGATTTTCACAAAATCAGGACAGCGAGAATATTCACAATGACTTTTTTTTTTTAATATCCTCTTATTTTTTTTAAAAAGATACTTAGATTACATAAATGTTACATAAAAAATATAGGAGATTTCCATATACCCCACTTCCTACCCCTCCCATATTTTCCCATATTAACAACTTCCATACCCAGAAGAATTGAAAACAGGAACACGAACAGATATATGCACACCAATGTTCATAGCAGCATTAATCACTATGCCAAAAGTTGGAAACAACCCAATGTCTATCAAAAAAATGAATGGATAAACAAATTGTTGTATACACATACAATGGAATATTACTCAGCTCTAAGAAGGAATGCAGTATTAATACACAGGATAACATGGTTGAATCTTGAAGACCTTATGTTGAGTGAAGCAAGCCAGGCACTGAAGGACAAATATTATATGACCTTACTGATATGAATTGAGCAAATTGAGCAAACTCACAGAACTAGAGTCTGGAAGACAGGTTTACAGGAGACAGAAAGGGAGAAAAAGTTGTGAGCCAATGCCCATATGGGCAAAATCTATGATAACGCAAACTGACATTTGCACACCGATGTTCATAGCAGCATTATTCATAATTGCTAAGATATGGAACCAACCCAAGTGCCCATCACTAGATAAAGAGATAAACAAAATGTGGTATATATACACACACTGGAATATTATTCAGCTGTAAGAAGAAATGAAATCAGGATGTATATGACAATATGGATGAACCTAGAAGACATTATGTTGAGTGAAATAAGCCAGACATAAAAGGACAAATATTGTATGGTCTCACTAATATGAACTAAATACAGTAAGCAAACTCACAGAGGTAAACTCTAGAGTACAGGTTACTAGGAAATAGAAGTTAGGTTGAGAATGGGAGATGATGCTTAATGTATGTAGCTTTATTAATAAGGTTAATTGTAAAAGTGTGGAAAAGAATAGAGTTGAGAGTAACATATTATAATAAGTATAACCTATACTGCTGATTTATAAATGTAATTGTGGCTGAAAGGGGTAGTCTGGGAAGTAAATGTCAATTGAAAGGAAACTAGAGAATAATCTAGAGAATGTATAACATAGCGATTCTGGTGGTGGATGAAGATTGTGGTTAATAGTATAAATATAAGAATGTTCTTCTTTTACAAAATGCTAAGAGTATGGTGATACATGGGAAAATTACAACTAATGTAACTTATGGATGATAGTTACCAGTAATATTGTAATATTTTGCAGCAATGGCAAGAAGATATGGTTTCAATACTAAGGGACAACAATAGCAGGTTATAAGGGAGTGTATTAGTCAGCCAAAGGGCTGCTAATGCAAAGTATTAGAAATCTGTTGGCTTTTATAAAGGGTATTTATTTGGGGTAGAAGCTTACAGTTACAAGGCCCTAAAGAGTCCAACTCAAGGTACCAGAGAGGTACTTTCACACCAAAGTCTGTTACCACATGTTGAAGTAAGATGGCTGGCGATATCTGCGGGGGGGTTCAGCCTTCCTCTTTCCTCTTAAGGCTCCATAGGCCCAAGTTCTTCCTATCTCAGCTGTAGGCTGAAGGGCTCATTTATTTCTGGGCTCAGCTGCTCTGTTCTCCTTACAAGGTCTGCTGTAAACTATCAGGCGAATGGCTCATCTCTCTTCCCAGACTCGCAGGATCAAAGCTGACAAGTTCTCTCCTTTTCCATGTCTATGGAGCTCTCTCTATGCCCCTGTGTCCATTTCTACAGCCCACCAAGGGGGCAGGGACTCAACCCTGCATGCCCTAATGACGTGATCAAATCAGAGCCCTAATCTTGATTTAATCAAGGAAACATAAAGCCTTTGGATTTAAATCAATCAAAAGGTATATGCCCAGAGGAACAGACCAATTTACAAACAAAATCAATATCTCTTTTTGGAATTCATAAATAATATAAACTGCCACAGTGGGTATGGGATTTTTCCTTTGGAGTAATGAAAATGTTATAAAATTGACTGAGGTGATGACAGTACAACTCTGTGATGAAAATGAGAGCTACTGAGTGTAAACTTTGAAGGGACTGTACAAAGCATGGGGTTGTATAACACAGGAAATCCAGTGGTGGATGATGGACTATGGTTAACAGTACAAATATGAGAATGCTTTCTCCTGAAAGATAACAAATATATAATACTAATATAGAGTATTAATAATTGGGTGAGTTGTGGGAAAAATACACCAAATGTAAGATATGGGCTATAGTTAGTAGTAATATTTTGACAACGCTCTTTCATAGTTTGTAGCAAATGTGCAGGGTGTTGGTGGTGGAGAGATGTATGGGAACCTTGTATGATGATATGCATGTTTGTTTTGTAAATTCACAAATTTTACTACACATTTATTGTTTATGTTCACGTACGAATGATAAACTTCAATAAAATTGTATTTTTTTTAAAAAAGGCAACAGGAATGAATGATGACCAGAAAAAAAAAAGGGGGAAGATCCCAAGATAACTGCTATGCAGCACATAAATAGATTAACCTATCCAAATTGGAGCAACTCAGAAGGTTTCAGGAGAGAAATTTCTTTAAGAAGATAAAATTGATGCAAATATTCTCACTGTCCTCATTTTGTGACAATCAGGGTAGGTTAAACATTCGCTATATGAGAAACCATGCATGTGTCCCCAGACCTAGTTTTTCTACCTAGGTCTGGTTTTTGGAATACTGGTGATAAACTAAGCCTGATTTATTATATGACCATCCTGTATGGGAAAAGACTGTAACTCTAGGTATCTTTGTTCAACCTTAAGAGAGATAGCAGGAGGACGGATGTGACTCGGGTGGTTGGATGCCTGTCTCCCATACGGAGGGACCTGGGTTCGATCTCCAGGACCTCCCAGTAAAAATTTAAAAAAAGAAAAATATAGAAAGCACTTGGGCCACCAGGCCCCACGCGCAGGTGGGCTACCAGGCCCCACGAGCCACGCAGCATGATGATAACGTAACAGAAGAGTGACACAAGGGAGAGCCAAGATGAGATGCACCAAAAAAAAACAGGAACTAAGGTGGTGCAGGAAGTAGGACGCCTCTCTCCCAAATCAGAGGTTCCGAGGATCGAATCCCAGTGAAGACAGGAGGAGAAGGACGAGAAGAGAGGGCAGGAAACGGACACAAGAGTCGCCCAGCAAATGGACACAAAAATAGCAAAAACGGGGGTGGGGGGTGGGTAAAATGGATAAATAAATACATAAATAAATCCTTAAAAATGTATAGGGGAGGAAGATATGGACTATAGTTGGTAGTAATACTTTGACAATGTTCTTTCATGGTTTGTTAACTAATGTTTCACACAATTCAGGGTGTCTGTGGCGGGGGGAAGGGTGTGTGGGAGCCCTGTATGATGTTATGCATGTTTGTTTTGTAAGTTCATGATGTTTACTGAACACTTATAGTTTATGTATGTTCATGTATGAATGATATACTTCAATAAATTGTTTAAAAAAAGAAGATGAAATTGGTAGAATAGCAAATAGTGTATGTTGGAATATACTGGGTAGAGAGTTACACAACTGGGGAAAAGGCTGGGGATAAATTAGTGATAAATACATAGAAAACCAAGCCATCAAACAAAAGAGATATTAATTTCAGAGAAAACAAAAAAGTTTCACTTTTTTTCAGAAAAGTGAAAGTAATCATTGCATTCCACATGGCCCAATTGACAATGACACTTATGCAGTCATAATAGTGTAAATACTGATCTAAAAAAAATTATGACAACTATTTCTGGACAATAAGAAGATGATAAGACGATAAGAGAAAAGCTCCAGTGGGTAGGAAGAGAGTGGGTAGGAGTCAGCAAAGAATATAAAAGAGAGCTAGATCTTCACCTTCCATAGTAAAAAGGCAATAGATAACATCTATAACTAAAAAATCAAGTAAATAATTGTATTTAGAGATGAAGTTGTACATGTCAAAAAAAAAAAAAAAAAAGCTGTAAAAGTTGAAAGTATTTGCCTCTGAAAAGTCTGAGGCCAAACAAATGTTGTTTTTCAAAATTAGCCTTGGCTACTTAAATTATGTGCATGTATAACTGACAATTACAAAAACTAGATCTTTAGCAATCCATCACACAAATGTGTACACTAAAATAAATGGTGAACAGTCAGAAATTTAAGAATGTTCGCAAAGTAATCTAAAATCAAACTCAAGTCTGAAGTACTTCTTTTGGAACAAAATAGAACTACTGGACATGACTTTGCTCTAAATAAGAAAAGTACTATGCTCCTTCTATAATTTTTTTAACTAGTGCTTACTATGTACTTATGTGGACACTTTATCAAGATTGTTTGGAATTTCAAAGCTCAGTTAATTCAAGTACTCACCTAGATGCTGATTTCTGAGTTATATAGCAAACCTTGGTCAGCAAAAGCTCCAGCAGATACCCTCGGTGGGAGTCTCCCAGCATATGCAGTTCATCCACAACCACCATTCCTAAAAATATTTTCCAAATGCTAGGTTTTTCAGAATTTCACAATTCTGAGAAAGTATTAATAGATTAAATATTGCATTTATTTAAACAGTAAGTCACTTTGATCACAATATGTTGCAGATGGTGCAAAATTCTACCAATACAACAAAAATCAGATTCCACACAATGGACAATTCCTTTTCAAAATGTCTCAGATGTCTTAAGTGATACTACTACAATGTATACTGGATCTAAAAAACAATGATTAGCTTACTCTGGGCTAACCAAACCCAGGAAAAAAAAAAAAAAAAAAACTGCCTCTTGTTATTTTGACACTTCTAAATTGACAATTTTTTTTAGAAATGTACAATGAAGTATTAAAGACATCTATGTCAGTTATTCAGTGTATTGACTTTTCTGTGGGAAAACAACCAGGGTAATCATACTCATATTAGTAAATTGCTGGGGTATACAGAATCAGATCCAGAAGAAAAAGATAATTTTAAAGGATGGTTTTGTTTGACTGTGGTAGTGAATCACCCTACTTCAAAGCATAAATATGATCAGAATGCCTTACTCCTCTACTTGGAGAATTAAACCAGTCTGTGTACTTGGAACAATGCCTAAGAATTACTGAAAATTTAGGATCAACTAATGCCTTCTTCAGTTAAACATTTTCAAAGCATTATAATTTCCAAGTACACTGGTGTCCAACCACTCCAAATCTTCCCCACCAAAATCAAGACCTTTCAGACTATTTCTTAACAACACATGAGGCTCCTTTTCTGCAGCAATAAGCTATCTCCAAATCATAAGGGATGAGGAATTATTTCAACATGTATTCATTCATTCATTCAAAAACTATTTATTTTACTTACAGTATGCTAGGCACTGCCTAGGTGCATCAGATATCACACTTAACAAGATTCAATCTCAATTCTCAAGATATTTAAAGTCCAATGGAGGACACAAATAGTAAGAGAATGCTGACACAAATTGATGAATATAATTTCAATCTCCAAGCTTTTAGAAGATACAGTCCATGTCTTATTAAACTTTGATTCTCATCCCTCACCTCCACCCTACCCAATTTTACCATGGTACTTTAAGGATCTAAATGAGTAGTTAACTGATAGCTGTTGCTACAACCATTCTATTCCTGTTGTTACCTCTACATATAGGACTTCCATAGTGATTTTTAGAAACAACGTAGAAAATCTTCCTAAACTCCCAAGTTCAAATACAATGTCAGTTTCTGTAGCTCCCCACCATATCCCTGCTAAATGTATAGCCTTTGGGTTCAGTTAATTTGGATATCATGTACTCCAACTGCAGAGATAGCAAGCCCCAGCATGCTTCCTTCTATTCCTGGTAAAGGTTAGCCATGAAAGAAAACATGAGAAATGATTCAAGGGCTCAAAAATATCCTTTGTTTTATAAAGTACAACAAAAGCAAGGTACTAGAGGCAATAACAACAGCAAGCCACAAAACTTTTTTCTCACCCAGAGTCCTAACATTACAGATGCCAATTCTTGCCTCTAGAAGTAGATGACAGACAACAGAAAAACAAGATGGGACATACAGAAATTACAACAGCTCCACTCCATCAAAAATAATGATAAAAAGTATTTGCTTATTTTCTTATTTGTCTTACCTAACAGATCCATCCTTTTTTCCTCAATGAGGCGATTGATCAGACCATTGGCTCTCTCAACAGTGCAGACAGCAATATCCAAGGAGGAGAAATGCCCTGTTGGAGAGGTACTGCCCATATACCCATCCACTTTTATTCCTACTTCCTGAAACAGGCTCTGAATTGAATAAAAAGAAATAATACATGTGGGGAAAAAATGTGAAATTCAGAAATTGTAAGTCAAAGCACAAGTTGCTTCTGTCCCAGAACATAAAAATAGGCATCTAAGGATATTTATTAGATTACTCTCAGTTGCTCCTGGCCAGGACCTATTAGTTCTTTTTAAAATCGTATATTAAACATAGGAAGTTTAGAATTTACAAGACCCAGAACAGAGATTTTCTGTTAAGATTAAAGTCAAAAAAATTAACTATGCCATTTTAATGAAGCATTTATGGATCAAAGTCAGTCTAGGAGCTATTTATAGAAATTAAAAGCAGAGAAAAGCTACCTTAAGCACTATCATTTTAAATCTAATAAGAAACTAGCTATTTCTATAAGACCAAGGTCGTACTTCAAGAAACAAATTTATACTTCATAAGGAAAACATTCTCATTATTCCACTAAAGACCAGTTTTCTATGAAATGGAAGAAAAGTTTTAAAAAGTCAAATGCAGTGGGATTTTGATACAAATTTTTTTAATTTAACTTTTAACTAACATACCTTTCAATAAAAAGGATCCTTTCATCATTTTGTTATTTTGGCTCTAAATTGAGAGGATGTTACCATGTAGGACCAGCTGTGTTGGCAATATGGCCTCTGAAATAACTGTTAAAGAGCTTTGTAGAACCATATAACTTTAGATTTGTTCATTCAATAATTTTTTTCTGAGTGTTCACTGAGTTAACCCACAGTGCTAGGGTTAACATCTTCACTTTACAAGCGAAAAAACTGAGGTCCAACAGGGTATATGCCCAGCCTTAAGATATAGTTAGTGGCAAAACTGGGACTAGAAGCTAAATTTTTTACTCCCAGTACAACCATCTTTCCATTACAACAGAACATTTTTTTTTGCTGCAGAAATAACAATCGTAAATTTATTCTATTCAATGAAATACAGTATTAAAAAAAACAAAAAACAAAAACAAAAAAAAGTATAAGCAACACTGTATTTGTGAAAATGCCTTAGAAACCAGTGAGTACATGCAATTATGAAAGATTATTATTAATTTTTGCGGTTAACCACAGGACTGGTTTACAGGCTAGAAGTTTACCCAATCACCAATGGATTCTGGTCTTCATCCTCTAAATGTTCCCAAAAGGCCCTCATTTGGGATGGGGTAGGATTCCTTAAACCCTCTTTCCTTTCCATGCTTCAGTCTAGTACTATTCAGTTAAAACACTAATTCTTAATGTGCATGCTTAGATGTTAATTGAAGTATTTTGTTTACTTCCTAAGGAAGAGTTTACAACTCTTACACACAGATTTCACCAATTACTCTTTTAATTTGATGGCCCTTTCTCCTTTATGCAGTGATGAAAAAAGAGTATCCCTCCTTAAATGGTCAACTTTTTTTTTTAAAGAACCTTTAGATTACATAAATGTTACATCAAAAATATAGGGGTTTCCCATATGCCCCACCACCTCCCCCTCCCACACTTTCCCATATTAACAACAACTTTCATTAGTGTAGTACATTTGTTACAATTGATGAATACATATTGAAGCACTGCTACCAAACATGGACTATAGTTTACATTATAGTTTACACTCTGCCCCGTACAATTTTATAGGTTATGATGGCCTGTATCCATCATTGCAATGTCATGTAGGACAATTCCAATGTCCCGAAAATGCCCCCATGTTACACCTATTCTTCCCTCTCCTTCCCCTCAGAATGGTCAACTTTTAAAGCCATATTGAAATGTGATAAAAGAAACTATTTTCCACTTGCTTTTATAATTCTATTTCAAATGAGTAAAGCCAAGGCTTCCAATAGAAGATCTATCATTATTTCAAACTTAGTACAAGAACATTACCTGGAAAATAAAATTTTTAAAAAAATTTTAAA
This sequence comes from Tolypeutes matacus, assembly GCA_026826555.1. Taxonomy (NCBI): domain Eukaryota; kingdom Metazoa; phylum Chordata; class Mammalia; order Cingulata; family Chlamyphoridae; genus Tolypeutes; species Tolypeutes matacus. The sequence goes on from JAKSZT010053887.1 coordinate 25,921,376, forward strand.
TTAAAAAAAAAAATAAAAAGAACATTACCTGGAGATAGTATTTTTTCTCTTTAGCCACAGAGACAAAGGGCAGAATAAACAAAGCTTTCTTCCGCATTTCCAAAACCCGTTTCAAAATAAGTAATTCAGCAACAAGAGTCTTCCCAGCACTTGTAGGAGCTAAAACATGATTATTTTAAAAGGTTATCACAACAAAGAATATTTGACATACTGATATTAATAAATGTTTTAAGTCACAGTCCAGTAGCTCCAGAGCCTAAGATTAACCTATCATTAATGTCCCCCCAGCATTTGAAACCTTTATACTCTGAAATATCCCTGACTTTAAACCAGAGTCCTAAATAGTCACACACTGAAAATAGAGAATTATTAAATGAATCTTTATATCAGTAAATAATGAACATTACTGAGGTCCTAGCTTATACCTAAAGACCCTTTCCTTTAAGTACCAAATAGTTAAAGAGTCCTGTCCTCCAGGAGTTTAGACTATTGAGGAAAAAGATGAACAACAATTTTAATAAACTATGAATGAGGATATGATAGAGGTGGAAGGGAGGGGAGCTGTAAGAAAGTTTATGCAAAGGGAACAGAACCTCATCTTAAGAAGGGAGGGAAAAAGGAATACCAAACAGAAGAAAATGCATGTGCAAAGGCCTGGATGAAAACCTGGCATGTTCAGATGACTAAGTAATTTTGTAAACTGAACATAAAGTACAAGTAGGGGAGTGAAAGAAGAGCTATGAAATAGCAGATGAAAAAGGGTTTTATAATCCCACCATGTAATGAGTTTAGACTTTATCCTGAGGGCAATGCAGAGCGAATGATAAATTTCATGAAGGGGAGTGAAAGATCATATTTGTATTTTATAAAGGATAGCTTTGGCTACAAGAGCATGGCAAGACATAGGAAAAAGATAAAACGAGTTATAAGGCTCTTGCATAATCTAGAAGACAGATGATAGTAGGATGAACCAAGGTAATGGACCTGAGAGAAAAGAGAAGTAGTCAGAGTCAAGAGATAATGAAATGACAGAACTGTGAGTTGAAACCAGCAGCTGCTGCTGCCAGCACCTCCCCCACACCAAAGACACTAGAATTCTCGGGCCTCTGGGCCTACAACTATAGACTATGGGGCTCCGGGGATCCACCACCCCAGGAAATGGGATAGAGAGAGACACAGCCTAAGGCAGACTCAGCTTTTGACCCACAAATTTGGTCTGCTGTGTCCCACCAGCCCTTCTAGGCCAGGTGGGAGAAATCTGACTCTCTCAATCTCCCTCTCCTCTAGCCGGGACTGATTGTTGAGGATGCAGAGGGAAGTGGAAATATTTCCTACCTGGGAAAGGGAGGGGACTGCTTCTGAGAAAGTCTGAATTACAAGACTCTTAGCCCCCAGGCACGAAGCTCTATCATATTGATCCTGTCTGTTGCAACAAACACTCTGACCTGGCATTGAACTGAGAAGGCTGCCAAAGAGTGCCATCTGCTGGCAGACCAAGGAAGTGTATATGGCAAAATTAAAAGTAATGAGAGAGGTTTTTTTCATCCTTTATAGCCTCCCTCTCCAAGGCCCTAGGAAGAAGGTCTGCAACCAATTACTGGGTCCAGAGCCCAGTTTTGAGCAACTAGCATGGACAATCCTAACAATCCAGGTTGAGCCAAGAATCAAAGAACAGCAGTAACACCCTCCTGCCATTAAATCCCTACAACAAAGAAAGAAATTGAGCATCTGAGTAAATTACATCCTAATCAGATGCCTAGATATCAGCAAAATATTATGAGCCATACTAAGAAAATGGAAGACACGGCCCAAGAAAAGGAATATATCAAAGCCCCAGAAGAGATGCAGGATTTGAGAGAACTAATTAGCAAGATACAAATTTCCAAAAACAAATTAATGATTGAAAGAAAATATGGCTAAAGAGATAAACGACATCAAGATGATATTGAGTGAGCGCAAAGAAGAATTTGAAATCCTGAACAAAAAAGTAACAGAGCTCATGGAAATGAAAGACACAATGGGTGAGATAAAAAAATCTCCCCAATCAAAAGAGTGAAGCAAACCAGACACAAAAGGACAAATACTGTATGGTTGTGTTACTATGAACCAAATATATTGTATAACACATTTTATGATTAAAAAAACTTATAGTATCCAGTACATTTGAGAAATGTATGTTTTTAATCAAGTGTATTTTCTTTTTATTTTTTAATTATTGTTTATATTTTCATTTATTAAATGTGCAAAATAAAGTTTAAAAAAAAAGAGGGAAAAAAAAAAGAGATAATGAGGTACTAGCACAGGACCCATGAATGACACCCAGTTGAAATGTCAGGCAATGCTACCACTGCTATGAACTGCCACTAGTTAGATATATTGAATACTTTCTATGTGCTAAACACTGTTCTAAGCTCCTACATATATGAGATTATTTAATCCTCTAAGTACTACCAAGACACACACAGAGAGGCAGGCAGGCAGACACACACACACACAATTAAGAAGTACGCAACGTTACACAAGTCAATAAGTTTTCAAACCCAATCATTTGATTTCACAGCTTGAATGCTTATCTACTGGCAAGTTGTCTAATTTTTTGTATGGCCATATTGAAAAATCTGGGGAACTCACAATTGTAGAGAAAACTGATACAAAGGAAATGCATCTTACCCAATGGTAATATGCACAGAAGGTTAAAAATTATGTATGTCAAAGTTTAGCCTTGAAACCCAGTCTTCTATAAAGTATATTACTGTACAAGTAAGTCACTTTATAAACATATAATACATAATGTCAACACCCTGAAAAGCAACTGAGATCATCTGCGGGAAGAGCAGATTCACATCTCCCATTGCACAATCACTTTGGGACATGTATTTGTTGAGAGGAATGGCTAGCAGAATTGCCCACTTTTTAAATTTTAAATTTTCTTGCTCTTTTTTTTCCCCCCAGCATATAATGGAATTTGCACAAGTTAAATTTGCATATGATGAGAACTCCTCTTCTATGTATTTTTAAACTTCCTCTAGTTATAATATAAAGCACTGTCTTATCCACCTTAAAATTATAACTACCTTAGTAGAGTATCCTTTACATTCATATTGTCTTTAAAAAAAAAAAAAAAAAAAAGTAGTGAAATAAAATTGCACAAATCGGAATACCTGAATAGACTAAATTCTTTCCTTCCAGGACTTGTCCAAGCAAAAGGCACTCTGCCTGCCATTCAAACATCTTTTGTACACCAAAACTGTGATATTTTTCCAGCACTGCTTTAGGAAGTCCCCAATTTGCCAATAGCAGTTTATCTGTTTGGTCATCAGGGACTGTCTGCTTGCATTCCCCTTTCAAGAGAAAAAGAAAAAAAAAAGTTGTTAAAAGTTTAGTTAATTTCTAACATATGATTTTAGTAGTTAGCCCTCCACTGTGTGTTGGAATGATGCTATTTAAAGCACATCCCGACTTTGAGGAGTTTACAAGAAAGTGACCGTGTATAGAAAAGAAACAGTAAGTTATTTAATCAGATATAATAAAAATAGTTCCTTTAAAAATAAAAAGCCACAAACAAAATGTGGTATACACGATGGATATGGAGTTTTTCAATTATAAAGGGGGGGGGCGGAAAAGGAATGAATTGCAACCATTGCAGTCAAGTAAATTTCTATTTAAGTGTTAAGTATTTAATGCTTAAATACTTTTTATATTTAATACTATTTAAGTTTTAAGCACGATGACGACACAACCAATAGTTAAGAATTGTGTCAACAGTCATCGAACCTTCAGCCAAGCTGAGAAAAAAAAAAAAAAATCACTAATCCCTTTCAAGCTCCCCTGGACTCCAAACAGCCTGTACTATATTCCAGATCCGAAAATCCGGGATAAGGTTCTATATGGAGTACTAGATACTATTAAAAACAAGCCCCTCAGGTGATTACATTTGAAGAACTAAGACGTTTTTTTCTGTAAAGGTCCCGAGAACCAGAAACCACTTTAACGGTACTTCCGGCGGTCACGGAATATGGGTTGAAACCATATCGATGTCTGTACAGAAGGTGATCTCCCGCACCAAACCAGAGTCACAGAGAAGGGAGTAGAAGCCGAGTCCGCAGGGCAAACAAGCAAGCTCCGGGTGATGAGGAGACCCCGGACACCTATGACCGAGGTGCCCACTACACCTCGCTGCTCACCACACCCCGCTGCCCCGGGGGTCCCTAGGAGTACCTGCAGCAGCGGCCTTCAGGCTCTGGCCTAGGCCCGGGGGCGGGCTCAGCACAGAACCCGAGGGGAACTGGGGGCTGTCACTGCTGTCACCGCAGCTTCCGGAGAAGGAGTCTGAGCCCGATGCTGAATGCCGCCGTTTCCCACTCCGCCGCTGAAAACTCATCGCGAATTCTTCTCGGCAGCTCAGGGAAAACTACAATTCCAGCGCCTGCCCGCTCTGGAGAAACCAGGCGGGAGGCCGGGTGACACCTTTAGCCGCCATCTTCTCACCACAGTTTTTAAATTCCCGCCTCTCAAGCCCACTCCCGACCATAGAGTACTCAGTGAAGAGAGGAACCTGAGAACCATAGAGTCTTGAGGGAAGGAGCGGTTCTCGCTAATGCCTGTGACCTCCCGCATTCCTTGTTGGTTAATGTGAGAGAAACAAGGTTGGAGATCGATTGAAGGAGGAAAACACAGGATCTGCATTTATAATCTGCTTTTATTATCAGACTGACCTAAAAATTTTTCTTGTTCTGTCCATTTCTTGTTTGAATGGCAAGGTTATGCTAATTTCATAAAATGAGCTGGCAGTTTTCTTTGCCTGTTCTCTATAGCCCTGTATTTTATGTTTGAAGATTTATGAGAACTCTTGTGTTAAAATAATCTGATACTGGTATTTTCATTTTGTTAATGAATAAATTTTAACTATTGATATCATTTCTTTAGTGACTGTAGACCCATTCAGGTTTTCCGTATATCCTTGAATCAGCTTGGGTAATTTCTATGTTTCCAGAAAATTACCAATTTCCTCTGTTGTCTTTGTTCCTTTAGTTTTTGTATATAGTTTATTATTATATTTTCTTATTTTTTTCGATAGCTATTTTACCCATAGTTAAGTCATCCTGTTCATATCCTATAGTCTTGTCTCCGGTTCTCTTTTCCTCTCTCCCTTTTTTTCTCTCCTCCTCCCTCCCTTTCTCTCTCTCTTACAAATCTTGCCAGTGGTTTGCTTATTATATTGAACTTTTCAATGAGCCAGCTTTTATTTTTATTGATCCTCACTATTGTTTCTATTTCATTTCTGCTTAAACTTTTTTCATAATTTCCTTCTAATTTTTTGGCGGGGTTACCTTTTTCTTTTCCTGACTTACTGAGTTGTACACAGCTTATTAATTTTCAATTTCTTTAAGTGTTCAACTTTTCTATAAACCTACGAATTTTCTTGTCTGCTGCATCTAAAAATCATTAAAAGAGGCATGTTACAATATCTCACAATGCTTGTGGATTTGTCAATTTCTTCTTGTAATCCTGACATTAAAGAAAGGGGGCGGTAGTGGGATAAGGGGCACCGAAAAGTGGAGTGGTAAAGAGTGGAATTATCTGGACTAAATTCGAATAGAAGCAATTCCATTTTTATACTAGCCTAAGTTTTTTCATGAAATTCTTAGTGGAGAGCGATTTGATATGAATACCTCACCTCACCGTATACTGTGCATTGCAGTTTTATATAGTTAATTTAACATAAACTGTGTAGCAAACTGTATCTTTTCTTCCCAATACTATTACAGCTAAAATCAATATCTGAGAGAGCCTAAGAAGTATTAGGACCAAATAGATTTGGTCCCCATAATACGTGTATCGGGGGAGGAGCTCTTCTTAATGTACTGATATTTTAAGAATTATTCCGGCAGGGAAGCGGCTGTGGCTAAATCAGTAGGGCTCCCGTTTACCATATGGGAGGCCCCGGGTTCTCCTGGTGAAGGCAAGCCCCCCCGCCCCCCCCCCCACGGCGTGGTTAGCTGACCCAGCGAGCACAAGCAGGGGATAAATGAATAAATAAAATAAAAAATCTTAAAAAAAAAAAAAAAAAAAAAGAATTATTCCGGATTGTGTATGCAAAACTTTATACAGGTAAAACTAAGATTGCTAACAGAAACACGCCCCTCTCTCCTGGTGTGTGATGGTACAGTGGGGCTATTCCTGGCACAATTTCAATTTTAGCCATTATGCATTGAGGAATATGTGATGGAGGGTTAGGGGTTGCTGCAGACAGACCCTTACATAATTGTAAGAACACTGCAAGGAAGGGATTCTAGATGTGCCACTAATGCCCTTCATGATCACTCTGAGCCAAGAACATATTAAGTACCTTTTGGCAAGGTAAAGAAAGTGGTACTTATTAATTACCTAACTGCACAATTCTTTTCACCAAGCAAACCTAGTAGGCAAGAGGCCTGCCCTGAAGGACAGTGCTATTCTGTAGGAAAAATAAATAAATAAATCTCAAAAGCACTAATCCAATAAAAAAGACTCTAATACAAGTCTGGGAAATAACACTCAAACATCATCCTATGAAAACCTACTTTATAAAGAAAATATTATTTAAATAACATTATTCTAAATTGCCACAAGATGGAGACATTACTCCATAAAGGAAACATTTTTCTTAACCACACCTTTTAATCAATCATTCAACATTTAAAATTTTTTTTCTTTATTAGAGAAGTTGTGAATTCACAGAACAATCATACATAAAATACAGGATTCCCATATACCGTCCTATTATTAACACCTTGCACTGGTGTGCAACAGTTCAACAACTATTTATTGAGCATCTACTTTGTGCTAGGTACTGGGTATATAACAGTGAACAAAACAGAAATGGTTCCTGCTCCCATAGAAAGAGTCTAGAGAAGAAGACGTTAAACAAATAGATAAATTAATTCATAATTTTTAATTGTGATAAATGCTCAGGTGGAAATGAACAAAGTGCTATCAGAGAAATCAAAGGGGATCCTAATTTAGATTGTAGAGTCATGGAGGATGTTTCTGAGATGCAGTATAGCATAGTGGTTAAGAGTGCAACTCTGAAGCCACTAGGCTAGGTTTGAAGACTTAATAAGGGTGTGATCTTAAGCAATTTGCTTAACCCTTCTGTGCCTCAGATTCTTCATCCATATTATGGGGGTGATAATAGTAACAACCTATTTGGTAATTATGGGAACTAAATCAGTCAATATGTGTAGTGTTTAAAACAGTCAGGTACATAATAATTATTATTTTGAGAAAATTTAAATGTTCAACTATTTCTCCCCATATAAATACAGCATTCTAGTGGGAAAAGAACAAATCAAAGAAATATCTCTCAGGAAACAGATGTGTCTCAAGCTATTTGGCTCTCGTCTACTATATTGGAGATCCAGGGTTCGTTTCCCGGGGCCTCCTGGTAAAAGGCAAGCTGGCCCACGCTGTGAGCTGACACAGCAAGATGACTCAACAAAAAGAGACACAGAGGAGAGACAATAAAAGATGTAGCAGACCAGGGAACTGAGGTGGTGCAAGAGATTGAGCACCTCTCTCCTACTCCAGTCCCAGGATTGGTTCTGAGTGCCACCTAAGGAGAAGAAAAGCAGATACAGAAGAACACACAGAGAGCAGACAGTAAGTGCAAAACAACAAGGGGTGGAAGGAGAAATAAATCTTTAAAAAAAAAAAAATCTCTATTTTGTAATAAATGATCTATTATTAAATGAGGAGAATGATCCTACCAAAAGCCTAGAGAACATTTAAAAGTTTATAATTTATTTCAAACATTCAACATCTATTTCTAATTTTTTTTTAAACTCAGAAAAATGAGAAGAGAAGGCTATGTCTCAAAAATATTAAAGAATGTTTTATATGGTAAAAGTTATCAAAATAATTAATGGTAAAACACCAGAAGCTTTTACTATTTGACTTTTGTGTCTCAGCTTATGTTTCTGAGAATTTTTTCAGTGGTAAGTCTTCAAGGTCAGAGTTAAAACCCTACAGAGGAAATTTGCACATGCTTTTGCCAGATATCTGGGGGCGGGGGGGGGGCACATACCAATTCTGGACCACTTAATCTCTGGCTCAGTGGTTTTTAGGATTCAGAGAATGATTTCAGACACCCAGAGCCAGGTTTGAACAGGCTTGCATCCTCACTGTCTCAGTCAGCATGACACATATTTCTCTGCTTTACTGACTGAGGGTGCTGCCCTTCCGTGGATTTTGGCTTTATGCTAAGGGTCTTAAATGTGACCTCTCACCCTGCTGGGATGACCCCAAGCAGGTGACCCATTAAAATTGCACTGTTGATCACCAGGGGTCAGCAAACATCACTGCTGCTCTTGGTTTATTTTGAAGGTAGGCAAAATAAACACTGAATTCCTGAAAGGAACCAAGTTAGTTGAATATGTAAGAACACAAACCTGTAACTTACAAATTCACATATAGGCTGTTCTCCCAGTTTCTTTCATACCTTAAAACTGCTGACCTCTTATGCAGTGAACACTATCACAGGCACTCTGAGGGAAAGGGATAACTGAAAGCAAGAAGACTGGGAATCCTAAGGGTGTGGTTTTTAGAGGAGACATAGCCTTTGATTAGATGGGAAGGGTTTGAGTATTTTGCCTGGGAAAAGTTATCAAAAAGAGCAGTAGAAAAATTTTTTTTAAATAACAAAAATGATAAAAAAAAAAAAAAAAAAAAAAAGGAGCGATAGAGAAGCCTGAACAGGAAACACCCAGCTAGGTTTGAGGTGGGGGTGGAGCTGGGTAGAAGGCCACACACACCTAAGCAAGCACTCCAGGGCTACTACCTGGGTCATTTGATGTAGTGTTTAGATCAGCCCTCGTGGATTCTGAGGATTTCTCTAGATGTTACTTTTTGTCCTTTGATACCCTCGGCCTAACCCTTTTTCTTATTTAGACAAAATCTTCCCCAAATCAGCAAAAACAAACAGGAGAAATGGGTCGGGGCGGGTTGCTTAAAGGCAGCTGATTTAGCAGCTTTACTCTGAAGGCCCAGTCAGAGTGAATTTGTACTCCTTTCTCCTTTTTGCATTTCCCTAGTTCCTCTTCCCCTAATTCTCTCTCCTCATTTTCTCTTTATTTGCTTTCTCCCCTTCCCTTTCTTTTTTGTATTTAATCACTAAGATTGTATACTGTTATGAATTTGGCAAATGAAAATTTTTATTTTTAATAAACTCAGAATCTTCCATAGAAAGAACTTATTAAGAGGAACTTTGTACTTGCTGTTCTCATGTTAGTAAAAATGGCCATTAAAGTGACTGATTGCTGTCTTTAAGTGTGATTCTAGTTAGATATTAGACAATTTTTGCATATGAATTGGTAAATATATTCTTTTCAGGAATCCATCTCATTTCTCCCTAGAGTGGGGCCCATTTAGAGAGATCTTCCATGACCATATAAGTAGGCCTTCCTGGCACCAGGAAAGCAAGATACATAATAATAAATGGCAGCTTTGATTTGTTTATAAGGTTTTTATGCCTGCAGGAGAATGTCTAGAGAGTATTACTTGGATGGGGCCACTTTCTAAGGCTAGAAGACATACAGGAGAAGCACAGGCAAAATGTTCCATAGTCAACATGAAAATCATATGGCTCAGTACAGTGTAGCAAACTAGGCAGCTAAGTGGTCCTGTGTTTCAGTTTGCCAAACTAGAGGAACCATAAGTAGCACTGGGTTTAAGAACAAGGGCTCTACCTAGATGGCAGACTTGGGTTCAAATCCTAGAGCCAGCATTTTCTAGCTTTTTGACCAGAAGAGAAGGAGCAAAGGAAAATAATCTTGATGGTGAAACTGTGAGTTAAAGCTGCAGCTACAGCTGCAGCTGCAGGCACCCATTCCCCACTTTAGGAGCATACAGCTTGGAATTCTCTGGCCTCTGGTCAGCAGCTATAGACAGAGGGGGCCATGGGGGTCCACTTCCCTAGGAAAGGGGACAGAGAGGGATGTAGCCTAAGGCTGATTCAGCTTTTGGCCAACAAATTTGGTCTGCTGAGTTCCAGGAACTTTCCAGGATAGATGGGGCCACTCCATTGTTTACCCAGGGAGCCAGCAGGGTCATTAGAGAGATACGACCCTCTCAAACACCCTCCCTACTGACTGACCAGGACTGGTTTTTGAAGAGGCAGAGGGGAGTGGGATTACTTCCTACTGGCAAAAAGAGAGCAGGCTGTCAGCAAAGGCTGCAGAACAGCCTCTGGGAAAGTTTGATCTGCAAGGCTCTGGATAGCCTTAAGGAAGGATCCTCTGTCACACTGTTGCAGTTGGTGTTGCAAGGAACACACTCCAAGGATTTGAACTGAGGAGGCTGTCAAAGACTGCCTTCTGCTGGCTGACCAAGGAAGTTCATGTGAGAAAATTAAAAGTAAATAAGTAAGAGAAGCTTTTCCTGGCCTTTACAGCCTCTTTCCACAAGACCCTTGGAAATGGGTCTGCAACCCATTACTGCATCTGGAGCCTGGATATGAGCAACTAAAGAGGGATAATCCTAAAGACCTAGAACAGATGGGGCCAAGAACCAAAGAACAATAGTAACATGCAGCCTTCTGCCATTAAATCCCTATGCAAGAGAGAAATTGAGTATCAGAGTAAACTCACCATCATAATCAGATGACTAAACAGCAACAAAAAATTACAGGCCATACTAAGAAAATGGAAGAACTCTCCCAAGCAAAGAAATATATCAAAACCCCAAGTGAGACACAGGATTTGAGATATCTAATCAATGAGATTGATACAAATCTCCTATATCAAATCAATGAGTTGAAACACAATATGGCTAAAGAAATAAAGGACAACAAGAAGACACTGGGTGAGCACAAAGGAGAATTTAAAAACCTGAATAGAAAAATAACAGCACTTATGGAAATGAAAGACAGATAGATGAGATCAAAAACACATTAGGAAAAAAATAAAAAACACATTAGGGGGAGCAGGTATAGCTCAGTGGTTGAGTGCCTGCTCCCCATGTACAAGGTCCGGGGTGCAATCCCCAGTGCCTGCAAAACCAAACAAACAAAGATACAAACAAAAAACATGTTAGAGTCATACAACAGCAGACTCGAAATGATAGAAGAAAGAATAAGTGATACAGAAGACAGAACATCTGAAATGGAAGAAAGAGAACAGAGAAAGAAAAGAATGGAAAAAAATGAGCAGGGGCTCAGGGAGTTGAATGAGTTGAATGATAAAATGAAGCACAACAACATAAGTGTCATGGGAGTTCCAGAGGAGAAGAGAAAGGAAAGGGGGCAGAAAGAGTATTCAAGGATATAATGGTTGAAAATTTCCCAACACTCATTAAAGAAATGAATTTACATGCCCAAGAAGCACAGCATACCCCAATCAGAATAAATCTGAATAGACCTACTCCAAAATACAAACTATTCAGAATGCCAAAGGTCAAAGATAAAGAGAAAATCCTGAAAGCACCAAGGAGGAAACAAGCCATCACATACAAGAGATGCCCAGTAAGACTTAGTGCAGATTTCTCATGAGAAACCATGGGGGCAATAAGATGGTAGTATGTATAATTAGGATACTGAAAGAAAAAGATTGCCAGCAAAGAATTCTTTATCTGGCAAAACTGTCCATCAAATATGAAGGTGACTTTAAAATATTCACAAATAAATAGAAACTAAGAGAGTTTGTAAAAAAAGAATCTGCCTTTGCAGGAAGTATTAAAGAAAGCCTTACAGCCCAAAGAAAAAGGAAGGAAAGAGAGGCTTGGAGGAGAGTATAGAAGGCAGAAATAAATGAAATTGAAAACAAAAAACAATAGAGAAAACATCAAAACCAAAAGCTGGTTCTTTGAGAAGACCAATAAAATTGACAAACCCGTAGTTAGATTAACAAAGAAAATAAGAGAGAAGATGCATATAAATAAAATCAGAAATGAAAAGGGGAAGTTACAAATGACCCTACAGAAATAAAAAGGATCATAAGAGGATATTATAAGAAACTGTATGCCAACAAATTAGACAACCTAGATGAAATAGACAAATTCCTAGAAATGCACAACCTACAATGACTCTACAAGAAATACAAGAGCTCAACTAATCAATCCATTTAAAGAGATTGAACCAGTCATTAAAAAAAAAATCTCCCAACAAAGAAAATTCCAGGACCAGATGGCTTCACAGGAGAATTCTACCAAGCTTTTCAAGAAGTAACACCAATCCTGTTTAAGCTCTTCTGAAAAATAGAAGAGGAGGGAAAATTATCAAACATTTTATGAAGCCAGGATCACCCTAATACCAGAGCCAAATAAAGTTACTCCAAGAAAAGAAAATTACTGACCAATCTCTCTAATGAATATAGATGCAAAAATTCTCAACAAAATACTTGCAAATAGAGTCCAACAGTATATCAAGAGTTATTCACCGGAAAAGGATCAACATGAACAATGCAGAGGGACTATGATCACAGAGGGCTGTTTGTGAAGAGGCTGGTCCCACTGAAGTGGGGGGCTTGTGTGCCTGGGAGTGAATAACAGAGGTTGGATAGACAGGGTGGCAGCTTAGCATTGATGCAGCAGACAGTGGGGTCATCAACTTAGATCCTCCTGAGTATCTGGGGCTCATGCTGTGGAAGCTTGCTCTGGCAGGAACGCAAGCTACAAGCAGGCCCTTGGTGCAGCACGCCAATCCTATTTTCATCCCCTGAGCCCACCACCTTCCCCTTTCCCTGGATGACTACTGTCCACCTCCTCTCTTCTCACATATCCAACACCTTGTTCTCACTCTCAGATGATGATCTTGTCTTAATTCCCCAGGGAAACGGAGACAATCACAAGAGAATCTCCCTATGTTTCCAACAACACCACCATCGTTTCCCTCCTATCTGCAGCCTTGCCATAGACTCTGCCTTCCCCCTGTTCTAGGGGTGAATTGTCCATGTCCTATTCAAGGAAGTCTCTACCTCTTGGGGACTAGATCCCATCTGCTCTTCTCTACTTGGGAAGACAGGGTTCTCTCCACTACCCCCTTCTCTCCTGCATCATCAATTTCTCTCTTTCTGTTGGATTGATTCTATGTGCTTCACACATTCTGTATTACTCTGAAAGAAGAAAGCCCCTACCATCATATGCCTCTCTACCTTCCCCTATTTCTCTGCTCTATCACATCACATTCATTTGGAAAGGTGTGTACACTCGCTGTGTCTCCACTTCTTCTCTCCTCAATCTCTCCAGAATCTACTATGTACTTCACTCAGTCTTTGGACTCCCTCTTACCCCAAACTTCTCTTGTTGAGGTCACTAAAACGTACTTGTTGCTAAATCTGCTGGTCAGTCTGGCCCTGTGAATTGCTCCCTCTTCTGTAGACATACTTTCTCTTCCTGGTTTGTAGAAATCTACCCTCTCCTGGATTTTTCCTTCCTCAGCACTGCAACTTCCAAATGCTCACTTTTCTCCACCCACTTTCCTAGGGATCTCACCCAGTCTTAAGACTTTAGACACTGTCCATATCAGCACTTCCCAACAGAACGTTCTGCAATGGGGAAAATGGTCCAGGTCTGTGCTGTCCAATATGCTAGTCACAGACCACACGAGTGTACGGAGTGCTTGCAATGTGAAATGTGGTTCATGTGACTTAGGAACTGAATTTCTAATTTTACTTAATTTTAAATTTAAATAACCACAAATGGCTAGTGGTTACCATATTAGACAGCACAGGTCTATTTACTGATGATTCCCAAATATATATCTTTATCCTCAACTCCCCCCTTAAATCCAGACTTGTGGATCCAACTGCCTATGAGATAGCTTCATTTAGATGTCTAACCTGCCCCACCCACAGCCTTTCCCATCTTAGTAACATCAACCCCACCCTTAAAGTTGCTCAGGCCAAAAAGCTTCAGAGTCATCTTTGACTCCTCTTTCATGCCCCACATTCAATCTGTCAGCAGATCTGTCAGCTCTGTTTGGCAGTTCCTCAAAAAGTTAAACATAGAATTACCATATGACCCAGCAATCCTATTTCTAGGTATATACCCCAAAGAATTGAAACCAGGGACTCAAACAGATATTTGTACACTAATGCTCATAGCAGCATTTTTCACAATAGTCAGAAGGTGGAAAGAACCAAAGTGCCCATCAACAGATGAATGGATAAACAAAATATGGTATATACACACAATGGAATATTATTCAGCCATAAAAAGTAATAACTTTTGGTACATGCTACAACATGGAAGAACCTTAAAAATATCATGCTATGCAAATATTCTCTCTGTTCTGATTTTGTGATAATCAGGGTAGGCTAAACATTCGTTATATTTGAAACCATGCATGTGTCCCCAGACCTAGTTTTTCTCACTAGGTCTGGTTTTCAGAATGCTGGTGATAAACTAAGCCTGATTTATTATATGACCATCCTGCATGGGAAAAGACTGTAACTTTGGGTACCTTTGGTCAACCTTAAGAGATATAGCAGGGTGATGGATGTGGCTCAGGTAGTTGGACATCCATCTCCTATATAGAGGGACCTGGGTTTGATCCCCAGGAACTCCTGGTAAAAATTAAAAAGAGAAAAATACAGAAAGTATGTGGGCCACCAGGCCCCATGCATGGGTGCGCCGCCAGGCCCAGTGAGCAGGTCAGCCACCAAGTCCCGTGAGTGGGTAAGCCCCCCAGGCCCCATGCGTGGCTGTGCCACCAAGCCCTGTGAGCCATGCAGCAAGATGATGACATAACAGGAGAGTGACACAAGGGAGAGCTAAGATGAGATGCACTGAAAAACCAGGAACTAAGGTGGTGCAGGAGGTAGAACGCCTCTTTCCCACATTGGAGGTTCTGAGGACCGAATCCCAGTGAGCACAGGAGGAGAAGGATGAGAAGAAAGGGCAGGAAATGGACACATAGAGTTTCCTAGTGAATGGACACAGAAATGGCAAAAATGGGGGGGGAGATAAAAATGGATAAAAGTAAATAAATAAATAAATAAATAAATCCTTTAAAAAATGTATAGGGAAGGAAGATATGGACTATAGTTGGTAGTAATACTTTGACGATGCTCTTTCATGATTTGTTAACAAATGTTTCACAACAATGCAGTTTGTGGAGGGGTGATTTGTGGGAGCCCTGTATGATGTTATGCATGTTTGTTTTGTAAGTTCACGATGTTTACTGAACAATTATAGTTTATGTATGTTCATGTATGAATGATATACTTCAATAAATTATTTAAAAATATATATCATGCTAAATGAAATAAGCCAGGCACTAAAGGACAAATATTGTATGATTCCACTTTTATGAAATATCTAGAATCTGCAAATTCATAGATACAGAAAGTAAATTAGAGGTTACCAGGGGCTGGGGAGCAGAAATATTATTGTTAATGGGTGCAGTTTCAATTTGGGGTGATGAGAGAGTTTTGGTTTGGGATGGTGGTGAATGTAATTAATGCCACTGAATGGTACAGTTTTAAAAGGTTACAATTTTATGTTGTATATATATTATCACAATAAAAGCTTAAAAAAAAAAAAAAAGAATTATATACCATGACCAAGTGGGATTTATTCCTGGAATGCAAGGGTGGTTCAACACAAGAAAATCTTAACATAATATACCACACTAACAAATGGAAGCAAAGGAACCTCATGATCATATCGATCTATAAAAAAAAGGCATTTAACAAAATCCAGAATCCTTTCTTGAAGAAAAAAGAAACACTTAGAAAGATAAGAATAGAAGGAAAATTCATCAATATGATAAAAGGCATTGTGGCAGATTGAGATTATTTTATGAATCCCAAAAATAGAAAGATTGTTTGTAAACTAATCAAGCCCTCTGCATGTAATACCCTTTTATTGCATTAAATTCGGTTGAAGGGTCTTTGATTAGATCACCTGCTAAAATTGCTTTAGGGCTTTTGTTTCTAATAAGTCAGTAAGGCATGACTCAGGTTGATTCCCCACCCCCTTGCTGATATAAACGGACTCACAGGGACAGACAGACAGACAGAAGAAAAAGAGTTCTGTCATTTTTGACTCTGCCAAGTGACAGAGAGGAGAAAGTTCAAGCATTTGAGGCCCCGAGGAGAGATGAACCATTTGTGTAATAGCTTATAGCTGAGCTTGAGAAGGGAGCAGAATAGCCATACTGATATAGGGGACCCAGAGAGAGACAAGCTCTATGCCAGCTTGCATATGAAATTGCGAAGAAAGTGGAGCAGCTGAAACTGAGAGTGGAAGCCTGGAGGGGAAGGCAGAGACCAGCCAGAGATCTCCTACCATCTTGTTTAAACACGTGGCAGCTGACTTGGGTGAGACACACCTCTTATTGTGCCTTGAGTTGGACTTTTCACGGACTTGAACTATAAGCTCTTACCCCAAATGAATACCTTTTGTAAAAGCCAACAAGTTTCTGGTACCTTGCATTGGCACCCATTTGGCAGACCATTACAGGCCTATAAGAAAAACCCATAGCCAACGTCATATTCAATGGAGAAAGGTTGAAAGCTTTCCCTCTAATATCAGGAACAAGACAAGAATGCTCACTGTCACCACTGTTATTCAACATTGTACTAGAAGTTCTAGCTCAAGCAATTAGACAAGAAAAAATAAAAGGCATTCAAGTGGGAGGTGTGGGAGGTGGGCAACATGGGAATCCCAGTGGGTTCCGTGTAATATTTTGGGTAATCTAAGCACCTCTTAAAATATATGTATATATATATATATATATAACATTTTTGTAAGCAAATACACATATATGCATATATATTTATATATCATTTTGCAAATGTTTGTATGTATTGTGAGAATTTTGATTTTTACCCATAATAAAAAAAAAAAAAAAAAAGGCATTCAAGTAGGAAAAGAGGAAGTAAAACTCTCACTATTCATGGATGACATGCTCCTATATTTAGAAAATTCCAAAATGTCTACAACAAAGGTACTTGAGCTAATAAATGAGTTCAGCAAAGTGGCAGGATACAAAATCAACACGCAAAAGTCGTTAATGTTTCTGTATGCTAGTAGTAAACAATCTGTGGAGGAAATCGGTGGGGGGGGGAGTCCCATTTACAATAGCAATAAAAAGACTCAAATACCTAGGAATCAATTTAACCAAAGATGTACAGGACCTATATGCAGAAAACTACAAAACAATACTAAAACAAATCAATGAAGACCAAAACTAATGGAAAGACATTCCGTGTTCATGGATTGTAACACTAAACATCATGAAGATGTCAATCCTACCCTAACTGATACATAGATTCAACGCAATACCAATCTAAATTCCAACTGCCTACTTTACAGAAGTAGAAAAGGAAATTAGCAAATTCATTTGGAAAGGAAAGTGCACCCAAATAGCCAAAGGCATCCTAAAAAAGAAGAACCATGTGGGAAGACCCTCACTGCCTAACCTTGAAACATATTACAAAGCTACAGTGGTCAAAACAGCATGGTATTGACAACAGATAGACATATTAAACAGTGGAATAAAATTGAGAGTCCAGAAATAAACCCTTACCTCTATAGCCAACTCGCTTTTGTGTGTGCCTATATTTTTTTAAGATTTATTTTATTTATTTATTTCTCCCCTCTCATTGTTTGTCCTTGCTGTCTGTTCTCTGTTCATCTTCTTTTTTAGGAGGCACTGGGAACTGAACCCAGGACCTCCCATGTGGGAGGGAGGCACCCAATCACTTGAGCCATCTCTGCTCCCTGCTTGTTGTGCCTCTCATTGTGTTTCCTCACTGTGTCTCTACATTGAGTCATCTCACTGTGTGATCTTGTTGCATCAGCTCACCACACCAGCCTGTCGTGTCAGCTCACTGTCTTGCTCATCTTCTTTAGGAGGCACCGGGAACCAAACCTGGGACTTCCCATGTGGTAGGCAGGTACCTAGCTGCTTGAGCCACATCCGCTTCCCCAGCCAACTAGTCTTTGAGAAATGTACCAAGTCTACATTACTGGGACAAAACAGTCTCTTCAACAAAAAGGTGCTGGATGAAAAGAAAGAAATAATAAATAAATAAAAATAATATTTTAAAAAGTTGCTGAGAGAACTGGATATCCATAAACAAAAGAATGAAAGAAGGGGAGCAGATGTAGCTCAAGTGGTTGAGCACCTGCTTCCCATGTATGAGGTCCTGGGTTTGATCTCTGGTACCTCCTAAAAACAAAACAAACATCCAGGGGTGAAGATTTTCTTGTTAGTTTGTTTAATATTATTATTATATTGAAATAATGAAAATGCTCTAATGATAACTGAGTTGATGAATGCACAACTGCGTGATTATACCAAATAGCATTGATTGTATACTTACAGATGAATTGTATGCTTTATTAATATGTATCAATAAAATTGACTTGTTAAAAAAGAAAAGAAAAGAAAAGAAAAAAACAACTTGGTGTAGCTCAGTGGTTGAGCCTGGGCTTCTTATATACGAGGTCCTGGATTCAATCCCCATCCCCAGTACCTCAAAAAAAAAAAAAAAAAGAGGAAAGGAAAAAAAGAAAGAATAAAAGAGGACTCCTATCTCACTCCCTATTAAAGAATCAACTTAAAATGGGTCAAAGACCTAAATCTAAAAGCCAGGTCCAGGGGAGCAGATGTTGCTCAAGCAGTTGAGCACCTACCTCCCACATGAGAGGTCCCTGGTTTGGTTCCTGGTGCCTCCAAACACCATTTCTGGTGTTTTCACAGACAACAAGTGAAAAACAATGAGCAGACAGCAAGCAGACAATGAGAAAACAAACAAACAAACAAGCAGACAACAAGTGCAAACAATGAGCAAAAACAAGCCAACAGAGGAGGGAGCCATCTTGGCTGGGGGGGCGGGTGAGGTAGACAGATCCATAAAATTAGTAGAAGAAAACGTAGGGAAACATCTTCAAAATCTTGGGGTATATAGTAGTTTCTTTGACTTTACACCCAAGGCATGAGCAACAAAAGAAAAAATAGATAAATGGGACCTCCTTGAAATTAAAGGTAAAAGGACTTCCTCAAAAGGGTGAAAAGGCAGGCAACTCAATGGGAGAAAATTTTGGAAATCACATATCTGATAAGGGTTTAATATCTGTGATATATAAAGAGATACTACAACTCAACAAAAAAAAAGACAAACTATCCTATTCTGGGCAAAGAGAAATAAATAAATAATTAAAAAAAAAAAAAAGAAAGGGAAAAAATGGGCAAAAGACTTGAACAGACGTTTGTCCAAAGAAGAAATACAAATGGCTAAAAAACACATGAAAAAATGTTCAACATCACTAGCCATTAGGGAAATGCAAATCAAAGCTACAATGAGATATCTTTTAATACCTATTAGGAGGGCCACTATTAAAAAGACAGAAAACTCAAGTGTTGGAGAGGATGTGGAGAGATAGGAACACTTATTCACTGTTTGTAGGAATGTATAATGGTGCTATTTATTTTTATTTACTTGTTTATTTATTTTTACTATTTTTTTTAAGATTTACTTATTTACTTTTAATTTTTCTTTATTTATCCCTCCCTTCCCCAGATGGTTCGCTAGTCTGTCTGCTCATTGTTTGCTCGCCTTCCCCAGGGCTCACTGGGAACCAAACCCAGTACCTACCACATGAAAGGCAAATGCCCAATGGCATGAGCCACTTCCACGCCCCGTGGGCTGCAGCATCTGCTGGCTTGTGGCATCTACATGCAGTGGGGGTGGCATCCAGCTCGTTGTGGCGGGGGGCAGTGCCTAGCTCTTTGCAGTAGGGACGGCATCTGCTCCTCTTCTTTTAGGAGACACTGCAACCCAAACCCAGGACACCCATGTGGTAGGCGGGCATCCAACTGGTTGAGCCACATCCGCTTCCCTACTATTTATTTATTTATTTGAAAAAATTTTTAACTTTATTTTGTACATTTAATAATTGAAGATATAAACAATTAAAAACAAAAAAGTAAACACAGATGAATAAATATATACATTTCTCAATTAAATGTACTGGATACATATAAATTTTTTTGTGAATCAAACAATATGTTACACAATATATTTGGTAACTCAGTCATACAGTATTTGTCCTTTTGTGTCTGGCTTGCTTCGCTCAACATAATGTCCTCCAGGTTCATCCATGTTGTCATATGCTTTATGACTTCATTTCTTTTTACAGCTGCATAATATTCCATCATGTGAATAGACCACAGTTTGTTTATCCATTTGTCTGTTGATGGACACCTGGGTTGTTTCCAACTTTTGGCAATGGTGAATAATGTTGCTATGGACATCAGTGTGCAGATGTCTGCTCGTTACTATTTATTTTTGATGAGTAAGTCTTCTCGTGTGGCTAAATGTTATTCTTCTTCCTAATGCACTCGTCTATTTTCTTCATCTGGATAGCTCCTTCTTATACTTCAGGACTCAGTTTAAATGATACTTCGTTAAAAGGAAGACTTTTCTGACTCCAACAAATAGGTTAGACATGATTTCTATGTATTACAGCAGTACTCTGAATTTCCTTATTACTTCACCTAGCCACACTTGATCATGAGTGTTTATCTATCTTCCCCATTAGGCATAAGCTCCATAGAGTCAGAGATCATGTTTATTATAGTTGACTTTGTATATCCTACTGGCAACTATTGAAAAATTTAGGTATTCATTCCCTAAATCTTTACTGCAATCCTCTAAGAGAGTTAATCATCTCATCTAGTTGTTTTATCAATTATTAAGATAGGGATGCTGAGGACTCCAATATATTTATGGATCTGCCTATTTTTCCTTTCAGTTCTATCAGTTTTTGCTTCACAGATTTGTTGTTTAGTGCAACAAACAACAAATCTGTGAATTGCTCTGTCACTCTTGGCAGATTGACCCTCTCATCATTAAGTAATGTCCCTCTCTATCCCTGGTCATTTTCTTTCTTTCTTTTTTTTTGCCAGAAAGCCAGATTTCCCTTTATTTATAAAGCTCTGCCACAAATTTTTACCGGGTGCCGATGGTCACCTGCCATACTCGCACCAGATTGTCTGTGTAGCCAGCAAACAGAGTCTGGCCATCAGCAGACCAGGCCAGAGAGGTGCACTGGGGTGGCTCTGCCTTGCTACTGGTACTGATAACTTCTTGTTCAGTTCATCTACGATGATCTTGCCCTCCAAATCCCAGATCTTGATTCTGGGGCCTGTGGCAGCACAGAGCCAGTAGCTGTTGGGGCTAAAGCATAGAGCATTGATGATATCCCCGCTGTCCAGGGTATAGAGGTGTTTGCCTTCATTTAGATCCCACAGCATGGCCTGGACATCGTTGCCTCCAGAAGCACAGAAGGATCCATCTGGAGAGACAGTTACATTGTTCAGGTAGCCTATGTGGCCAATGTGGTTGGTCTTCAGCTTGCAGTTAGCCAGGTTCCATACCTTGACAAGCTTGTCCAAGCCGCAGGAGACAATGATGGGGTTGCTGCTGTTGGGAGAGAAGCGGACGCAAGACACCTACTCTGAGTGGCTCTCATCCTGGACAGTGTATTTGCAGACTCCCAAAGTATTCCAGAGCTTGATGGTCTTATCCCGGGAGCCAGAGACATTTTCTTTGCTCTGAAGTCTCCTTTTTCTGATATCAATATAGTCACTTCAGCTTTCTTTTTATTAATGTTAGCATAGTACATATTTGTTCATCCTTTTACTTTCAATGTACCTATATAATTATTATATAATTATATTTGTGTCCTTTAAGTATGATTTTTGGCAAAATCAGTTTGGACTTGAAGATTTCAGTCATTGAATTATGCAGGGCCATCTTTAAACATTGGTTTTAGTGTTTGTCTCCCTCCAAATTTTGGTTACTGGAGGTCTACCTATCTCTTATAAATGAGAGAAAAAGAGTGAAGTTACACACACCTTATATATATATATATACACACACACACACACACCCCTTCTCAGAAAGGCCTTCCTTGACCCTTTCTAAACATCCTCCAATAGCTCAGCACTCTTTTCCCATACTCTTCATAACATTTATAACTCCCTGGAATTTCTTATGTATTTATATGTTTATAGACTGACTTTCTCACCAGAATGTATGCTCTATGAGGGTAGGGACTTTGTCCTGTTCCCTGTTTTATCTACAGCACTTAGTACAATGTGTGACACAAACAGACACTCAAAGAATATTTCTGGAATAAGTGACTATATGGCACACATTTTGCTGGGCTCTGCAATACAGAGATGAATGAAAGACACAGTCTCTTGTGGATCTTAATTTCAAACCATCTGTCCCACTTTTCTGAAAATGTAGTGTTGGTATTTGATTTAGAAAATAGAGGTTTCATCTGAGGAAGACTTTATTGAGTATGCCAGGTTCTCTTAGATGTAAATATTATCTGCTCAGACCAGAGACATGAACTGTGAGCATTTGAGAAGGATTCTTGAAATTTTAATCCCCTGGAATTTGTTATTTAATCTCCTCATTCTAATTCTCCCTGGGGTGTGGGAGGGAATAGTTGTAAAAACCTTGGAGGATGGGGTTTTTATCCATCAAGGAGTATGGGACAAAGGTCAGGAATTATATTCCCGACAGAAAATACAGCAAGAACAAAGGCTAAAACCGGCTGAATTTAGAGAAAAAAGGCAAAGATGAGAAGAGGACATCCTGGAAAGAAAAGAAAAAAGATAGTGGGAGAAAATCGGACAAGATGAAACTAGGCATTCACTCAAAGGTCTCCTATTGCATGGTATTCCTGCGATGTCTCTTGGCTTGAGGGCGTCCACATCTTTCTGGGCTCATCCTCTGATGCTCAGGACCCTGCTTTGTCACTTTTGAAGTCATATGCTTAGACACTTGGCTGGACTGGTGAGAGGAACGGCACAGGCCCCTTAGGAGTAACTGAACTTTCACTGGCTCTGTCATGTGCACAGAAATTGTTCTTGTCCCAGATCATGGTGAAACCCCATAAGCACTTATCCCTAGCCACCTGGTTTTCAGAAAGCATTAGAATATTATATTAGAGGGGTCGGATGTGGCTCAACTGGTTGGGCGTCCGTCTCCCATATGGAGGGACCCGGGTTCGATCCCCGGGACCTCCCGGTAAAAAAAAAAAAAAAAGAAAAAAAGAATATTATATTAGACCTCAGTCATGTGCTTTTGGGGTGTATGGGCTGGGAAGGTGGGAGAAGGGGGAGAGTTGCCTTTGATTTTCACGTTTTCCTTTCCTATATCCTTAGAGGACTTCATCACTTCACCTGTGCCCCCACAACCCTCATCTCAGTGAATTTTTTTTTTCTCTGTCTAATCTTGGCTCTCCATCTCTGTCAACTCTTTGCCTTTCTGCCTTTGTCTCTTTTCTAGGTATTTTAACATCTCTTTCCCTGTCTGCCTCTAACTCCAAGGATTCAGTTTATTTCTCTCCTCAATCGTGGCTCAAACTGTGTTTTACTGTCTTTCCCTCACTCATACTCCTTCTTTGCCTCTGATTTTCTGTTTACTCATCTCCAATGATCATTTTGTTCTTTCTCTATGATGATGAAATCTTATGATGTCTGTGACTCATCTTTATAGAGTGACAGTTCTGAGCCAAGTCTTTGGAGTCAAGAAGATCTGAATTACCATCTGGCTCTGCCACCTCCTGAGTGTAATCTTGATCAAATTGTGAGGCCCATTTAAACCCCACTTGTCCTTACTGATGAAAGAGGAATAAGCTGTTTTAGAAGTTTGCCATGAGAATTAAATGCAAATAAACTGCATAGGTCAGAGCTTGGCACACTATAAGTGGGTAAGTGTGCAACCCTTCCATCAATCCATCAACAGACATATAAACAAATAAAAGCTGCTATTTATTATATATCTGGCTCCTTCCAGATCTATCCTCTACCTAAAGGTAGCCACTGTTCTATATGCTTTAGTGATATTAACTCCTTTAACCCCATGAGAACCCTGAGAGGTTAAATAACTTGCCCAAGGTTACAAATGGTGGAGCCTAGATGCAGTCTGGCTCCAGAGTCCGTTCCTGCCCTTTTCTCTTTTTCCTTTTTCTGACTCCTTCCCACTCCACTTTGTGGATAATTTTGATTCCTGAGGGAACTGCCAAAATTTCCTTCACATCTTTGCCTTCTGTTAGCTCTCCAGGTTTGAACCAGGGTGTTGTCAGGAATTAGGGAAGAGTCTTAGATCCCCACCTAGCCCAGGAGGAGAGAAAGTTGGAGGAAAACTAACCTGAAAGTAAGAAGGAGGAATGAGCCCATCAGACCTTCAGAAGCAGAACCAGATCCTGGAATAAGAGTTGTGTCCCTGGGGCACCGGCTGCCTATAATGAATAAATGGATTAACTGGAGTGGAGGCATAATATCCCGACCATAGTCTATGCCATATAACTTGCATGGGATCTTCCCCTAGGGTGAGAGAGGAGAACACTGGGCTGCCCTTACTGCTCCTTCCAGTTTCACTTCCTCTCATGCCATGTGTTCCCACCCCAGCCGGCAATTTTCTCCTTTGCTTATTTTTTTTTCAGAATCTTTTAAAATTTACTTTTTAATATCAGTGTTACAAGTTACTCAGTTAACACAACATAATAATTACAATAACAAAGAATCCCCTTTAGCCAGCAGTTACACTCCCCCTTTACTTTTGTTCATTCCTCAGTCTTGAGGGATTTGGGACAATGTCCACTCTACTTCAGGTTGTGAAGGGGCGTAGCTATTATGGGTCAGAGGACAGAACTGTTTTGCTGCAGTTGAAGATACTCCTTGCTTTTGGGATGAAGCTGGCCCCTCGTCATCATTTTGTTAGTTGCCCAGGGCAAGCCCAAAGAACTGGAGAGTGGGAGTTGGTTGCATATCTGCTGGGTTTCAGGGCTCAACTGCTTTGCTCACCTCTGAAGACATGACTCTTGGCCATCATCCCAGAAGCTCTCACCCAATGTGCTCTCCACCACCTTTGGGCACAATTGGGCAACCCTGTGGCCTTTCTTCCTCACAGACTGGCCTCTATCTGCCATGGTGGAAAGTAGATTTTCCACCTAGTCAAGAAGGCAGGAAGAAAAAGGAAGGAAGAGTTGAAGGAGGGTGGAGTGATCCCTCTAGGTAAAACTCAGTTCAGAAAAAAGCAGACAGGATAGGGAAGATATGGAGAAAGTTCAGCAAATCTATTTTTTTTTTCAATTTTCTTTTTTTTCCTGATTTTTATAAGAAACTCAATTGTTCTCTTCCTCTCTCTCAATTTAAAAATGCTTTTTATCCCCTTAATTGGTCTTTTTGCTGACAAGTAAAATATATTTTCTTTTAAAAATAAAAGTTCTAGTAGAATCTTCATATCAGCACCCATTAGTTCATCCTTCTATCATCTATTCATGTATCCATTCATGAAACTTTTTTAACTTTGCTCCAGACAGAGAGTGCTTGGCCCTGGAGATACAGCAGGAAAAAAAAGAAAAATACTGCATACAAGGTCCCTGACTTCATGGGTCTTGTATTTTCTTGAAGAAGATAAAGAAACATAAATGTATTAATTAATTTGATTGTAAAATATACTTTTAAATTCTTTTTATTTTATTCTATTGATCAGCATTTAGGTTTACTCTAAATTTTTGCTGGTAAAGCAAATACTATAATGAATATTTTTGCATAGTTACACATCATCCTTTACAGTTTTTACAGCACCTTTTATATCATAGAATAAATATTCTTATTTATACAAATAATAGATCAAAAGGGTATATGAACATTTAAAATTTTAATAACTGTCACCTAAAATTGTTTCCAAAAGATCAAAGAAATTAACACTCCAAACCCAAGTGAATGAGAGGGCTATTGCTTACCCTGTACCACTAACCTGTATTCTAAAAAGGTTTTGTCCATATTTTTTTTAAAAAGGAAAAGTGATTTAATTCCTACATTAAATGGCATTTTAAAAATTATATCCTTTTATGCTCTTATCAGCCAAATAAATTATTAGATTACAAGTTTCTTGTGGACAGAGACCTTGTCATTCTTGTTTGTCATCTGTCCCCAGCACATGGCAAGCAGCACAGGGCATGACACACTACGGATAGTAAATAAATGTTAACTGAAATGTAGTTCAGCTGAATTTTGGGGTACTGAGTGGATCCATTTCAAGGGGACTGGATGCAAAAGAACAATGTTGACAGATTAAGTGTAAATGGGAAGTGAGTTTATTCCTTTCATCATTATAATTTTTTAAAAGATTTTATTTATTTTATTTCTCCCCACCCCCTTATTGTTTTTCACTTGCTATGTCTGTTCATCTTCCTTATTTATTTAAGAGGCACCAGGAGCCGAACTCGGAACCTCTGATGTGGGAGGGAGGTGCCTAATCACTTGAGCCACCTTCGCTCCCTGCTTTGTTGTGTCTCTCATTCTGTTTTTCCTCCCATGTCTCTTGCTGTGTCACCTTGTTGCATTAGCTCACTACACCTGCCCATCATGTCAGCTCGTTGTATTCTTTAGGAGGCAGCAGGGACCTCTGCTCCCTGCTTTGTTGTGTCTCTCATTATGTTTTTTCTTCTTGTGTCTCTTGTTGTGTCAGCTTGCCATGCCTGCCCATCACGCCAGCTTGCTGTCTTCTTTAGGAGTCACCAGGATCCGAACCAGCGGCCTCCCATGTGGTAAGTGGGAGCCGTCCAGTCGCCTGAGCCACATCTGCTTCCCTCATCATTATCGTTTAATACTTACCATGCCCAGGTCCTCTGGCAGCTCTGGGAGTCCGGGCATTGGAATGCATGTATATTTGGTGGTCAGGGATGGGCCAGAGCGGGGTGGGGTTGAAGGGTAGTTGAGAAAATATGCAGGAACAGTGAGGAAACTGTTACGGCCATCTAAGGAAGCAGTGATGTCTCGAATCAGAGTGAGCGAAATGAGGATCAAAAGAAGTTGACAGATTTAGCTTATATTTTAAAGGTAAGACCAATAGTATTTGTAGGGGTTGGAAGCAGGGAAGGGGCAAAACAAGGGAAGGAATCTAGGATGACCTCTGGGCTTTTATTGTGAGCAACAGGATGAATGATGTTTCTATTTACCAGGATATGGACTTCCAAATGTTTGAAATCCTTTGGACTACTTCTCTAGTTATTTTCTGTCTCTCCCAATAGGCTCTTTACTCCATGAGGAAATGAACCAGGTTCAATTTGTCCCCAGTATTTAGATCTGGGCCTGACAAATAGTAGGAGCTCAGGAAAAAGTTGTAGGAAAGAAGGGAGAGGAGGTTGTGTCCTGATGAAAGGCTAAGTAAGGTATTTCACAAAGGCGTAGGAAGGGCTGGTCAATATGAAAATGAATTGAAGATTGTGTTCAAATAAATGGGCTTAACACAAAAGAAACAGTGGGAAAAGGAAGACTAGGATTTGCAATGCCAGGTCCAGGGCGGCTGAGCATTTGCATTAGATCAGGGATCAGCACACCAGGGCCTAGCGGCCAAATCCCACCTGCTGCCCCTTTTTGTAAATAAAGTTGCATTGGAACACAGCCAAGCGTGTTCCTTTACTTATTCTCTGTGACTGGTTTTGCGCTGCAACCTCAGAGTTGAGTAGTTGCAACAGAGACCTATGGCCAGGCAAAGAAAAAATTACTCTCTGGCCCTTTAGACAAAGTTTGCCAACCCCTGGCATAGCCCGTGATCTATGTTAGTAATACAATCCTTGCGGTTTCACAGATGTGAGAGTTCAAATAGTGTATTTGACTCCCAGCTCTTTCCTTTAAAATATTGGCCAATGATTTTGTCATTTGAGGAAAGGGGCAGTATAGCATACTCATTAAAAAGTAGAAAACGTATTTTAATCTCAGCTCCATCACACTGTATGTGTGGGTACTCAAAATTTGTTTTTCTCCTTGCAAAGCAAGCATAATAATGGCAACGATCTCCTAAGATTGTTAGGGGTGTTATGTGAAATTAAGCATGCAAAGAGACATATCATAAGGGATCCATGCATAGAAAATGCTTAATAAATATTAAATAATAATTATTATTGGATACATTTATTAGGAGAGAAGATGATTACCATATAAGGATTTCTCTTCTACTTGCTGCATACATTATCCTCCTCTGCAAAATGGGAATAATCTTAATAGTTGCCTTAGTTTTCATTTTCCTGATTACTAAAAAGGAAGTTTTCCATAATTTCATATTATTATTGCTACTTCTATTTCAGTATGTGAATTGCCTGTTCATAGACTTTGTCTAATTTTCTACTGGCTTGTTTGCTGTTTTTTGTTTTGCTGTTGTTGCTGTTTGTGTTTTATGATTTATTTATAAAGTCTGGATAGTAATCAATTGCTTTATGTTGATTTCTTCAAACAGTTTCTCCTAGTCTTTTGTTTGCTTTTAACTTAGTTATGTACTGTAGAATCATTGATTTTGAGGTACTGTATCAAATATATCAAGCTTTACCTTCATGGTTTTTTAACTTTTTTATCTTTTGTGAAAGAGGAAAAAAATCAATTTGAATAATTTAAAAGGAGATATATTCAAAAAGTTTCAGAGAGAAATTGAGAAAGACTGAGGGACTGATAAAATTGAGATAGTAAGAGAGAAGTGCCAAAAGAAATATAGAAATATAAAGAAAAAGAGAGAAAATGTGTATGGCAGAGAAGGAATTGGAAAGACAGAATGAGTAAGAGACATCATGAAAGAGAGAGATTAAGAAAGACTAACAATAACAAAAAAAAAAAAGACTGACAGAGATGAACAGAAATTGAGGTTGATCTTGAAAAATATTTTAAGAGAATTGAGATATATTTGAGAGACTGAGACATTGTCAGAGATTGAGAGAGAATGAGTAAGAGAGTTCCTGGAGTAAGAGAGAGAAATTGAGAACAGATTGAGCCTTTGAATGAGAGAAATTGAGTTTTGAAAGAGATTCAGAGGGAGGGAGAGAGTAGGTATGAGTGTAGGGGGTAGGGATAAAGAAAGAGGAGTAAAAAGAGATTGACAGGGAGCAGTTGTAGCTCAAGTGGTTGAGCGCTCAAGTGCCTGCTTCCTATGTACGAAGTTTGGTTTCAAAAAAAAAAAAAAAAATGGACAGAATTGGCAGAAATTGGTAGACATAGATAACTGGGATATATTAAAAGAAAGAGTGAGGTACTGAGATGGTATAAGACAGATTTTGAGAGATATTGGGAGAATTGTGAAATTTCCCTGGATTGTGTTCTCTCTAGAATGTCTGCCATTGTATCATTTCCTGGTTGATCATTTAATACTAAATCTTTTTTTTTCCCTACTGTCTCTCGCTTTATATTTTTGCTTTACTCTGAGTACTTTTCTATTCTTGTCATGTAGTGAGTTTCTGTCTTCTTTCTTGGGAAGGATACTGTGCCCGAGCGCTAGTATTTTGTTTTTAGATCTTATGGTTTAGTTTAACACCTGTGTCATTTGGGCTAGCTGTCAGAGCCCTCTTCCCAGTCCAGAGAGGCTATATCTAGCAAATTGATGCTGCTACTGTGGCTTAAAGCAGGGGGCATCATAATCATAATCGACCCCTTCTCCATTCAGTTGCATAGTAGTACTAGTCACTGACAAGGCACTCAACAAATTTATGATGAATGAATAAATGAATGAATGGTTGAAACTTTACTTTGAGGAAGACAGTGGCGAGGGTGGGCAGGCAATACTCTATAGAGAAGACAAAATTAAATGTCAACAAAATGCATCAGCCAGAGTGATTAAAAATATATATGTTTATATAAATATATATGCTAATGTGTATATATAAAGAAAAAGAGAGGTGTGGGTGTGTGCGTGTGTGTGTATCAGACTTCTTGCATTATGGCTAAACAAGCTGTATCTCATAAAGTTAAAAAGATGAAAGCAGTTGAGAAATATCAAAAATAGAATGACAAGGTCTATATAAATCAAATGGAAATTCCAGAAGAAGCTATTAGAAAGAATGGAAGAAAGACAATATTCAAAATAATGGCTCAGAAATGTCCATAATTGAAGAAATTCAAGAATGTTTAGCTTGAAGACATATAGTGAGACATGGAAAAGATAAATAAAATAAATACCTAGATACTTTGAGCTAAAAATATTGACTATGCACAAAACACAAATCCTTTAAAAGCACCTAGAGAGTAGAGAAAGATTGCCTACTAATTTGAGCAGACTTCTCAAATAAATGAGTTCTATACTCATCTAACCTCTTCTGCAGGAGTGACAATGTAACAAAGATATTTTCCATCAAAGAAAATTCAAAATGTTTACAATCCCTAAAAGAATTACTAATGGTTCTTTTTCAGAAAAAAAATGAAACTGAGTCCAGGAGGAAAAGGGAATGATTATCAAAGAACTTGATAAACATATGGGAAAGTCTCAATAAATATTTTTGGCAAAAAGAGTAATGAATATATTTAGGGGCATAAAAGCAAGTTTGATCTAAAATAGTATGCAAAAATAATATGGGAGACTGAAGTGGGGAATTCATTGTATATAAATCCAAAGAACTTTTTATGGTTTGGGATAAGTATAGAGAAACTGATTACTATTTTACTTTTATATATATACATATATTTTAAGAGGTGCTTAGATTACCCAAAATATTACACGGAACCCACTGGGATTCCCATGTTGCCCACCTCCCACACCTCCCACCACATCCCACACAAACATCTCCCACAGTGTGGCCCACCACCCTCAATGAACTTACACATCCTGGAGCCTTGCCACCAACCATAGACCACAGTTCACACTGTAGACCACACTCTCTCCCACTCAGTTCTGAGTGGTGTGTGCTGATTTAAAATGGCCTACATCCGTACTATTTTACTTTTTAAAATCAATTATGTACATTGAGAAATCAATGGTAATTTTTAATCTTGCATATAACTTATACTCCACTGTGGGGGAGGTGAGGGAGTAAATAAGATGCCACTATTCCAACATAAGGCAAGAAAAGTCAGGAAAAAATGCAAAGATTGTTCAAAGGAAGGTTGAAGTAAGTCCATAGATATTATTAATGGCTCTTTTATCAAACATAAATGGATTAAATCCATATGTTAAAACTCTCAGATTGGATTGTTCTTTTAAAGAGACACACCTAAAACTTAAAACCACATGAAGTGTAAAATTAAAGAGGCAGTTATATCAAAAGGACACAGAAACCAGCTTGAACAGTTGGTCAAAGGTAGGAAGTTTGAATATAAAAAGAATAATGTCTAATTCCAGCAACATTTATGCTAGGCTCTAAGCATACTTTAATTGAATGAATAAATGAGTGAGTGAATGAATGAATTAAGGGTGGGACATGAAGGTGTGTCTGGGTGGTACAGGGGTCCCATTATATAAAAAATTACATTCAAGTACACCATTTGCCATGAGGATACACTGAAGAAACTTCATTTCCAGAGAGAGACACATCAAGCAGGATTGAAAATGGACACTTCAAAGGGATTCATGAGAGGTAAGCCAAGGGGGGCAGCGGAGGAAATGGGAGTCCAGACAGTGGGATTTCAGGGTTTAAAAAATACTCAAAAGATCTAAGGAGCAAGATTAAAGGATGCAAATCACTCAGCTACCATTCACATTAAAGGGGAGCTGATGGAGGGAGGGTTGTATGTTGAACACAGAAGGTTTTGAAGGGCTGACTGCCTCAGGAAAGTCAGAGGTGAATATGAGACCATCTACATTAGGGAGGCAGGCAATAATGTCTCCTTATTGACAATTCTGTCCTGTGCTTTTCATAGCCCTGAGCCCTGAGAGACCAGTTGAATTGCTTAATATGCTAGTTTAAGCTGCAGACTCTCAATGCACTTCCTGGGAAAGTGGGCAGAAGTTTAGAATGCATATTTGGGAGCTGGTAAGACCTGATTTAATTCCCAGTTTTGCTACTCTCTAACTGCCCAGTCTTCTCTTCATCTATGAGGTTGATAGCAATTGAGGTTGATAACCCCATGTGTTTGTTGGGGGAATGAAATGAATCATCCATATCAAGCACTTAGATGTATAACACATATATAACATGGCTTTTTATATATGGTACAGTATTCTGATGTTGCCATTGTAGTTACTGCATCATTTTATACTATATTTATTTCAAGGGTTATACTGAAAAACAGATGCTTAGCTTAATTTGATTTCTCTTGAATTAAATGTCAGACCTAGCTGATTCCTTAAAGTTGCTTCTCAGACTTTTTGGTCAGAACCACTTTACATTCTTAAAAAGTATTGAGGATTGCCCATGGAGCTTTTGTTAATGTGGGTTATATCTACAGATAATAGTTACAGAAATTAAAATTGAGAAATTTTTAGTATTTACTAATTCATTTAAAAATGAAATGATAAACATAACATGTTAATTGTATTTTCAAAAAAAATTGAAGAATGGCATTGTTTTACATTAAAGTAACTTTGGCTAGCTTAATAGATAACAGCAGAATTCTCATTTGTTTTTGCAATCAATATTTGTGATATTGTTTTTGCTGAAGCAAGAAGGAAATCTGGCCTCATGCAGATATGGTGTTAGAAAAGGAAAGGATATTCTTTGAGATACTTGCAGATATCGTTTAAAACTACAACACAAACTCAAGAAGTGATAG
Source organism: Tolypeutes matacus (assembly GCA_026826555.1). NCBI lineage: Eukaryota > Metazoa > Chordata > Mammalia > Cingulata > Chlamyphoridae > Tolypeutes > Tolypeutes matacus. The sequence continues at coordinate 25,953,855 of JAKSZT010053887.1, forward strand.
TTTCTTAAAGATTAATTGTAATGTGAAATTTGCAGTCATATCATTGAACTTTCCAAACTCCATTAGTCTACAGCAGGGGTTCTTAACCTTTTTTGTTCCATGGACCCCTTTGCCAGTCAGGAGAAAGCCACAGACCCCTTACTAAGTCCACACTATACTGTGTATTATTTAATAAATATGTCACACCTGCATCAACACGTCCCCACAGAATAATGTTTTTTTGAATTTCAATTCATGCTCACAGACCCATTGTTAAGAATCCCTGGTCTACGGCATGATTTTGTAACATCACACATTGGTCATTTGCAAATTAATTGGTTCATTGATTTATGAAGATCTTTCAAATATATTCCATTGCACACTCATGATAGAGTGAGAGTGAAAAAGTAACTTTGACCTCAAGAACCCTCTAAAAGCATCTAAGAAACTCCCAAGGGCCTTTGGGAGCAAACTAACTGCTTCTTTCTCCCTCTCCCTTGCAAATTCTTTCCAAGCAGAGACCAAAAAAATCTTATATTCCCCTTCTACTAACATATCACCTCCTCATAGACAATTATTTCTAAAGATGAAATACGGGGACAATAAAGTAAGAGAAGAAAAATAAATTGGTAAATAAAATTGTAATTGCTTTTTTTTAAGAAGGAAAAGCATGTAGTGCTAGGCCAGGGTCAGTAAGGATTTGGAATTTATCACGGAAGGATTCTGATCAGTACAGTTACTCAGTCTGAATTACTTTTCTAAATAACAGCAGATCCTATCCCCTTGAGCATTGTATTGCATCAGACTTTGTGATTTACAGATAGGATCTCAGTGAATACTCCATACAGTTTGTGGGTAGGGATTATAATCATTTTTCAGCTGAGATAACTGAGGTTTAGGGAGGCAAAGTCACTTTTTTGTATTCACAGTTATACGTGAGTGAGCTGGGATTCAAAACCAGTGGCCTTGAATAAATTGCTTCCCAATAACTGAATGACCTCACCTCTAACTGTGTCTCTGTCTTGTTCCTCAGACCTACCAGTGGAGCTTGCTGGTGCCCAGATGGAAAGAGGGGCCCCTGAGAATCCCCAGCCCCATTCTTTTATCCAAATGGGTGATTCCAACATGAACATGATACCACAAGAGCAAGTGGATCACAGTGAGTACAATATTCCTCTGCCTTCCCTCCAGTCAGATTCCCATCTCCTGGGAAACTCCAGCCCTCTTCCCCAAATGAGGGACAATTAAAAGGTTCAGGGGAGCAGATGTGGCTCAAGTGGTTGAGTGCCTGCTTCTCACATGGGAGGTCTGGGGTTCGATTTCTGGTGCCTCCTAAAAAAACCAACTCAGGGGAGCCAGCTTCCTGCATATGAGGTCCCAGGCTCAATCCCTGGCCCCAGTACCTCAAAAGAAAATTAAAAAAACAAAACAAGGTTAAAAAAATGTCGAGAGCCTCTGGTTCAGGGTGAATCATGTTTTCTAGGATAGCTTAATTGGTAACAAAACATAGCATGAAAAAAAAACAACCCACAAAAAAATAGCGTGTGTTATTCCAGGACTTCCAAGAAGCAGTTGTCAAGATGGGATTAAATCTGTAATGATTTTTTTAGGGGAAACACCTGTGGGAGAAAATGGGGAGGGAGGCCAGGAGAATTTTCAGGACTTGGCACAAGTGTCATCCACAGCAATGCAGAAGGGAAGGGAAGGTCGACTAGAAGTGGCCCAGAACACTATGCAATCTAAGAGAAGTTGGGCAAGGCCATTAGGGAGTTCTTGAGCCAAGAGTTCAATTACACTTAGAGACTAGGAAATGACAAGTGGGTAGGCCTATGAACCCAGTAGGACTTCAGTCAGGAGTCCATTTATCACCTGGCCCCCAGAGGCTCCTATTTTTAATTGGGGGGTGGAGTGTCTTGAAGATGCTCTGGGTATCTGGGTATGAATGTCAACCTAGCCCTGTGTCTAGTCCCCAGTGTGCAGTCATCTGAGTAGATGATAAATCCTTTGGGGGAAGAATTAGAGGAATTATCACAGTTTATGCTTAATATGGTTTTTTTTTTTTTTAACTTTATTTTGTACATTTAATAATTGAAAACATAAACAATTAAAAACTAAAAAGTAAACACAGATGAATAAATATGTACATTTCTCAATTAAATGTAATGGATACATGTAAATTTTTTTTTTTAATCAAACAATATATTACACAGTATATTTGGTTCATAGTAATGCATTCATACAGTATTTGTCCTTTTGTGTCTGGCTTGCTTCGCTCAACATAATGTCCTCCAGGTTCATCCATGTTGCCATATGCTTTATGACTTCATTTCTTCTTACAGCTGCATAATATTCCATCGTGTGAATAGACCACAGTTTGTTTATCCATTCATCTGTTGATGGACACCTGGGTTGTTTCCAACTTTTGGCAATGGTGAATAATGTTGCTATGAACATCGGTGTGCAGATGTCTGTTCGTGTCACTACTCTCAGTTCTTCTGGGTATATACCCAGTAGCAGTATTGCAGGGTCACGTGGCAAGTCTATATTCAACTTCTTTAGGAACTGCCAAACAGTCCTCCATAGTGGTTGTACCATCCTGCATTCCCACCAACAGTGAAGAAGTGTTCCTATCTCTCCACATCCTCTCCAACACTTGTAGTTCTCTGTCTTTTTAATAGTGGCCATTCTGATAGGTGTGAAATGATATTTCACTGTAGTTTTGATTTGCATTTCCGTAATCATTTGTGACCTTGAGCATTTCTTCACGTGGTTTTTTTTTTTTTTTTTCCATTTGTGTTTCTTCTTTGAACAAATGTCTATTCAAGTCTTTTGCCCATTTTTTAATTAGGTTGTTTGTCTTTTTATTGAGTTGTAACATCTCTTTATGTATCCTGGGTATTAAACCCTTATCAGATATGTGATTTCCAAATACTTTTTTCCATTGAGTTGGCTGCCTCTTCACCCTTTGACAAAGTCTTGTGAGATGCAAAAGTGTTTAATTTTGAGGAGGTCCCATTTATCTATTTTTTCTTTTGTTGCACGTGCTTTGGGTGTAAGGTCCAAGAAACCACCACCTACTACAAGGTCTTGAAGATGTTTCCCTATATTTTCTTCTAGTAGTTTTATGGTCCTGGCTTTTATATTTAGATCTTTGATCCATTTTGAGTTGATTCTTGTATAGGGGGTGAGATAGGGATCCTCTTCCATTCTTTTGGTTACAGATATCCAGTTCTCCCAACACCGTTTTTTGGAAGAGACTGTTTTTTCCCATTAGCGTGGGCTTCGTAGGTTTGTCAAAAACCAGTTGACTGTACAGGTGAGGGTATGTTTCTGGATTCTCAATTCTATTCCACTGATCGATGTGTCTATCTTTATGCCAGTACCATGCTGTTTTGACCACTGTAGCTTTGTAATATGTTTCAAGGTTTCAAGGTCAGACAGAGAAATTCCTCCAACATTGCTCTTCTTTTTTTTTTTTGCTCTTCTTTTTTAGAATGCTTTTGGCTATTCGGGTGCACTTACCTTTCCAGATGAATTGATGAATTTGGTAATTGCCTTCTCTAATTCTGTAAAGTAAGCTGTTGGGATTTTGATTGGTATTGCATTGAATCTATAAATCATTTTGGGCAAGATTGACATCTTCACGATATTTATTCTTCCAATCCATGAACACAGAATGTCTTTCCACTTGTTTAGGTCTTTTAAAATTTCTTTTAGCATTGTTTTGTAGTTTTCTGCATATAGGTCCTGTACTTCCTTGGTTAAATTAACTCCTAGGTTTTTTTGTTGCTATTGAAAATGGAATTTTCCTCCTCAAATTGTTCAGTACTAGTGTACAAAAACTTTACTGATTTTTGCGTGTTGATCTTATATCCTGCCTCTTTGCTGAACTCATTTATTAGTTCAAGTAGCTTTGCTGTGGATACTTCAGAATTTTCTAAATACAGGATCATTTCATCTGCAAACAGTGAGAGTTTTACTTCCTTTTTTCCTATTTGGACGCCTTTAATTTTTTTGTCTTGTCTAATTGCCCTAGCTAGAACTACTTGTACAATGTTGAATAACAATGGTGACAGTGGGCATTCTTGTCTTGTTCCTGATCGTAAGGGGAAAGTTTTCAACCTTTCCCCATTGAGTATGATGTTGGCTGTGGGCTTTTCATATATGCCTTTTATCATATTGAGGAATTTTCCTTTTATTCCAATCTTTTGAAGTATTTTTACAAAAAGGATGTTGGATTTTGTCAAATGCCTTTTTCTGCATCTACTGCGATGATCGTGTGGTTTTTTCCCATCAATTTGTTAATGTGGTGTATTACATTGATTGATTTTTTTATGTTGAACCAGTCTTGCATACCAGGAATAAATCCCACTTGGTCGTGATGTATAAGTCTTTTGATATGCTGTTGTATTTGATCAGCAAGTATTTTGTTGAGAATTTTTGCATCTATGTTCATGAGAGAAATTGGTCTGTAATTTTCTTTTCTTGTGGAATCTTTATCTGGCTTTGGTATTAGGGTGATGTTGGCTTCATAAAATGTGTTGGGTAATTTTCCCTCCTCTTCAATTTTTTTGAAGAGTTTAAACAGGATTGGTGTTAATTCTTTTAGAAATGCTTGGTAGAATTCACCTGTGAAGCCATCTGGTCCTGGACTTTTCTTTGCTGGGACATTTTTGATGATGGATTTGATCTCCTTAATTGTGATTGGTTTGTTAAGTTCTTGTATTTCTTGTTGTGTCAGTGTAGGTTGGTTATGAGTTCTAGAAATTTGTCCATTTCATCCAGGTTGTCTAGTTTGTTGGCATGCAGTTTCTCATAATATCCTCTTATGATCCTTTTTATTTCTGTGGGTTCAGTCGTAACTTCCCCCCTTTCATTTCTGATTGTATTTATTTACAACTTCTCTCTTTTTTCTTTGTTAGTCTAGCTAGGGGTTTGTCAATTTTATTGATCTTCTCAAAGAACCAGCTTTTGGTTTTGTTGATTTTCTCTATTGTTTTTCTGTTCTCATTTTCATTTATTTCTGCTCTAATCTTTATTATTTCTTTCCTTCTTTTTGCTTTGGGATTGGTTTGCTGTTCTTTTTCTAGTTTCTCAAGTTGTTCAGTTAAATCTTTGAGTTTAGCTCTTTCTTGTTTCTTAATATAGGCATTTAGGGCTATAAATTTCCCTCTCAAGACTGCCTTCGCTGTATCCCATAAATTTTGATATGTTGTGGTCTCATTTTCATTTGTCTCAATATATTTACTGATTTCACTTGCAATTTCTTCTTTGACCCACCGAATATTTAGGAGTGTGTTGTTCAGTCTCCACACATTTGCAAATTTACTTTTTTTCCTGTCTGTTATTGATTTCTAGTTTCATTCCATTATGATCTGAGAAGATGCTTTGTATAATTTTAATCTTTTTATATTTATTGAGAGCTGTATTGTGACCTAACATGTGGTCTATCCTGGAGAAAGATCCATGGGCGTTTGAGAAGAATGTATAACCTGCTGAGTTTGGATGCAGTGTTCTGTATATATGTTAGGTCTAAATTGTTTATCTTGTTCAAGTTCTCTGTTTCCTTGTTGATCTCCTGTCTAGTTATTCTATCTAATGACGTGAGAGGGGTGTTGAAGTCTCCAACGATTATTGTAGAAATGTCTATTTCTCCCTTCAGTTTTGCCAGAGTTTGTCTCATATATTTTGGGGCACCCTGGTTAGGTGTGTAGATATTTATGACTGTTATATCTTCCTGGAGGATCATCCCTTTTATTAATATAGAATGGCCTTCCGCATCTCTTATCACTTTTTTGCATTTGAAGTCTGTTTTGTCTGATGTTAGTATAGCTACCCCTGCTCTTCTCTGTTTACTATTCACGTGGAGTATCTTTTTCCAACCTTTTACTTTCAGCCAGTTTGTATCTCTGGGTCTGAGGTGAGTTTCTTATAAGCAGCATATGGATGGCTCATGTTTTTTTATCTATTCTGTCAGCCTGTGTCTTTTGATTGGGGAATTTAACCCATTCACATGCAATGATATTAACTGAAAATGCACTGTTTATTTCCTCCATTTTATTCTTTGGTTTTCATATGTCATCTTATTTTTGTCTCTCCTTTTACTCTTTTGGTTATCCTTTCTGCTTTTCTATCTTCTATATTCTCCTCCAAGCCTCTCTCTCCTGTCTTTTTCTTTCAGGTTCTAAGGCTTGCTTTAATATTTCCTGCAAAGGTGGATTCTTTTTTGCAAACTCTCTTAGTTTCTGTTTGTTTGTGAATACTCTATATTCACCTTCATATTTGAAGGACAGTTTTGCTGGATAAAGAATTCTCGGCTGGCAGTTTTTCTCTTTCAGTTTCCTAATTGTATCATACCACTGTCTTTCGCCTCCATGGTTTCTGAAGAGAAATCTGCACTAAGTCTTACTGGACATCCTTTGTACGTGATCGCTTGCTTCTCTCGCTGCTCTGAGAATTTTCTCTTTATCTTTTACATTTGACATTCTGAATAATATGTGTCTTGGCATAGGTGTTTGGATTTATTCTCATTGGGGTACGGTGTGCTTCTTGGACATGTGAGTTCATTTCTTTCGTGAGAGTTGGGAAATTTTCAGCTATTATTTCCTCAAATACTCTTTCTGCCCCTTTTCCTTTCTCTTCCCCTTCTGGAACTTCCATGACACGTATGTTGTTGCGTTTTGTGTTGTCATTCAACTCTCTGAGCCCCTGTTCAATTTTTCCCATTCTTTTCTCTCTTCAATTTTAGCTGCTGTGTCTTCAGTATCACTTATTCTTTCTTCTATCATCTTGACTCTTCTGTTGTATGCCTCAAATGTATTTTTGAGTTCACCTATTGTGTCTTTCATTCCCATGAACTCCGTTACTTTTCTGTTCAGGATTTCAAATTCTTCTTTGCATTCTCTCAATGACTTCTTGATGTCATTTATCTCTTTAACTATATTCTCTTTCATCTCATTAATTTGATTTTGGAAATTTGCTCATCTCACTGATTAGTTCTCTCAAATTCTGCATCTCTTCTGGGACTTTGCTGTATTCCTTTTCTTGGGCCATGTCTTCTATTTTCTTAGTATGGCTCGTAATTTTTTGCTGGTGCTTAGGCATCTGGTTAGGTTGTATTTTCATTAGATGCTCTATCTCTTTCTCTTTTATGGGGTTTTAGTGGCAGGAAGCTGTGTGTTACCACAGCTCTTTGATTTTTGGCTCAGCCTTGATTGTTATGATTGTTCTGCTCGTTGCTCAAAACTGGGCACTGGACGCAGTAATTGGTTGTAGAATCGTTTCCTAGGGCCTTGGGCAGAGAGGCTATAGAGACCAGGAAAAGCCTCTCCTACTTATTAATTTTCTTATGTGCACTTCCTTGGTCTGCCAGAAGATGGTGCTCATTGGCAGCTCTCAAGTCAATGCCTGGTCGGAGCATATTTCTTGTGACACAGACCAGATCAATGTGATAGAGCTTCCTGTCTGGGGGCTAAGAGCCTTGTAATTCAAACTTTCTGAGACATTTCTCCAGACTTCTCCCATAGTGCCCTTTTCCCAGCTAGGAAATATTTCCACTCCCTTCTGAATCCTCAACAATCAGTGCCTGTTAGTAGAGGAGGAGATTGGGAGGTTTGTATATCTTTAGCCCCTTGCAGGTTCCAAGGCAAACAATGGCGCAGCCCCACCCAGCCTGGAAGGGCTCTCGGGACAGGGCAGACCAAACCTGGGAGTCAAAATCAGGGTCAGCCCCAGGCTCTCTCTTGCCATCTCCTGTGGAGTCCTCAACAATTAGTCCAGGCTAGAAGAGAGGGAGATTGGGAGGGTGGGATTTCTCCAGTCCTTCCTAGGCTCCCAGGGCAAACCGCTGTGTGGAAGGTCCATGGGGCTCCACAGCCCAGCCCAACTTTACAGGTCAGGACCTGAGTCAACCTAAGGCTGTGTCCCTCTCTCTCCCCTTTCCGGGAGTGGTAGATCCCTGGAGCCCCCTTTGTCTGTGGTTGCAGGCCCAGAGGCCCAAGAATTCTAAAGGGTGTGGGGGAGGGTTTCGGCAGCAGCAGAAGCTGCTACTTCCCACTCATGGTTCTGAACTTGCGATTTCCCTCTTTTGTCCCTCTCTCCTCTGGGTGGTGTGCAGCCTTCACCTGCTGTCCTAAACCCTAGAAGATCTTTTTCGGGGCTGTTTCAGCCTGTCTTCTAGCTATTTTTCTGGAGAAGAGATTCCTGTGTCTTACTAGTCTGCCATCTTCCCAGAAGTCTGTCCAAGATTTATTTTTATTTATTTATTTATCCCCCAGCCCCTTGCTGCTTGTGCTCGCTGTGTCCATTTGCTTTTGTGTGTGTGTTTTTCTGTGTCTGCTTGTCTCCCCTTGTTTCATCATCTTGCTGCGTCAGCTCACCGCACTGTGCGAGCCTGCTTGCCTTCACCAGGAGGCCCCAAGAATCAAACCTGGGGCCTCACCATATGGTAAATGGGAGCCCAACCAATTGAGCCACAGCCGCTTCCCTGAATGGAATCATTTAAATGTAATGTTTTTATCCTTTGTATTTGGTTATATCCTTCCAAGTGGTTCTTGGAACTCTTATCAATTATAATATTCTATCAGTTGTGCCTCTGGGAATTTTTTAAAAGAATATAATATATATACATGGCATATATATTTATATGACACTTGTTTCTTCCAATATTTATACTACTTGTCAAAGACTCAAAAGACCAAGAGAGGAAATCTCTTGACAGGACCAACTTCATGGGCACTGAGCCACATCAGCTACTCCCATGATTGGTTTAATACTCCACTGTTGCCAACTTGAAATTCCTAGTGTTTCAACAAGGGGGTCTTACCTGTTGGTCACACAAGTTGAGTTAATTAACTGTACTCACCTTGATAGAGTCTCACCTCTGGAGAGGGGAAGTTAGAGAAGGTGACTTATAGAGTTTTGTGTGTGATGGCTGTAAGGTTGGTTTGGTAAAGGATTGGTCAGGATTTGTAAAGTAGGTGAGATGCTGTAACAGTCTGATTTTACCTATGGATATGAACAAGCTACTGTGAAAATAGATTAAGGGGAGCAGATATGGCTCAAGCCATTGAGTGCCTGCTTCCCACATGGGAGGTCCTAGTATCCGTTCCTGGTGCCTCCTAAAACCAAAGAAACAAACAACAAGCAAACCAACGAAAAAATAAATAAAATCTTTTTAAAAAAAAATCCTTGTAGACCTTGTTCAATTGGAGAATTTTAATGTTTTTCATTTGCCATTTTTAAACCAAGGACAATTTTTTAGCTTTTTTGTATTTAGCTGTTACATGTAGGGGATAAATTACTCTAAAAAGAAATGGATCCTAGATAGTTTTCCCTTTAAGTCAAGTATTTGATTGTTTAAATAAACTTCTTCTTTAAAACACACATGCATGTGTTTGTAAAGCTGGTGAAATCTGAGTAAGTTTCATACTAATGTCATTTTCCTGGTTTTGATCATTGGTAAAGTTATACAAGATGTTACCATTGGGCAAGCTGGGTGCGTGAGACCTTCCTGCACATTTTGTGTGTGTGTATGTGTGTGTGTGTGTGTATTTGGTACTCTCTGTGAACCTGTAATTATCTAAAAAGTAAAAAACAAAACAAAACAAAACTTGAAAATGTGATAATTTTTGCTTTTAATGTTCATATATATTTTAAGTAACTTAAGAAGAAAAAAAATAATCTGTTATATTTAACCAGATATTTACCATTTCTCTAACTCTTCCTTCATTGCCAAAGTTCCATATTTTCCTCATGTTTCATTTCCCTTCAGCCTGAAGAAATTGCTTTCAGCATTTCTTATAGAACAGATCCACTGGCCATGGATTCTCATAGCTTTCCTTCATCTGAGAATGTCTTCATTTCATCTTCATTCGTTTTTGTTGTTGTTGTTGTTGTTGTTTTCTCACCTTCATTCTTGAAGGATATTTTCCTTGGATGTAAAATTCTGGGTTGACAGTTCTTTTCTTTCAGCATTTTAAGATTTTGTTTCACTGTTTGTCCTCCATTATTTCTGATGAGAAATTCACGGTCATTTAATTACCTAATCTATCCATATTTTCATGTATAGAATATTCAACAATCTTGTTAAATAAATATTTCCTTGCCCTGAGCCACAAAGATATTCACACACAAGTTTTTTTAATGTTCCCAAAGTTTCATTTTTGATTAATACATCTGGAGTTTCTTTATGTGATATGAAAGAGTAAGGGGGTTAACCACACTTGCCTGAGGCAAATCCAGTTCCCTTGAAAATACTGCTTGCCAGAGAATGATTGACTTATTCAGCATCCCCACTCTCATAGGCATTCCATCCCAGCTTTCAGGATTTCTGATGAACAGAATGGCCCCAGGAAATCCCCAGGCTCACCCTTTTGCCAATATGGGTGAGTCCAGCATGAACTTGATACCACAGAATCTAGCTGATCCCAGTAAGTATAACTCTCCTTTGCCCTCCCTCCATTGCCCTCTTCTCTCGGGGCCTTTTAATTATATATATACATATATTTAAAGTTTTTTTTTTCCCCCTACCCCCTCATTGTTTGCACTTGCTGTGCCTGTTCATCTTCCTTGTTTCTTTAGGAAGAAGTGAGAACCTAACCCAGGACCTCCGATGTGGAAGGGAAGCACCTAATCCCTTGAGCCACGTCCATTCCCTGCTTTGTTGTGTCTCTCGTTATGTTTTCTTCTTGTGTCTCTTGTTGCATCATCTTGTGGCATCAGCTTGCCATGCCTGCCCATCGCACCAGTTCACTATCTTATTTAGGAGGCACTGGGAACTGAACCATGGACCATACAATGTGGTAGGTGGGAGCCGAATCACTTGAGCCACATCTGCTTCCCCCCTTAATTATATTTTGTATTTTTAAAAAAGATTTATTTTATTTATTTCTCCCTACCCCTTGTTGTTTGTGCTCACTGTCTGTTCGTTGTGCTCATCTTCCTTTTAGGAGGCACCGGGAACCAAACCCCAGACCTCCCATGTAGGGGGAGGAGCCTAATCGCTTGAGCCACCTCTGTTCCCTGCTTTGTTTTCTGTCATTATGTTTTCCTCCTTGTGTCTCTTGTTGCTTCATCTTGTTGCGTCAGTTCACCATGCCAACTCACTGTCTTGCTCATCTTCTTTAGGAAGCACTGGGAAGTGAACCCGGGACCTCCCATGTGGTAGGCGGGAGCTCAATTGTTTGAGCCACATCTGCTTCCCTGTATTTGTTTTAAAGCAGCTATTGAATGTTTTCTCTTATATTAAAATTTCTATTTAAAAAATCTTCCCATCATTAAAAGGGGAAGTTATAAATTTCAAATCAAGATCATGTTCCTTTGGCCCATGGTTAATACAAATTATGATAGATAAGCTGAGAACACAAGATACAGGGCAAGTGAGAATTTTTTTATAGGACGTATGGACTAAAGCATAAGGAAAGAGAAATAGAGAAAGCTCCTTGCCAAGGCAGAAAATATTGAGGCCTAGCATAAATAGGAAAATGAAGCCCGTTAGAATTATCTTCAAATTTTAAAATACCATAGTGATACATAATTACATCTTGTTAAGAGTGAAGCTCCTAATCCTTCCCCATTTCTGGGAACTAATGCTGTTAAACTTTAAATATATTTACAGATATGTTATAGAGTATATACATGTAAATAGAGTTGTAGTGTATAAGTGTTTTTATATATTCTTTTTTGTTGTTGTTCTTTTTTTTATTCTATTTTTTAGTTTCTTTTTTTTTTCCTTTTTTTTCTTTTCTTTTTTTTTTTTAGATATTTACATGAACTATTCTGTAATACACCTTTTTTTTTTTTTTTTTTTATTTTACCGGGAGGTCCCGGGAATCGAACCCAGGTCCCTCCATATGGCAGACGGACGCCCAACCATTTGAGCCACATCCGCCCCCTACACCTTTGTTTTTGTTTAACAATGTATCCTTAGATTTTTCTGTGTTGTACATAAATATATACCTTTTAAAAATTATATGGGGAGCAGATGTGGCTCAAGCCATTGAGTGCCTGCTTCCCACATGGGAGGTCCCAGGTTCAGTTCCTGGTGCCTACTAAAAAAACAAAAACAAACAACAAGCAAAACAAATGAAAAAACCAACTCAGGGAACTAATGTGGCTCAGTGGTTGAGCACCAGCTTCCCACATACAAGGTCCAGGGTTCAATCCCCGGTACAACCAAAAGAAAAAAATAAGATAGATAGATAGATAGATAGATAGATAGATAGATAGATAGATATGAATTTCTATATATTTAAAAAATATGTAATGGATGTACAAAAGATTATTTCAACAGGCTCCTATCGATGAATATTTTAAATTCCTAATAGTGAATTATTAAAGTGCCTGTAATCCAAAGCTTATCCTGCCTCAAGGCTTTTTATTTTTCCTTATCTAATAGTAAAATGGCCAATGATTTCTTTCTTTAATTTTTCTTTTAGCCAAAGCTAAATGAAAATATTTTCAATTGTATAATTTTTATTTCTTCAGTACCTGTGATGAACAGAACGTCCCTTGAGACTCCCCAGCCAGATCCTTTTATCAATGTGGATGATTCAAGTACACACTTGGTACCTGAGGATCAAGCCAATTCCTGTGAGTTGCAGTATTTTAAAGATATTGCCCCATTGTCTTCTCATTTGCATTGTTTCTTTTGAGAAATTTGATGTCATCCACATTTTTGTTCCTCTCCATGTAAACTGTCTTTTTCTCTTGCTGCTTTTAGGATTTTTCTGTTTTTTCACTTGTTTTGAACAATTAGATTACAATGTACCTTGATGTAGTTTTCTTCATGTTTCTTGTCCTTGCAGTTCATTGAGCTTCTTGGATCTGTGGGCTTATTGTTTTCATTCATTAAGTTTAGAAAGTTTTCATCCATTATTTCTTCAAATATTTGTGCTGTCTCTCTTCCTTTTGAGAACTCCTCAATTATCCATGTCTTACATCACTTAAGTTATTTCACAGCTCACTATGGCATTTCATTTTTAATTTTTTTTTTCCAATGTGGTTCATTTCAAATAGTTTCTGTTACTACTTTCTTCAAGTTCGCTGATCTTTTGTTTTGCTATGTCTAATCTGTTGTTAATCTTAGTGTATTATGATAATCATCGTAGTTTTTATCTCTAAAAGTTCGATTTGGGTCCTTTTTTATATCTTGCAGGCTTCAACCTAACTTTTTGAACATACGGGATAGTTATGATGACAGAATTCCTTCTCTGCTAACTCTAACATGTGAGCTTTTCTGTTGTAAATTTTTATGTGAAATGAGTTTTCCTCTGCTTTAATTAGTGAGGGTAGGCCAGGTACACTTTTCTAGCCTTCAGCTTTAGGGTTCCCTTTTTTTGTTGCTTTTTTGAAGTTATCTATCAGAGATCTGCATCCTCTGGTCCCTCCTTTTATCTAGGCCTTCTTTTTCCTTTCCTTTGTCTGTACTGTTTGCATCCTGTTCGACTTGTACTCTACTTCTAGTTTTTCCCCAGTGCAGGGTTTTGTTTAGAAGGATGCTTTGGTTTGTTACTTTCGTGAGTTCATAGGGCCCAAACTATTACACCACCTTCAGATCTATCTATCTGAGGTTCTTTGTACTTACTCATAATTTGTAGTCTGCAGAAATATTCCCAGTTTCAGATACTTTTTTCAGATTGGTCTGCTGTACTTTCTAGTATGTACCTGCATGTGCTTTGGGGGTTCTTATCTTCTGAAACCTTGATGATGCTCTGCTGTCTTCCTTCTGTATCTTGGTGCAATGATAAGTGGTATGTCACAAACCAGATAAGTGGGGAGTCACAAAACAATGACAAGTCTATGACCCATATGGAAAAGTCAAGGAAAGAGTTGTCAGAAATGACTGGTTATTATTGTATCAATATATGGGCATAAAGTTTAGGTACAAAAACTTGTTTCATTCTTAAAGGGATAATTTTTAAAATAAACACAGAAGCAATTTAATAATGAAGATGATGTAAAAAAAAGGCAAAACAATACACAAATATCAATCTTTTCCTTCTCTTTATCATTTATAAACCTTTGTTTATTTAACTTATTTTATATGTATGTGTTTAGATATACATAAATAGATTATAAACTTAAAACTTTTACCTTTGCTTTTAATACATAGTTAATTAGACAATATATATATAATATTGAATTTAACATCTTAGTAGACTGAAATAATTTTTTGTTAGGCAAACAAAATAATAGTCATTACTTTGTATATATATTTGTATTTATTTGCAATTCTTGTGCATTGTATAGCCACAACCATTCACTTCAGTTACAAATTTCAACCAAAGTTACTAACTTTTCTTCTCTTATGGGTACAGAGAAATCTAGTAGATAAATAAGAACTTTTGATTAGACAAAATTCTTTAGGAATCCAGCAAAGCTCCAGCGAAAGCAAAATATTTTTGTAGATGAGTAGGAATTACAGAGCCCTTTTAGATATTTGGAAATAGTACAAATGAACATATGAATTAACACTATCCCCAAAGTTTCTCTTATACCTTTTCTACCTGGTAACAGACGACTGCTGTCAAATACATATTCTGAGGTCTCAGAGTCAACTAAGGATCTTGACATTATACTTTAATTCAGAAAAACAAAGTTGGTGAAAAATCTTTCAGAGAAAAGGCATTTAAAATTTTACCTAGAAAGGGTAAATAGTACAGCTGAGTCCTTTATAATTTGTAGCACTTTAAGAATTAATTCCTGATGACTTCTGGGAAGATGGCAGACTAGAAAGACACAGGATTCTCTTCTCCTCCAGAAAACTAGCTAGAGGATAGCCTGAAATAGCCAGGAAAAAGATATTCTAGGGTTTAGGACACCAGACAAAGACTGGACACTGCCCAGAGGAGAAGGGACAAAGGAGGGGAATCACGATGACAGAATTGTGAGTTGAAACCAGCTGCTACCAGAAGTCTCCCCCACATTAAAGACACTTTAGAATTCTCAGGCCTCTGGTCCTGCAGCTACAGTCAAAGGGGGTTCCAGGGATCCACCACCCCAGGAAAGGGAAGAGAGAGGGACACAGCCTAATGCTGACTCAGCTTTTGACTTACAGGTTTGGTCTGCTTTGTCCCAGGAGTCCTTCCAGGCCAGGTGGGGCCACACCACTGTTTGCCTTGGGAGCCAGCAAGGGGCTAAAGATATACAGCCCTCCCAATCTCCTTCTTTACTAACTGGGGCTGATTGCTGAGCTCTATCACATTGATCCAGTCTGTGTTGCAACAAATACACTCTGACCAGGCACTGAACTGAGAGCCGCCAAAGAGCACAGTCTGCTGGCAAACTAAGGAAGTGCACCTGAGAAAATTAAAAATAAGTAAGAGATGGTTTTTCTGACCTTTATACCTTCCCTCCCCAAGGCCCTAGGAAGTGGATCTGCAACCAATTACTAGGTCCAAAGGCCAGTTTTGAGCAACTACCAGGGATAATCCTAACAATCCAGGTCAAGCCAAGAATCAAAGAGCAAGGGAGCTGAGGTGGCTCAAGCAATCGAATGTCTCCCTTCCATATTGGAGGTCCCAAGATTGGTTCCTGGTGTCTTCTAAAGAGAAGACAAGCAGACACAAAGAGCAGACAGCAGATGGACACAGAAAGCAGACAGCAAGAGCAAACAATAGGGGGAGGGGGGAATAAATAAATAACATAATTAAAAAAAAAAAAAGAATCAAATAGCAGTAATAACACAGAGCTTCCTGCCACTAAATCCCTACAAAAGAGAAAGAAATTTAGCATCTGAGTAAACTACATCCTAACCAGGTGCTTAGACATCAGCAAAAAATTACGAAACATACTATGAAAATGAAAGACATGGACCAAGAAAAGGAATATATCAAAGCCTCAGAAGAGATGAAGTATTTGAGAGAACTAATTAGCGAGATGCACACTATTTCTAAAATTAAATTAAAGAGTTCAAAGACAATATGACTAAAGAGAAATGACATCAAGAAGATATTGAGTTGAGTGCAAAGAAGAATTTGAAATCCTGAACAGAAAAATAACCGAGCTCATAGGAATGAAAGACACAATAGGTGAGATAAAAAACACATTAGAGGCATACAACAGCAGACTCAAAATGACAGAAGAGAGAATAGCTAATATTGAAGAGAGAAAAGAACAGAGAGAGAAAAGAATGGAAAAAATGAGCAGGGGCTTAGAGAGTTGAATGACAACACAAAATGCAACAACATGCATGTCATGGGAGTTCCAGAAGGAGAAGAGAAGGGAAACTGCAGAAAGAGTATTTGAGGAAATAATAGCTGAAAATTAGCCAACTCTCATGAAAGAAATGAATTTATATGTCCAAGAAGCACACTGTACACAATCAGAATAAATCTGAATAGACCTACTCCAAGACACTTACTACTCAGAATGTCAAATGTCAAAAATAAAGAGAAAATTCTCAGAGTGGTAAGAGAGAAGCAAGCCATCACGTACAAGTGACACCCAGGAAGACTTAGTGCAGATTTCTCATAAAAAATCATGGAAGTGAGAAGACAGTAGTATGATACAATTAGGATACTGAAAGAGAAAAAAAACTGCCACCCAAGAATTCTTTATCCAGCAAAATTGTCCTTCAAATATGAAGCTGAGTATAAAATATTCACAAACAAACAGAAACTAAGAGAGTTTGCAAAAAAGAATCCACCTTTGTAGGAAATATTAAAGGAAGTATTAGAACCTGAAATGAAAATACAGGAGAAAGAGGCCTGGAGGAGAGTATGGAAGGATAGAGAAAGGATAACCAAAAGAGTAAAAAGACAGACAAAAATATGATATGACATATGAAAACCAAAGAATAAAATGAAGGAAATAAATAGTGCATTTTCAGTAATATCATTGAATGTGAATGGATTAAATTCCCCAATCAAAAGATACAGGCTGACAGAATGGATAAAAAAACATGAACTATCCATATGCTGCCTACAAGAGACTCACCTTAGACCCAGGGATACAAACCGGCTGGAAGTGAAAGGATGGAAAAAGTTACTCCATGCAAATAGTAATCAAAAAAAGAACAGGGGTAGCTATACTAATACTGGACCAAACAGACTTTAAATGCAAAAAATTATAAGAGATACAGAAGGCCATTATTTATTAATAAAATGGACAATCCACCAGGAAGATATAACAGTCATAAATATCTATGCACCTAAACAGGGTGCCCCAAAATACATGAGACAAACTCTGGCAAAATGAAGGGAGAAATAGACATCTCTACAATAATCACTGGAGGCTTCAACACCCCACTCACATCATTAGATAGAACAACTAGACAGAAAATCAGCAAGGAAACAGGGAACTTGAACAATATGATAAACGAGTTGGACCCAACAGACATATTTAGAAAGTTGCATCCAAACTCAGTCCATTATACATGCTTCTCAAGTGCCTATGGATCTTTCTCCAGGAGAGATCACAAGTTAGGGCACAATGCAGCTCTCAATAAATTTAAAAAGACTGAAATTATCCAAGGCACTATCTCAGATCATAATGGAATGAAACTGGAAATCAATAATACACAGGAAAAAAGTAAATTCACAAAT
Source organism: Tolypeutes matacus (assembly GCA_026826555.1). NCBI lineage: Eukaryota > Metazoa > Chordata > Mammalia > Cingulata > Chlamyphoridae > Tolypeutes > Tolypeutes matacus. Next base: position 25,971,380 of record JAKSZT010053887.1, read on the forward strand.
GTGTGGAGGCTGAAAAACATACTCCTAAGTAATCAGTGGGTCAAAGAAGAAATTGCAAGTGAAATCAATAAATATATTGAGACAAATGAAAACAAGAACACAACTTATCAAAACTTATGGGATACAGTGAAGGCACTCTTGAGAGGGAAATTTATAGCCCTAAATGCCTATATTAAAAAAGAAGAAAGAGCTAAACTCAAATATTTAGCTAAACAACTAGAGAAACTAGAAAAATAGCAAGCCAATCCCAAAGCAAGCAGAAAGAAAGAAATTATAAAGATTAGAGCAGAAATCTTTAATAAATGAAATAAATTTAGAAATAAATGAAATTGAGAGCAAAAAACAATAATGAAAATCAACAAAACGAAAAGCTGGTTCTTTGAGAAGATCAATAAAATTGACAAACCCCTAGCTAGACTAACAAAAAAAAGGAGAGAAGATGCAAATAAATACAATCAGAAATGAAAGGCGGGAAGTTACCACTGACCCCACAGAAATAAAAAGGATCATAAGAGGATATTATTAGAAACTGCATGCCAACAAACTAGACAACCTAAATGAAATGGACAAATTCCTAGAAACACACAAACAATCAACACTGATGCTACAAGAACTTAACAAACCAATCACGGTTAAAGAGATTAAATCCATCATCAAAACTCTCCCAGCAAAGAAAAGTCCAGGACCAGATGGCTTCACAGGTGAATTCTAACAAGCATTTCTAAAAGAATTGACACCAATTCTGTTTAAACTCTTCGAAAAAATTGAAGAGGAGGGAAAATTACCCAACACATTTTATGAAGCCAACATCACCCTAATACCAAAGCCAGATAAAGATTCCACAAGAAAAGAAAATTACAGACCAATTTCTCTCATGAACATAGATGCAAAAATTCTCAACAAAATACTTGCAAATCGAATCCAACAGCATATCAAAAGACTTATACATCACGACCAAGTGGGATTTATTCCTGGTATGCAAGGCTGGTTCAACATAAGAAAATCAATCATCGTAATACACTACATTAACAAATTGAAGGAAGAAAAACATGATCATCTCAATCGACACAGAAAAGGCATTCAACAAAATCCATTTTACCATTTTTGGTAAAAACACTTGAAAGATAGCAACAGAAGGAAAATTCCTCTATCTGATAAAAGGCAAATATGAAAAACCCACAGCCAACATCATACTCAATGGGGAAAGGTTGAAAGCTTTCCCTCTAAGACCAGAGCAAGACAAGGATGCCCACTGTCAAACCATTATTTTTCAGTATTGTACTAGAAGTTCTAGCTAGGGTAATTAGACAAGAGAAAAAAATGTAAAGGCATCCAAATAGGTAAAGAAGTAAACTCTCACTGTTTGTGGATGACATGATCCTGTACTTAGAAAATTCTGAAGTATCAACAACAAAGCTACTTGAACTAATAAATGAGTTTAGCAAAGTGGCAGGATACAAGACCAACACGCAAAAATCAGTAATGTTTTTGTACACTAGTATTGAACAATCTGAGGAGGAAATCAGGGGGGAAATTGCATTTACAATAGCAACAAAAAGAGTCAAATACCTAGGAGTTAATTTAACCAAAAAGCACAGGACTTATATGCAGAAAACTACAAACCAATGCTAAAAGAAATTTAAAAAAAAGACCTAAACAAATGGAAAGACATTCTGTGTTCATGGATTGGAAGAATAAATATCGTGAAGATGTCAATCTTATCCAAATTGATTTACAGATTTTTTAAAAATGATATGGAGCCATTTTTTTTTTATTTCTCCCCCCACCCCCTGCATTGTTTGCTCTCTGTGTCCATTTGCTGTGTGTTCTCCTGTATCTGCTTATCTTCTCTTTAGGCGGCACTGGGAACCAATCCTGGGACCTTCTGGAGTGGGAGAGAGGTGCTCAATCTCTGGTACCACCTCAGCTCCCTGGTCTGCTGTGTCTCTTATTGTCTCTCCTCTGTGTTTTTGTTGCGTCATCTTGCTGTGCCAGCTCTCCGCATGGGCCAGCAGTCCACACTGGCCAGCACTCTGTGTGGGCCAGCACTCCGCATGGGCCAGCTCACTGCGCGGGCCAGCTTGCCTTTACCAGAAGGCCCTCGGAAGTGAACCCTAGACCTCCTATATAGTAGATGGGAGCCCAATCGCTTGAGCCACATCGGCTTCCCTGATTTATAGATTCAATGCAATACCCATCAAAATTCCAACAGCCTACTTCACAAAATTAGAAAGGCAATTACCAAATTCATTTGGAAGGGAAAGTACACCTGAATAGCGAAAAGCATTTTCTAAAAAAGAAGAGTGATGTGGGAGGAATTTCACTGCCTGATCTTGAAACATATTACAAAGCTACAGTGGCCAAAGCAGCATGGTACAGGCATAAAGATAGACACATTGATCAGTAGAATAGAATTGACAGTCCAGAAATAAACACTCACCCATACAGTCATCTGGTTTTTTACAAACCTACCAAGTCCATGTTGTTGTTTTTTCAAAGGTACAATACATTTAATGCCATATGTTTTTTCTTTGTGTTTTTGTTGTTGTTGTTTTACATTTCTCAATTAATTGTACTGGATACATATAAAAATTTTTTTTGAATACAATATGTTATACAATATATTTAGTTCATAGTAATGCAACCAAGTCCATATTAACGGGACAGAACAGTTTCTTCAACAAATGGTGCTGGGAAAACTGGGTATCTATAATCAAAAGGATGGAAGAGGACCCCTATCTCACTCTGTATAGAAGAACCAACTCAAAATAGATCAAAGACCTAAATATAAAAACCAGGACTATAAAACTACTAGAAGAAAAGGTAGGGAATCATCTTCAAGAACTTGTAGTAGGTGGTGGTTTCTTGGACCTTACACCCAAAGTACACACAACAAAAGAAAACATAGATAAATGGGACCTCCTCAAAATTAAACACTTTTGCACCTCACAGGACTTTGTCAAAAGGGTGAAAAGGCAGCCAACTCAATGGGAAAATATATTTGGAAATCACATGTCAGTTAAGGGTTTAATATCCAGGATATAGAAAGAGATGTTACAACTCAACAGTAAAAAGACAAATGACCCAAATTAAAAATTGGCAAAAAACTTGAATAGACATTTGTCCAAAGAAGAAATAAAAATAACCAAAAAATCCACATGAAAAAATGTTCAACATCACTAATGATTAGGGAAATGCAAATCAAAACTACAATGAGATATCATTTCACACCTATCAGAATGGCCACTATTAAAAAGACAGAGAACTACAAGTGTTGGAGAGGATGTGGAGAGATAGGAACACTTCTTCACTGTTGGTGAGAATGCAGAATGGTACAGCCACTGTGGAGGACTGTTTGGCAGTTCCTAAAAAAGCTGAATATAGACTTGCCATGTGACCCTGCAGTACCACTACTGGGTATATATCCAGAAGAACTGAGAGCAGTGACACAAACCAACATCTGCACACTGCTGTTCATAACGGCATTATTCACGATTGCTAAAAGTTGGAACCAACCCAGATGTCCATCAACCGATGAATGGATAAAGAAAATGTGGTGTATTCACATGATGGAATATTATGCAGCTGTAAAAAGAAATGAAGTCGTAAAGCATACGACAGCATGGATGAACTTGGAGGACATTGTGTTGAGTGAAGCAAGCCAGACACAAAAGGACAAATACTGTATGATTATGTTAATATTAAGTAAATGTATTGTGTAACATATTGTATGAGTCACAAAAAAATTTTATATGTGAAAAAAGAATTAATTCTTTTTTAGAAAAACATCATTTATTATAATTTAATCTATTATTTTTGCAACAAAAATTATAATTACAAACAGCATAAACTGAGAATTTCTCCTGTTCCAGCAACAGAAAACAATAGCTTTCACTGTGAAATAAGGGTTTTTGTTATTCTAAAATGTCAGATATTCAGTGATGCACTGCTTTTTAAAAATGTTTTTCTAAATTTCAGGGGGCCTCTGAGTAATATATAAATGGATCATTTCTCTTAAATCTTTTTTTCCAGAACTACTATGTACAAGCCCAACACAACAGGAATAGAATAGGGTAAGACAATACCGAACAACTGAATAATCTTTTTTATCAGTAGTAAATTTTGATTACTCCCTACATATTCAGTGGATTAGAACTGAAACCATGACTTTTGACTTTAAGAAGAAAACCCACTATGATTTTTAATTGGTTGCACAATTCTGCTATAGCTAATATTTTATCTAACTATGCTTATGGGTTTGCAGTTTTTATTCTCCTGCTATTTTTTAAGGAACAGAATTCTATAATATTCAATTCTGTATGCTTTTTGTCTTTTACACCTGTTTATTCAGAGTCACTATTACTGCTTGAGGAGTCTGTTGACATCACCTTTACATCATCTTCATTTTCTTTTTTATGCCCAGGAGGTTCCAACAAAAAGTCATTCCTGTGATTTGGTGGTAATATATTCATTGACATATCATTTGACTGCCACAGATACTGTAGTGCAAGTACATCTGGCAATCTGCCTGCTGCAAGTGCATCTCCTGGTAAATAACCATTCACACCATTAGTGAAAGGATTGTACATCTGACACAATAACCCACTTCTCATTTCTAAATCAGTTGGGTCCCCTGGAACCCAGATCAGTGGAGCACACACAGCATTACTTACACTAATCTTATGTACATACTTAATTATTTCTTCAGAGGAGATAGTACCTTTTCTTGCTTTTTCTACTGATTTGCTTGGTAAACAATTGTTGCCAGTATTTGTCCTGCTTCTTTAGCTATTTCTGTAGTTGCTGAATATCACTCTCTCTTTTCTCTTTCTTTTTCTAAAACTTGCATTTCATGATGGATTTTTCCCTGATTAAGTGCCAATTTCATTAGTTCTTGAACTTCCCCATCTCTGTGAATTAACAACTCCAGGGTCTGGTTTTCCTCGTCAGGCTGCAGCATCTTTTAGTTTCTTGAAATCGCCAGCACTTCTGTAAAGTCCTTGGACAAGTGCTCCATATCTTCCAGAGCCGACAGTTGCCGCTCTGGCGTGCTGTTCTCGCACGCTGCTCCGGAGCCCGCTCCCGGCGCCTGGTCCTCGCTACCCGAGGACGCCGCAAAGCTCCCAACCCGCCAGCAGTCGGCGCGGGCGGTCGCCGGAAATGACGGACTTCTAATCTTATTAGAATAATGTCTATAAGTTAATCTTAAAACAGTTAGTAGAAATAATGTTAACTTTTTTTTTTTTTTTTTACCATTTAACGTTTCACCTAGATAGTAGTTAGGTTGTGAAGACCAAAAATGCACCCTTACAGGATGAATGTGGGGGAGGGCAGTGGGGAGAGCGGTTTTCTTAATATTATGCAAATAAATTTCTTGTGACTTAGAACAAAATTACCTGTGATAGCATTCCATAAACACACTCCAAACGTGCTGTATCACAAACTAGTTATTCAAAAGTAAAGATTATGTTTCTGGTAAAATCGATGTTATTAAAACAACAGGCTCAGAGTGTTGATAAACATGTCTAAGGTAAATGCTAGCAGTTTGAATAGAATGATTTCATAAGATGTGAACAGAAAAAAAAAATCAATGTTTTCAAATTGATATTCTATATAATTGATTCCAAGTATATATGAATTGCAAAAATAAATTTTTTATTTAGGCTATTTCCATCTATGTTCATAAGTGACAGCCAATATTTTGGTTCTCTATAATGTTTATTATTCATCCCTGGTTATAGTAACCAGGATTTTGCACTTGAACTATGAGAAATAAGGCCGAAGTGAACCCTCCCTTTTACTGAAATTGGGTATATAACAGTAGAATTAGCACTTCATTTCCTTGAATTCTGAAATTTTCCTATGTTTTTGTGAGGTTATCAGTGTATTCATGGTCTGTAGCTCTTTTTTTTTTTAAGCTAATTTTAGTAATTTTATTTTCTTAGAAAAATTCCCTTTCATCTCCATGGCCATTTGAAAATACCTATAATTTTTCCATTTTCTTCATATATTTAGTTATGTCTCATTTCTTTGACCTTTTTCCAGAGGGGTGAACAGAGAGTCTGGAAAAGAGAAAGCCCATTTGCCAGACACGATGGACTGGGCTGCTGAAGAGAGGGAACCCATTTTGAAGAGTGATATACTTAGGCACAGAGACATAAGGTTTCTTCCCAGTTTCCAAAAGAAACAAAGTGTGAAAAAGAAGATTGTTCTGAGGTTAGGGAGGATAGACAGACTGCATACCAGAGCAAAGGGGTTTTCTGATTTCAGTGCAGGACAATCTGAAACTGAAAGGAGTCAGTTCCCCGAATGAACAGACTGGGTACAGAGAAAATTGAACGTTAACTCATTTCTTAGCAGGGACACACTGAGTTTCAGAAAGTAGAACACAAGCACTGTCACCTGGGGCTCATCCATCCAGAGTCAAGACCTAAGATCCTTGTCTTCTGGAACCCAGGCCTGGTTGGAGGGAAAGAATGAGAGATTCAAAGCTGTGGGTTTTTACTTTTATTTTTGGGTAGGGGTTAGAGTAAGTGTAACCAACCACCTCTCGATCTCTGTTTACAGCAATCTGGAGGAAGCCTTATGATCGTACCTTATTCTCCCACAAACAGCATGAAGAATTAAAGACTCTATTCAGGGAGACCATGTTTCCAGATAAAAACATCCGGAAGGAACTGGCTTTGAAACTCAACACAGATGAATGGAGAGTGAAGGTCTGATACCCAAGTGTATGCCTGGTATTCCATATAAATCATACTTTACTATTCTGCCTGGAAATTCCCTCCCTACGCCAATAATAATAGGATTTCATTTATTGAGTACCTACTGTGTGCTAGTACTAAACTGGGCACATTGCGTATATTGACCACACTAGTATCCAGTTTAAAAGATGAGGAAATTGAGGTTCAGAGGCAAAATGACTTGCACAGGGTCACAGAGATAATAAATAGTATAACTAGAATTGTGTCCCTTGTTCTTAAATCTTGAACTATTCAGCTCAAAACAGAACGGGGCTTCATCCAGACAGACAACTCATTTACAGTCTTTCGAGGAAAGCCTGCAATCTGTTTAGTCCCACTAGTTTCCTCCAACCTCTGACTCTGCTAAGGCCCATGAAATTTCTGTTAGAATATTTCTCATAATAGAAGAATCCTTGAAAATCCTCCAGTTCAACTTCTTCATCTTCCCTTGATTCATTGAACTAGCTTCTCTTTTTCAGAATTAAGGATCCTTTCTCTGAATGCCCAAAACAACCTCTACAACCCACCGCCTTTATTTCTTTCTTCCTTCTCTGGGGTCCCCCTTCCTGCTTCCTCATTGTCCTGCCTACTGGCTCCACACATGCTAACCTCTGCTCATGAGTATTATATTATGGTTGTTTTCCCCCAGGAGAAGCCTAAAAGTCCTTCCTCATTCACAGACAACAATTTCCCTCTCTTTTCCTACAACTCCAGGTTTGGTTCAGGAACCAGCGATTCAAACTGAGGAAGCAGCAGCAACAACTACAGCAATCACTAAAGAATCCAAGCCAGATCCTTCCAGCCAAGGAGAACATGCTCCCCTTACCCAGAGCAAGCACCAATCCTTATTCCTTTTTTCCTGTGGTTTCACATTCCTACAGCTCCCTTCCACCTCGGCCATTAGGCACTTCCAATTGGGCATGGGACTCTGTCTTCCCTGAGAATCCCACAAGTAACATCCAAATACAATATCCACAGATGGAAAGTCTTGTGGCCACAGTTCCTGCTTTGTTCCCTGATGATTATGACATATCCCAAATCATGGAATTGTACAGTTTTCCTGATGATGAGATATCCAGCTCTTCCTTCAGCTGTCTATATCAGTATCTCTCACCCAAAAGACCTCAGCTAGAGGAACAGGTTAACACTCTTAGCAACTTTGCTGGACCAGCTGTAGGTCTGTCTCCAGAGCGAACCTGGCCTAGTATGACAAGCCAAGGCTTTAATGCCTACCGTGTAAGATACAGCATGGAATTCCAGTACCCCTCCGATATGGTGGACTATGGATACCTATATCAGGGTACTAATAAATACCAGGCCTTACAGAAGTAGGGTATTCCCACCTCTTGCACATACCTCTCATCTTCCCTTTGTCTATTTTTTAAACTCAGATATCTGGGTAAGTGTCACTTTGATTTTCATGATAATCTTGTAAAAACTAGAAATTGTCTAAGTATAGCTCAGCATCACACAATCAGCCCCCACAACTCTCCCTGGGGAAAGGCCTTCCTGGTCCCTCAAGTGGCTAATGAGACTCTGAAATGTCCTCTTCCAAAATAATATCTTGCACTTCCCTGAGTTGGTTTTTTGTTTGTTTTGCTTGTTGTTTGTTTGGTTTTTGTTTTTTCAGGAGGACTCAGGAATTGAACCCAGGACCTCCCATGTGGGAGGCAGAGTTCAACCGCTTGAGCCACATCCACTGCCCCCTATAGACTTTTATAGACAGACGGCACTCAAGACATGAGACAAGCAGACCACAGGAGTAGGTGTTAGAAAGTAAGAAAACATTTTCACCAAGTAACAATACAAATCTTTTAAGATAACAACAAAAATAGTCAGGGGACCTTGTTCCTAGGAAAAATAAATAAATTCCATGCTGAAGGGTTTCAACAAAACACTGAAGCTAATTCAGCAAGAACTTCTTTCTAGCCATGGGCAGGTGGCACCTCAGACAGGTAAGGGCACAAGGGGTCTCAGATATGTGCACTATTACTGAATGGAAGGTCACAGTGTAAGGAAGTGAAGTCTCAACTAAATCTCAATGAGCTTTCATTTCTGTCAATGCCCTCCACCAAAGACCAACTGCTTGAAAAAGTTGGGTGTATTGCTTGTTGCAGTGAGGGGAAATGGACAACATGGGCAACCGTGGGATGAGTAAAAGGGCATTAGAAAGGCTTTATTAAAGGATTTGGGTTTGTGTTAGGTGACTTTTGGTTTATGTTTAACAGAACACCAAAACCTCACTGTGAGCGCTGGTCCAGTTCCTAGATATCAGAGTTTGCTTTTTCCTTTCTCAGCTGATCCTTCTAACCTTAGTCCCAGGAACCTCCCTACCTAGCAGCAATCATAGGAATTGAAGGCATGGTAGCTTCTGCAGAATTCTCACTTAGCAATTTCAGACTTTGAAGTGAACACTAAAGCTCACATACCCTTCACGGTGGCTGAGTCTTCCTCTCACACCAACTTTTTTTTTTTTTTTTAACAGTTTATTGAAGTATATCATTCATACATGAACATACATAAACTATAAGTGTTCAGTAAACATCGTGAACTTACAAAACAAACATGCAAAACATCATACAGGGCTCCCACACATCACCACCCCCCCACACACACACACACACACAGACACCCTGCATTGTTGTGAGTCATTTATTAACAGATCATGAAAGAGCATCATCAAAGTATTACTACCAACTGTGGTCCATATCTTCCTCCCCTATACATTTTTTTAAGGATTGATTTATTTATTTACTTTTATCCATTTTTACCCCCACCCCGTTTTTGCCGTTTCTGTGTCCATTCACTGGGCAACTCTCTGTGTCCGTTTCCTGCCCTCTCTTCTCATCCTTCTCCTCTTGTCTTCACTGGGATTCGATCCTCGGAATCTTCAATGTGGGAGAGAGGCCTCCTACCGCCTGCACCACCTTAGTTCCTGTTTTTCGCTGTGTCTCTTCTTGGATCTCCCTTGTGTCACTCTCCTGTTACATCATCATCTTGCTTCGTGGCTGGCAAGGCCTGATGGCACACCCACACACAGGGCCTGATGGCTCACCTGCTTGCAGGGCCTGGCAGCGCACCCACGGATGGGGCCTGGCGGCTCACTCCCTTGTGGGGCCTGGTGGCTCACCCATGCACAGGGCCTAGTGGCCCATGCACCTTCTATAATTTTCTTTTTTTTAAAATTTTACCAGGAGGTTCCAGGGATCAAACCCAGGTCCCCCCATATGGGAGACGGACGCCCAACCACCCAAGCCACATCTGTCCCCCTGCTATATCTCTTAAGGTTGACCAAAGATACCCAAAGTTACAGTCTTTTCCCATAAAGGATGGTTGTATAATAAATCAGGCTTAGTTTATCACCAGCATTCTAAAAACCAGACCTAGGGAGAAAAACTAGGTCTGGGGACACATGCATGATTTCTAATATAGCAAATGTTTAGCCTACCCTGATTGTCACAAAATCAGGACAGTGAGAATATTCGTATTCACACTAACTTTTAAATAATTATTTTTTTATATATTTTTAAATTATAGAAGTGATAGGTTTACAGAAAAATCATGCAGAAAATATGGAGCTCCCATATACCTCTCTATCCATTATCAGCACATGGCATTAATATAGAACCTTTGTTACAACTAATGAAAGAATATTATAATTGTATTATTAAATACAGTCCATAGTTTAAATTTGGGTTCACTGTTTGTGTTGTACAGTCCTGTGGCTTAAAAAAAATTATTGTAGTAACATACATGCAATCTAAAATTTCCCCCTTTTAACCACATTGAAATATATAATTCAGTGCGGTTAATTACATTCACAATGTTGTGCCATCATCACCAACAACCATTACCAAAATTTTCCATCAACTCAGATAGCAACCCTGCACCAATCAAGCATTAACTTCCTATTCCCCACGCCCTCTAGCCCCAACTTTGGCTCTCCCCTCTAGGGACCAGATCTATCATCTCTCATTTCCTTTGGCCTGTGGAACACACTGGGACACACAGGAACAGACTGATGAAAAACAAACACAGAGACACAGAAATGTGTTTCCCTTACTCTTTCCTTTCTTCCTTGCCTTGCAAGTCTCCGAGACTGCCATGGGCTCTCCCCACAACCTCTTCCCTCTCCTCAGTCCTCTTGGCACCTACTTGATGTGCTCTGTGGGTCCAGAGCCTTCAATGGTTTTGGCTCCCACCATTGCTCCTTCTCAGAAATGTCATTCTGCAAAGACAGTCCTGGGCAATAAGCTAGAGGAAGAGACGTGCCACTCTAGGAGGAGCCACAAGATTAACACACAAGGCCTCTGTGACCTCTTTCAGCCAGGGCCTTGATTCAGGCTCCTCTCTCTGGGTACCTCATCCTGACCCTATGTTAAAATTAAACTAGCAAACAGAGAAACTTCCCTTCCTATTCTGCATCCCTCATACTCTCCCTATCCTTCTCTCCTACAGCTCCTCAGTCCCCTCAAATTACACATTTGCCCCCAAACCCTGGATTATAGGCCAAAGGAGACCCTTGCTGACCTGTTTCTCACCTCCAGCCTAACCTGTCATAGCCTGACAAACTGTCAAACTCCTCGGCACCACCTCTTTCCATCCTCAGCACCAGCTACCACGCCTGCCCCACTCGTGACAGTCAACTGCGCTACCAGCTGTCCCACCATGAAAGCTGTCTCAGTCCCAGAACATCCTTGCCCAGATGTCCCGCCACCACCCTCTTCATTGTCCAAGCAAAGCTACTTCCAAACTCACCACAAAATCAGGGTCTGTGTCCCAGTTGTCACACTGGGACTCCATGGAAACGGACACATCATGCCCCACTACAGACTTCCACATCTGAGGGTGACAGATGAGAATAATTAGGAATAAAAAAACATCAAGAGTAGAAAAGAATGCTGACATCAAAGATAAAGGAGCTGCAATGTTCTTGTCATATTTTCTTGGGAGAGAATAGAAACTGAGGCAAAGCAGACCAGTTTTAGAAAAGCAGTTTGCCCAGTTAGAGGGGAAGGGGATGAGCTTATCTGAGAAGCGTCATTATGGGTGTAGGTAATGCTGAAAAACCCATGTCAAAATTGCTGGGATTGTTCACCTGGGCCCCCCAGGCAGCTGCTTGGGGTGGTATCTGTGAGGGGTGCTAAAACACCCCTTGAATTTTAGAAACACACACACATATTTAATGCCATTTTCCCATGTAAATATCAGTTTTCTCTTGCTACTGTAAACAATCACCACACACTTAGTGGCTTAAAACAACCCAAACTTATTATTTTACAGTTCTGCAGGTCAGAGGTCTAACACAAATCTCATTGGACTAAACTCAAGCTGTCAGCAGAACTGTGTTCCCTGTTGAAGACGTTAGGGGAGAATCTGTTCCGTTTTCTTGCCTTTTCCAGCTTCCTGATGCCACTCACATTCCTTGGCTCATGAAAGCCAGCCATGTTTTCACAGACACATCTCACTCTGACTCCCCTTCCACCTCCTTCTTTCATTTTTAAGGATCTTTGTGATTACATTGAGCTTTCCAGATATTCCAGGATAATCGCTTTATTTTAAAGTCATATGATTAGCAAACAACTTCATTTGCAATCTTAATTCTCCATTGATATGTGAAAAACTATATTAAGACTGGGACAGCTTTGGAAGTCATTATTCTGCCTAATACAGACTCTTCTCATAGTTGTTTCTGACAAAGTGAACAACATCTATCCTCCTCTCTACAACCACTTAACTCTACTGAGAATTTTGGATCACCCGGCACAAATGCTGTTCCACCTCCCCTCTGAGTCTGGCCACTGGACAGCTGCATGAGGTCAATAGGGAGAGTCAGCTAGAATTCCCACACTCAACAATGCATTGGGAACTACCCTTAACTGGGAGAGTTTCATATTTATTTGTCTTTAAAACAGTTCAGGGAGTGAATGTGGCTCAAGCAGATGGGCGCCCGCCTCCCACATGGGGTGTTCCTGGGTTTGGTTCCCAGTGGCTCCTAAAGAAGACAAGGAGATGCAACAAGCTGATGCCATGAACTGACGCAATGAACAGGGAACAGATGTGGCTCAAGTGGTTGGGCTCCCACCTCCCACATGGGAGGTCCCAGGTTTGGTTCCTGGTCCCTCCTAAAAGAAGATGAGCAGAGACAACGAGCAGATACAACAAGCAGAGATAATGAGCAGAGACAATGAGCACAGACAAGAAGCAGACAATGAGCAGGCAGATGAGGGAGCCATCTCTGGGGGGGGGGGAACAGTTCAATTATATTACTAAAGGCAATAATTGGTTCAAAAACAAACATAATAATTCCCTTATTTTGAACATTAAGAGGTATTCAATTATCATGTGAGGGCTTACGAGGATCTGAAAATAATCAGTTTTGGTTTCAGCTTCTGAGACTTCTCAGGTGTTTGTTCTGTACCTGCCCTGGCCTCTCCTGATCTTCATTGTCTGTGGAGTTCTGACCTGGCTGCTTAGTCATGAGCTCCCCACAGGGTTCAGGCAGCTACAGAGGATGGGATTCCTGAGCCAGGACTAGTAAGCTTCTAAGGTCACTGCCAAATCTAAGGATTCTCTGACCAGAGGGAGTTTCACTTATTGATCTCTCCTACTTCATGTCTATTTATCATGGCAGCATTAAAGTTACTTTGAGGAAGAGCAAACTTGTAAAGGGAAGAACATCGGTCAGATCATTTGGAGTCTTACCTCCTTGTTAAAAATAGGAACTATCAGACCTGGTACACAGTGTGAATGTACTGTGATACACCATCAGGTACACAGTCTTCTAGAGAAACCCTAGAATTTAATCAGAGATGACACCAATAAACTCCATCTCTCCTTAGCAAATATTCCGACCCAAGTCCATTCCTGATGAGGCTTTGAGAAATAGCACATAGAAAAGGACTCTGAAGCTAGACAGACTTGGCTCAGGTAAGATACTTGTTAATGGACTTTGAGGAATTAAATAGCTTTTCTCCAGCAGCAACAAAATATAAAAATAATGCCCATCCAACCTGCTACATTCTATTAGACTTTCCTTCCCCCACTCCCACCCAGGAGGATCTCTAGAGGTCTAATGCTTTCAATGTGTATGACAAGAGTTTACCTGGCACCATCTTTGGGTATACTCTGCTCTTCTGCTGCATGAACCTCATGCCCTAAGGCCCAGATTGTTTGGTTTGGTGTTGGAATGGGATTTACTCATTCCACCTCAGCACCCTGGGCTCTAGTGGCTGAGGCCGGAAGACACCATGAAGCTGTTACTGATACTGGCCAGCGAGAAGGAAGCCTAGCAGGTAGAACTTTCTACCTCTTTCCATTCCTGGCTACCGCATCCCCACCTCCCCTACCTCAGCTTCTTCCTCCCCAGCATGCAAAGACACATATGTAAGCACCCATGTAGACACAGAATTCACATATATGCACACACCACCCCAAGTCTTCATCTGAAAATAATTTTATTTTCCATTGTTCAGGAAAGTTCCTTGGATGCTGTGACCAAGATTTGGTCACCACAGAGCAAAGGATTTGAACAGAACAGTCAGCTAACCAGTTTTCTCTCCCTTGGTTGGTGAAAGCAGGCAGGAACACATATGTATAATAAGGAGAAAAATAACCAAGAAAAAGTGTGTGTGATGTAGAAGAGGCAGTATTGGATTTCATTCACGGCTTTCCTTTCTCAGACCTAGATTTAAATATCCTTTCTCACCCATATCCCCCCTCCAATGTGGGAACAATATAATCACATGATTAACTGTTTTTTATAACTAATGTTTTTTAAATCAAAACAAAATATGTGTGTGAGGGGTCGGATGTGGCTCAACTGGTTGGGCGTCCGTCTCCCATATGGAGCGACCCGGGTTCGATCCCCGGGACCTCCCGGTAAAAAAAAAAAAAAAAAAAAATGTGTGTTTGAAGCATGTTGACGGAGCTCTTTATAGAGAATGCCAAGCAGAACCAGCATGTGTCACAGCCATGGGCCACACTCCTGCGGGACTGTGAGTGCCATGGCTCAAGCAGAGGATGCTTCTAAGCCCACATTCTGAATATGCACTCAGAGTTAAAATCAAACAGACTATGCCTTGAGGACCACTAAATGGGAACCACTGGTCTTCCAACCCAGCCTCTTGGGTCTGGCTGTGTCTGCCCTCCTGTCCTTGATCTCCACTATAGACAGAAAGGTTCTCATTTACATTCTGTGATTGACTGACTGCCTGTTGATGTAACTGAACTGAGGATATGTAGCAGATGTACAGTAGAAAGAGCACTGTTTAGGAGCCATATCTGGGTTTATCCGTACTATGTACATCTACTTGCTCTGTGAACTTGGGCAAGCCACTGTACTTCTCTGAGCTTCCATTTCCCCAATTGTTTAAAAAAAAAAAAAAAAAGAGTTGGACCAGAAGAGATTTTCTTACAATAAGGTCTTTGAATCCTCTGACTTAGCTTTTTATTCAATGGCTAGAATGGGGACCAGGAATCTATATTTAATAATATAGCTATTTCTATTTTTAAAAAATTTTTAAACAATTTATTGAAGTATAGCATTCCTACATGAACATACATAAACTATAAATGTTCAGTAAACATTGTAAACTTACAAAACAAACATGCATAACATCATACAGGGCTCCCACACATCACCCCATCACAAACACCTTGCATTGTTGTGAAACATTTGTTAACAAATCATGAAAGAGCATCATCAAAGTATTACTACTAACTATAGTCTGTATCTTCCTCCCCATAGATTTTTTTTAAGGATTTATTTATTTATTTACTTTTATCCATTTTTACCCCACCCCCACCCCGTTTTTGCTGTTTCTGTGTCCATTAGCTGGGAAACTGTGTCTGTTTCCTGCCCTCTCTTTTCATTCTTCTGTCTTCACTGGGATTCAATCCTTGGAACCTCCGATATGGGAGAGAGGTATCCTACCGCCTGTGCCACCTAAGTTCCTGGTTTTTCAGTGCGTCTCGTCTTTGCCCTCTCTTGTGCCACTCTCCTGTTACGTCATCATCTTGCTGCATGGATTGCAGGGCCTGGCGGTGCACCCAGGTGGGGCAGGGTGGCACACCCACGTGTGCAGCCTGGTGGCTCACCTGCGGACGGGGCCTGATGGCACACCGGTTCACAGGGCCTGGCAGCACACCCACGCATGGGGCCTGGCAGCCCATACACCTTCTATATTTTTCTTTTTTAAAAATTTTACCAGGAGTCCCAGGGATCAAACCCAGGTCCCTGCATATGGTAGACAGATGCCCAACCACCCGAGCCACATCTGTCCCCCTGCTATATCTCTTAAGGTTGACCAAAGATACCCAAAGTTACAGTCTTTTCCCATACAGGATAGTCATATAATAAATCAGGCTTAGTTTATCACCAGCATTCCAAAAACCAGGCCTAGGGAGAAAAACTAGGTCTGGAGACACATGCATGGTTTCTAATATAGCAAATATTTAGCCTACCCTGATTTTCACAAAATCAGGACAGTAAGAATATTCACATTAGATACTTCTCACACAAAATTAAGGTTTGATAATTACAAAACAAAATCATCTTTAAGGTCTTTCAAAATTCCTATTCTGTGGTTTTAAGATTGGGGGTAGGGTAAGTATGAAGCTTTAAATTCAAATATGCTGCAAAAGACCAGTTATGAAAGCAAGTATGTCTTAGTACTTAAAGGTAACATGGTGGAGGGGATCAGGGACTGAGGTTTCTCCTGCCATGAACACATAGTAGGTTCTCAGAGAATATTTGAAGGGTTAACCAAAGATAGGTGAAAGAAACTAGAGAATATTCCCCATACTTGCCCTGCACATTCCACAGTGGCCTCCCGACTAGCCACCCCATATATCTTGGTGCCTTAATTATCACAGATTCTTAACTTACAGCACTGGTATTGCTAGTGGGATGTAGAGGTTTACGTATGAAAAATGTTTTTTTCCAACAATTAGGAAGAATTCCCTTTCCTCCTAGTCTCTTGAGCTCCTACAAGCATGCTATATGGCCTCCAGCCAACATGGCTTGCCCCACTATTTATTATTTATTAGGCTAGCAATAATGGCTAGTACACTAGTGTTTCCTAATCCTCATTTTCCTGACCCATTAGTATTTTTTTAATTAAAAAAAAATTTTTTTTAACAAAACAATTTTACTAGTACATATTTTTGCTAGAGTTTGTCTCATGTATTTTGGGGCACCCTTGTTAGGTGCATACATAATTATGACTGTTATATCTTCCTAGTGGATTGTGCCTTTTATTAATATATAAGGGACTTCTGCATCTCTTATAAATTAAAGAGTTTAAAGTCTGTTTTGTCCGATATTAGTATAGCTATCCCTGCTCTTTTTTGGTTACTATTTGCATGGAGTATCTTTTTCCTTTGACTTTCAGCTGGTTTGTATCCCTGGGTCTAAGGTGAGTTTCTTGTAAGCAGCATATGGATGGCTCAGTTTTTTAATCCATTCTGTCAGCCTGTATCTTTTGATTGGGGAATTTCAGTCATTCACATTCAATGATATTATGGAAATGCATTGTTTTCCACCATTTTATTCTTTGGTTTTCAAATGTCATATATCGTACCACTGTCTTCCCACCTCCATGGTTTCTGTAGAGAAATTAGTGCTAAACATTACTGGGTGTCCCTTGTAGGTGATGGTTTGCTTCTCCCTTGCTGCTCTCAGAATTTTCTCATCATCTTTGACATTTGACATTCTGAGTAGTTTGTGTCTTGGAGTAGGTCTATTTGGATTTATTCTGATTAGGGTATGGTGTGCTTGTTGGACATGTAAGTTCACTTCCTTCATGAGAGTTGGCTAATTTTCAGCTATTATTTCCTCAAATACTCTTTCTGCCCCTTCTCCCTTCTCTTCTCCTTCTGGAACTCCCATGACATGCATGTTGTTGCATTTTGTGTTGACATTCAACTCTCTGAGCCCCTGTTCAATTTTTTCCATTCTTTTCTCTCTCTGTTCTTTTCTCTCTTCAATTCCAGCTGTTTTCTCTTTTGTATCACTTATTCTTTCTTCTATCATTTCGAGTCTGCTGTTATATGCCTCTAATGTGTGTTTTGTTTTGGTTTTTAACTTTATTTTGTACATTTAATAATTGAAAACATAAGCAATAAAAAACTAAAAAGTAAACACAGATGAATAAATATATACATTTCTCAATTAAATGTAATGGATACCTGTAAATTTTTTTGTTGTTTTGTTTTTTGTTTGTTTTTTTGGTTTTTTTTTGTGTGTGAATCAAACAATATATTACACAATATATTTGGTTCATAGTAATGCATTCATACAGTATTTGTCCTTTTGTGTCTGGCTTGCTTCATTCAACATAATGTCCTCCAGGTTCATCCATGTTGCCATATGCTTTATGACTTCATTTCTTCTTACAGCTGCATAATATTCCATCATGTGAATAGACCACAGTTTGTTTATCCATTCATCTGTTGATGGACACCTGGGTTGTTTCCAACTTTTGGCAATGATGAATAATGTGGCTATGAACATTGGTGTGCAGATGTCTGTTTGTGTCACTGCTCTCAGTTCTTCTGGGTATATACCCAGTAGTGGTATTGCAGGGTCGCGTGGCAAGTCTATATTCAACTTCTTTAGGAACTGCCAAACAGTCCTCCATTGTGGTTGTACCATCCTGCATTCCCACCAACAGTGAAGAAGTGTTCCTATCTCTCCACATCCTCTCCAACACTTGTAGTTCTCTGTCTTTTTAATAGTGGCCATTCTGATAGGTGTGAAATGATATCTCATTGTAGTTTTGATTTGCATTTCCCTAATCATGAGTGATGTTGAGCATTTCTTCATGTGTTTTTTTGCCATTTGTATTTCTTCTTCGGAGAAATGTCTATTCAAGTCTTTGGCCCATTTTTTAATTGAGTCATTTGTCTTTTTATTGTTGAGCTGTAACAATATCCTGGATATTAAACCCTTACCAGATATGTGATTTCCAAATATTTTTTCCCATTGAGTCGGCTGCCTTTTCACCCTTCTGACAAAGTCCTGTGAGGTGAAAAAGTGTTTAATTTTGAGGAGGTCCCATTTATCTACTTTTTCTTTTGTTGCATGTGCTTTGGGTGTGAAGTCCAAGAAACCACCACCAACTACAAGATCTTCAAGATGTTGCCCTACATTTTCTTCTAGTAGTTTTATGGTCCTGGCTTTTATATTTAGATCTTTGATCCATTTTGAGTTGATTCTTGTATAGGGGGTGAGATAGGGGTCCTCTTTCATTCTTTTGGTTATAGATATCCAGTTCTCCCAACACCATTTGTTGAAGAGACTGTTTTTTCCCATCAGCGTGGGCTTGGTAGGTTTGTCAAAAACCAGT
The DNA here is from genome assembly GCA_026826555.1 of Tolypeutes matacus. Lineage (NCBI taxonomy): Eukaryota > Metazoa > Chordata > Mammalia > Cingulata > Chlamyphoridae > Tolypeutes > Tolypeutes matacus. Next base: position 25,990,473 of record JAKSZT010053887.1, read on the forward strand.
TGACTGTATAGGTGAGGGTTTATTTCTGGATTCTCAATTCTATTCCACTGATCAATATGTCTATCTTTATGCCAGTACCATGCTGTTTTGACCACTGTAGCTTTGTAATGTTTCAAGGTCAGGCAGTGAAATTCCTCCCACATTGCTCTTCTTTTTTAGAATACTTTTGGCTATTCGGGTGCACTTACCCTTCCAGATGAATTTGGTAATTGCCTTCTCTAATTGTGTGAAGTAAGCTGTTGGGATTTTGATTGGTATTGCATTGAATCTATAAATCAGTTTGGGCAAGATTGACATCTTCACGATATTTATTCTTCCAATCCATGAACACGGAGTGTCTTTCCATTTGTTTAGGTCTTTTTAAATTTCTTTTAGCATTGTTTTGTAGTTTTCTGCATATAGGTCCTGTACTTCCTTGGTTAAATTAAATCCTAGGTATTTGAGTCTTTTTGTTGCTACTGAAAATGGAATTTTCTTCCTGATTTCCTCCTCAGATTGTTCAGTACTAGTGTACAAAAACATTACTGATTTTTGCATGTTGATCTTATATCCTGCCACTTTGCTGAACTCATTTATTAGTTCAAGTAGCTTTGTTGTGGATACTTCAGGATTTTCTAAATACAGGATCATGTCATCCGCAAACAGTGAGAGTTTTACTTCCTCTTTTCCTATTTGGACGCCTTTAATTTTTTTGTCTTCTCTAATTGCCCTAGCTAGAACTTCTAGTACAATGTTGAATAACAATGGTGACAGTGGGCATCCTTGTCTTGTTCCTGATCTTAGGGGGAAAGCTTTCAACCTTTCCCCATTGAGTATGATGTTGGCTGTGGGTTTTTCATATATGCCTTTTATCATATTGAGGAATTTTCCTTTTATTCCTATCTTTTGAAGTATTTTTATCAAAAAAGGATGTTGGATTTTGTCTAATGCCCTTTCTGCATCTATTGAGATGATCATGTGGTTTTTTTCCTTCAGCTTGTTAATGTGGTGTATTACATTGATTGATTTTCTTATGTTGAACCAGCCTTGCATACCAGGAATAAATCCCACTTGGTCGTGATGTATAAGTCTTTTGATATGCTGTTGGATTCGATTTGCAAGTATTTTGTTGAGAATTTTTGCATCTATGTTCATGAGAGAAATTGGTCTGTAATTTTCTTTTCTTGTGGAATCTTTATCTGGCTTTGGTATTAGGGTGATGTTGGCTTCATAAAATGTGTTGGGTAATTTTCCCTCCTCTTCAATTTTTTCGAAGAGTTTAAACAGAATTGGTGTTAATTCTTTTAGAAATGCTTGGTAGAACTCACCTGTTAAGCCATCTGGTCCTGGACTTTTCTTTGCTGGGAGATTTTTGATGACTGATTCAATCTCCTTCATTGTGATTGGTTTGTTAAGTTCTTGTATTTCTTGTTGTGTCAGTGTAGGTTGGTTATGAGTTCTAGAAATTTGTCCATTTCATCCAAGTTGTCTAGTTTGTTGGCATATAGTTTCTCATAATATCCTCTTATGATTCTTTTTATTTCTGTGAGGTCATTTGTAATTTCCCCCCTTTCATTTCTGATTGTATTTATTTGCATCTTCTCACTTTTTTTCTTTGTTAGTCTAGCGAGGGGTTTGTCAATTTTATTGATCTTCTCAAAGAACCAGCTTTTGGTTTTGTTGATTTTCTCTATTGCTTTTTTGTTCTCATTTTCATTTATTTCTGCTCTAATCTTTATTATTTCTTTCCTTCTTTTTGCTTTGGGATTGGTTTGCTGTTCTTTCTCTAGTTTCTCAAGTTGTTCAGTTAAATCTTTGAGTTTAGCTCTTTCTTGTTTCTTAATATAGGCATTTAGGGCTATAAATTTCCCTCTCAAGACTGCCTTTGCTGTATCCCATAAGTTTTGATATGTTGTGTTCTCATTTTCATTTGTCTCAATATATTTACTGATTTCACTTGCAATTTCTTCTTTGACCCACTGAATATTTAGGAGTGCGTTGTTCAGTCTCCACACATTTGCAAATTTCCTTTTTTCCTGTCTGTTATTGATTTCTAGTTTCATTCCATTATGATCTGAGAAGATGCTTTGTATAATTTCAATCTTTTTATATTTATTGAGAGCTGTATTGTGACCTAACATGTGGTCTATCCTGGAGAAAGTTCCATGGGCACTTGAGAAGAATGTATAACCCGCTGAGTTTGGATGCAGTGTTCTGTATATGTCTGTTAGGTCTAACTTGTTTATCATATTGTTCAATTTCTCTGTTTCCTTGTTGATCATCTGTCTAGTTGTTCTATCTAATGATGTGAGAGGGGTGTTGAAGTCTCCAACGATTATTGTAGAAATGTCTATTTCTCCCTTCAGTTTTGCCAGAGTTTGTCTCATATATTTTGGGGCACCCTGGTTAGGTGCGTAGATATTTACGACTGTTATATCTTCCTGGAGGATCGTCCCTTTTATTAATATATAATGGCCTTCCGCATCTCTTATCACTTTTTTGCATTTGAAGTCTGTTTTGTCTGATATTAGTATAGCTACCCCTGCTCTTCTCTGTTTACTATTCGCATGGAGTATCTTTTTCCAACCTTTTACTTTCAGCCGGCTTGTATCCTTGTGTCTGAGATGAGTTTCTTGTAAGCAGCATATGGATGGCTCATGTTTTTTTATCCATTCTGTCAGCCTGTATCTTTTGATTGGGGAATTTAATCCATTCACATTCAATGATATTACTGAAAATGCACTATTTATTTTCTCCATTTTATCTTTGGTTTTCATATGTCATCTTAGTTTTGTCTTTCTTTTTACTCTTTTGGTTATCCTTTCTGCTTTTCTTTCTTCTCTACTCTCCTCCAAGCTTCTCTCTCCTGTCTTTTTCTTTCAGGTTCTAAGGCTTCCTTTAATATTTCCTGCAAAGGTGGATTCTTTTTTGCAAACTCTCTTAGTTTCTGTTTGTTTGTGAATACTTTATATTCACCTTCATATTTGAAGGACAGTTTTGCTGGGTAAAGAATTCTCGGCTGGCAGTTTTTCTCTTTCAGTTTCCTAATTGTATCATACCACTGTCTTCTTGCCTCCATGGTTTCTGAAGAGAAATCTGCACAAAGTATTACTGGACGCCCTTTGTACGTGATCGTTTGCCTCTCTCTTGCTGCTCTGAGCATTTTCTCTTTATCTTTTACATTTGACATTCTGAATAATATGTGTCTTGGCATAGGTCTATTTGGATTTATTCTTATTGGGGTACGGTGTGTTTCTTGGACATGAAAGTCCATTTCTTTCATGAGAGTTGGGAAATTTTCAGCTATTATTTCCTCAAATACTCTTTCTGCCCCTTTTCCTTTCTCTTCTCCTTCTGGAACTCCCATGACACATATGTTCTTGCGTTTTGTGTTGTCATTCAACTCTCTGAGCCCCTGCTCAATTTTTTCCATTCTTTTCTCTCTCTGTTGTTTTCTCTCTTCGATTTTAGCTGCTGTGTCTTCAGTATCACTTATTCTTTTTTCTATCATTTCGAGTCTGCTGTTGTATGCTTCAAATGTATTTTTTACTTCACCTATTGTATCTTTCATTCCCATGAACTCCATTACTTCTCTCTTCATGATTTCAAATTCTTCTTTACGTTCGCGCAATGACTTCTTGATGTCATTGATCTCTTTAACTATATTCTCTTTCATCTCATTAATTTGATTTTGGAAATGTGTGCTCATCTCACTGATTAGTTCTCTCAAATTCTGCATCTCTTCTGGGACTTTGCTGTATTCCTTTTCTTGGGCCATGTCTTCTATTTTCTTAGTATGGCTTACAATTTTTTGCTTATGTCTAGGCATCTGATTAGTATGTAGTTTACTCAGATGCTCAATTTCTTTCTCTTTTGTTGGGATTTATTGGCAGGAGGCTGTGTGTTACCATTGCTCTTTGATTCTTGGCTGGACCTGGGTTGTTAGGATTGTCTCTGCTAGTTGCTCAAAACTGGGCTCTGGTCCTATTAATTGGTTGTATACCTGCTTCCTAGGGCCTTTGGGAGGGAGACTATAGAGGCCAGAAAAAGCCTCTCTTACGTATTTTTAATTTTCTCAATGTACTTCCTTGGTATGCCAGCAGATGTCGTTCTTTGGAAGGTCTCAGTTTAATGCCTGGTTGGAGTGTATATGTTGCAACACAGAGCAGATCAATGTGATAAAGTTTCCTGCCTGGAGGCCTAGAGCCTTGTAATGCAAACTTTGTCAGAGACACTTCTCTAGCCTTCTCTGGCAGCCCCCTCCCCTTTCCTGGGTAGGAAACACCTACACTCCCCTCTGAGTCCTCAACAATCAGTCCTGGTTAGTAGAGAAGGATATTGGGAGGGTCGTATATCTTTAATCCCTTGCAGGCTCCCAAGGCAAACAATGGTGTGGCCCCAAGGGGCCTGGAAGGGCTCCTGGGACACAGCAGACCAAATTTCTGAGTCAAAATCTGAGTCAGCCTTAGGCAGTGTCCCTCTCTCTCCCCTTTCCTGAGGAGGTGTGTCCTCAATAATCAGTTCCAGCTAGAAGAGAGGGAGATTGCGGGGGTGGGATTTCTCCAGTCCTGTGCTGGCTCGGAGGGCAAACCATGGTGTGGTCTCACCTGACCTGGAAGGGCTCGTGGGATACAGCAGTCCAAATTTGTGGGTCAGAAGCTAAGTCAGCCTTAGGATGTGTCCCTCTCTCTCCTCTTTCCTGGGGTGGTAGATTCCTGGAATCCCCTTTGCCTGTAACCGCTGGCCCAGAGGCCTGAGAATTCTAAAGTGTCTTTAGTGTGCGGGATGGTGTCGGTAACAGCTGCTGGTATCTATCTACTCATAGTTCTGTCATTGCAATTTCCCTTCTTTTTTCCTCTCTCCTCTGGGCGGTGTCCAGCTTTCGCCCGCTGTCCTAAACCTTGAAGATCTTTTTCCAGTCTGTTTTAGCCTGTCCTCTAGCTATTTTTCTGGAGGAGAAGAGAGTCCTATGTCTTTCTAGTCTGCCATCTTCCCAGAAGTTTATTGATACACATTAATAAAGCATACAATTCATCACCCATTAGTATTTTTGTGAAGTTTCCTATAGGGATTCCTGCTAAGGATTTTTTCTTGCTCTGACAATGTCATCACTTCATTTACCCTCTCCTCAAACTACTGTCCTTGATCTTTGGCTGTAAGTCTTTTTTTTTTTTTTTTTTTTTTTTATGTACTGGGGCCAGGGATTGAACCCAGGACCTTGTATGTGGGAAGCTGGCGCTCAACCACTGAGCCACATCAGCTTCCCTCCTAGTCTATTTTTACCTCAGTACATTTATAAAAGTAAAGCATGTTTATGGTGAAAATTATGGAAAATGTTGATAATATAGTTTAAAAATTAATCACCTTTAATCCTACTACCCAGAGAGAACCATTGTTAATATGTTGATTTAATTGTATTCATTTAACAGACTGATTTTTCCCCCTTAAAGACATTGTGATCATTTTCTGTTATTCTTAAATATTCTTTGTGAAGATTATTTTTATTGACTACCCAGTGTCCCATCATAACCAATTTTTATTGTTGATATTTATCAGTATTTTTTTTTTTTTTTTTTTTGCTAATGAAAATAGTGCTTTGATAAATATCTTTATTCAGAAATCATGGTGAACATCGGATTATTTCCTTAAATAAACTCATGGGAGTAAAATGACATGTCCAAAGGTAAGAATGCTTTTAAGGTTTTGGACATAATGCCAAACTGCCCTCTAGAAAGATTGAACCAATTCATATCCCTATGAGCTGGGTGAAAGTACTCTTTCCCTGGATACTCCCATAAACACTGGATAGTATCCTTTTTATTTTACTTATTTCATTTATAGTGCAGGAGGCCATGATTTTCAAGTACATGTCTCCGTCTCTGAAGCAGAATGCCTTCTGGATTAAGAGCTTGGACTCTAGGATCTGGCCACCAGGATTCACATCCTACCCCTGCTTAGGACCTGGCACAGCGTGAACTTCAGCGTTAGCCGCAACAAATGCTCCATATTCATTGCGTCATATTTAAATTCTTTGAAGATATTAACCTTTTATCTGTCATATGTTACACATTTCAGGTTGTTATAGATTTTACACTGCTTTTGATTTTGTGTTGTTGATCCATAGACATGTTTTGTATAAATCCAGTTGTTTTCCTTTTGCATTTTACTTGTACTTCTCCTACCCCCAAGATCAGAATATACAGATGGATGTTTATTTTAAATGATTTTATGAAAATCATTTAATATAAGTATGGGTTTGTTTCTGGTCTACTATGTCTTATTGATCCATCTGTCTATTGTTGCATCAATACCATCCTGCTTGTTATATTTGATTGTGCCTTCCAATTCTTCATCTACTCATCCCAAACATGTTAGATCATAACCCTGATCTGATTTTCTATTGCTTTTGATTGTTATATTTGCAGTCAAAATTATACCTAATATTTATACTTTTTAACTGTCAGTTGCTCACCCCAAATACATTTACCTACATGGACATATATGGGCGGAATAATCCACTGAAAGGGCAATACAGTGGCTGTTAATTACAGCAGCATTTGGCCTACCTCTTTTTAGTCCATATGTCAAATATCAGTGCCAGGCTTGTTCATGATGCTTTACATATATTAACCCATTTATACATTAGCATATTAATATGTAGGGTCACATAAAGTATTATGATCCCTGTTTCACAGTTGGGAAAACGGTGGAAGAGAATGGTTAAGTGAGCAAGGCCATGTACCTAGAAATGAGCAAAGGCAGGTTTATATCTTTTCTTTCCTCAGATGACAGCTGAATGACTTTCTTTGAAGATGGTGAAATTTAAAAGAGTACTGGACTAGACATGAGAGGACCTAGTTCTTTTCTCTGACTCTTCCACTGGTGAGCTGTGTGACCTTGGACAAACCATTTATCTTCTCTGTTCTTCTGCCTCCTCATCTGTAAAAAGAAGGAGTTGGCCAAAGTGATAGCTAAGGCTCCCATCAGCCCTAATTCTCTTATGCTGGAATTACTCTATCCCTGGTTTCTGATTTTCTAATTCTCCCTTTCCCTATCATCCTAGATAGGAGAGAGCCAGGAGAGTCCAGCTGTTTACTTGCCATGACAAGAAATAGGAGAAAGAAAACAGGACAGCATGTCGCTTGCACAAGTTACTGCTTCAGCCAGTGATAAGTTGAGGTGAAAAGCAGGGTTATAATTAGCGCAGAGGGCCCTCTGAACCCTCCACCGACCCCAGTGAGTACGGCTGGGACCCTGGAACAGGCAACTGCAGATGCAGGAGCCTGAGAGGCTGCTCTGGGCTTGAAAATGATCCTCTTCAGAAGGATTTTCCTCCTTCCTCCCTTGAGGGAAAGAAAACCCATTGATATAAAACTCCTCTTCCCATCTGACTTACCCTGCTAAATTCTACTCTAGAAGGGACTGAGGGTTGATAAATACAGGGGAAGGGAAAAGTCGTAAGCTGAGCCTGGTCACATTGGCCCTTGTGATAGAGTTTTATTTTTAACTTCAAAACACTTGAACTATTTCTGCTGGAGTTTTCTCTCCTTTCCCTGCCTCCCCAACAGAACCCTGTCCTCTGCGGTCACTGATGCACACCAGTCGCCTCCCAGCGATCCACTTGCTCACAGCCTAGGGACGCAGGAGCAGCAGATGCTGACTCAGCCCGTGCCGCTAAGGTAAGCTTTGCAAATGAGAACAGGTGTACAGGGGGCATTTGGAACCTGAATATGCAGGCAGAGGTTGAGTGCAGATCACCTTTATGCTCTGAGGAAGAGGATCGTTAAACAAGTTAGTTACAGATGGGTGAAAAAAGAATGAACCCCAGCTATGTGTTAACTCCTGCTTTGAATCTAAAATCTTAGAGCAGGCAGAGATTACCTGCTTCCCCAAAGCTAAGGTTTTTCTTTTCTACAGTCTACCAGAGTACTGTAGCTAGCAAGATCTTTAAAGTTACACAGTGGAAATAGGTGAAAGGCCAAGAACCCAGGATTTCTGTTTTTCTGAAGTCCGGATTCTGTGATCTTTTCACCAGCCAGCATTGGCTATGTTAAGTGCAAGTCATTCTCTAGTTTAAATTCCATCCTCTTGGCCCACTATTGGATAATGTCACACAGTGTAACACAATTGACTCTACTGCAGGGACTATTTAAACTCTGCCTGCAAAGTCTAAAACCTGTTTTTCTCTAACAATATTCCCTAAATGTGGCTCTCTTCTCTCCATCTCTCTTGAATACAAAATATATCCAAGGAATATAAGTGAAAACATTTTCTAAGCTGAAAAACATGTACATGCTTATGCACCCAAAACAAAAATTATTACAAACTTGAAGCTTGCACATCCAGGGGAGCAAAAGTAAAATAATTGATGACACTTGATGTATCAGAAGCTTTAAAATGTAGATAGATTATTTCTAGTCTTTGGAATAACTGCACAGTGTTGCATGCACTAAATGGTTGGCAGGGGTAAGGGAGCAGTGTTTATTTTCTTGTTTTTCTCTGGGCCTAGGTTAAGTGTTATATAGCTCAAAGTTCAGCTAAGGACATCCTGGGAAGTGGCCTCTGCAGTGAAAGGGATTCTGTACACTCTGAACTTTGAAGTGGACAGACTGAGGCAGCCGATGCCAAGTGAAAGGAAACCCAAAGCAACTACCCAGCTACCCTAACCCCTGGCTCCTTTCTGCCTGCCTCTGTCACCTCCAGACACAGCTCATGGCTCTGCTCTAGGAGTCTGGGGGTATAATTAGGCCTGTTTGCTAGGCACAATCAAATGCTCCATGAATAACTAACATAATTTAATTCAGTTTTTTAGTTTTGTAGGGTTTCCATAACACCAAGGTCTCCAAGGTATATGCTGGAATGCTGTACTGGTGAGATGAGGGTGTGCTGGTTACGAGACACCAGGCACACAGGCAGGCACAGATACCTCTAGATAAGTGGGCTAGTTAAGCATGTTCTTGTCCAATACAAACCGGTGTTTTAAAATACTGACACTGAGAATATAAGCACCAGATGTGAGAATTAACCAGCTAAATAAGTAACTAAAAAGTTTAAAGATGGAACGATTTCTTGTTTATGTGAGAAACTACAAATGGTGAGGTCAAATCAATTTGAGGGAGGGTGGTTATGCTTCTAGAGTAGAGGTGAAGGTGCTGGAATCATAGCCCAGGAAGCCTAAGATTACGGAACCAGAAGTGGGAAACATCCTCAGTCAATTGATTGTGTTAAAAACTCACAAAGCAGAGAGATTGCTTTAATGTTTAACTTTACACATTTTTTTTCCCTTAGAACTAAATATCCCCTTAGCAGGGGAACAGGTTAACGATGTATAATTAAAGTACCTAATTAATTGACTGGTTAGTAAGTTAAAATTTAAAGAATGTCTTTGACCTTGAACTTTTAACCTTGTCACTTTAACTGAAGTTAAAGCTCATGGACAGATAATGATTACCAGGGCTAGCCACATGAAAAGGCAAAATAATCGCTGACATCAGATGAAGGGTGCTGAGAGGGCCCCTTGCCTAAAAATATCTCCATGACATCAATTTTGCCTGCCTACTAACTTTAAAATTGTAGTTAAGAATGTTAAAACTATTATCTGTTAATCCCATTCTCCTTTGCTTGAGTCAGTGATTTAAATACATCTGTTGTATGCGTTCACATGACACGGTTGGCCAGTGATACTGGTCACCACCTTTTCGTTCTTTCAGGCTTTGGCCTCCTCTGCCCTTGGTACCAATCTTAGCTGCCCACATGCCCTTGGCCACCTCCAGGCGGGTAGCTCTGTTTGCTTCTGTGCTTGCTACAGAACTCTCTCAACAGGGCATCAAGGGGCAGCTGAGAAAAATAATAGTTAGAGATCTGTATTGTCAGCTTGACTTTGCAACTCATTCTGAGAATATGGGCACGAGATTTTACCCCTCTGAGCCTCAGTTCCTCCTCTAGGAATTAAAGAGGTTAAACTAGACCCTTTCCTTTCAACGTGTGGTCCTTGGGCCATCAGCATTACCTGGAGCTTGTTACTTCTGCAGAATCTCAGGTCGTGCCCCAGCCCTACTGAATCAGAATCTGCATTTTAAAAAGATTTCCCAGATGATTTGTATGCAATTTAAGTTTGAGAAGCCCGAGAGTAAAGGATCTCTAGTTATTTACTGGATCTAGATTTATAAGTCCATGACTTCAAACGTTTAGAACACACCATTTCCTCCTGAAAACAATTCTGGCAGCATTCAGTGTCTATTATACCTCCAGCCCTCTAAAGTCTCTTCCATTCAATTAAGGCTACACTAACCTAATTAAGTTGGAAAGGTTTCTTTTTCTTTCCTTTTTAAAAATCATTTTTATTTTTTCTTCCTTCTAAAAAAGAAAAAAAAATCTGAATTAGCATACATCTTACATAGCTATACTTTTCTCCTAAATTTGTTTCAATTGCTCTGGGAGCTCTTTCAATATGCTCAATTCTTTAGGGCTCTATTCAATTCAATTTAATTCAGTCCTATTCAGTAAACATTAATTGAGTGCTGGGAGCTTTGTTAGCCATACTCACTCTCACAGCTCCTCAGACTATTCACTACATCCTTTGAGAGGCTCTCCTCTCAGTCTCTTCAGAGCTCCTTTCACTGCCTCAACAATGAGCAGTGTCTGGTCAGACCACTTCTGCTTTGTTTAGGGACGACCCAGAATCACCCTCACCCCTTCACATCACCACAGCTCTCCCCTCGGATTGCACTGACCCTAATCGCAGGAAAGAAGCCCCAGGATGTTCAACAAATCAGCTCCCTATTGGGGAAAACAGGGTAGGTGCTGAGAACCAGAGTCAGACTTGTGGTTCTCTTTTTCCACACCAACCCCAGGCTGTGGTTCTCAGCCCGTAAACTGACACCTGCCTTTTTTTCTTAATAAACAGAATTGTTTTAGGCAAAGAGTAAAAAATATTTGCAGACCTGGACCTAGGTAACAAAGATGTGGACTCAAATTGCCTTTTTCACATCTAAAAAGTCCCAGGCCTGATCTAAATACTTAAGGACTGCTTTGTGGTGATGAGAGGGGGTCAAAGGGAGGAAAAATAGGGGTTTTACATTCTTAAGAGAGTTAGGTAAGGTGTGTGTGTGTGTGTGTGTGTTTAATGGGGGTTGATTATTAATCTGGTGGCAGTATATCAGATATATTTGAGTGAAGAAGTACTGAAAATTGAAAGGCCAGCCAGGAGCTTCAGAAGAGATTCAATGGAAGAGATGAAGGCCTGGGCAAGGGGTGATCATGAGAATGACCGTCCTCATGGAGAAAGAACTAACAATTGATTCACTCTTATATAGTGTCTAAACTTTACCTACTTTATTCCAATTATGCTCACACAATCCTATGGGTTATTATGAACACCATTTTATGGATGAAGAAAACTGGCTTTAGGAACATTAAATAACTTGTCAAAAATGACTCAGTTAATAGGTGTGATTGTTGGTTAATTTACTTGATATGGGAGCATCAGGTAAGGCTTCTTGGTGGAAGTAACACATAATTTAAAATCTAAATGTCAAGAAGGAGTCCATAAGGCAAATGGGAAGGAGAGAACTCTCCTGGCAGAAGGCCCTTTGCAGAAATAAGTTTGGTATATTTGAGGAAGAGAAGGGAGACCAGTGTGGCTGGAACATAGTGCACAGGGGAGAGCTGAGGTAAAAGGGGAAGCAGAGTTTATTCCTTGTGATGAGAATCTGCTGGAGATTTTAAGGAGAGGAATAAGGACCTGTAGCAGTTTGGCAGTTTGATATAGTTATGAATTCCAAAAATAGAGGTTGGATTATGTTTGTAAACTGGTCTGTTCGTCTGGGCGTGATTGAGTTATGATTAGGGCTTTGAATGGGCCAGTAGGGTGTTGAGCCCCGTCCCTTGATGGGTGGGGTCTCAAAGATAAAAGACATGGCAAAGGACAGTGTTGGTGCTTTTGAGTTGGAGTTCTGATACTGAGTTTTGATGCTGGAGCCCGGGGAAGTAAGCACAGAGGAGCTTGGTCGTGAGGAAGGAGAGAAGGCCCCGGGAAAAGAGATGAGCCATTCGCCTGATAAGTCTATAGCTGGACTTGTGCAGAGAAACAAGCTTGAGCCTGGAGAGAAGCAAGCCCCAGGAAGAGAGGAACCCGGGAAGCCTGAACTCTTGGCAGATGTCGGCAGCCATCTTGCTCCAACACGTGGCAACAAACTTTGGTGAGGGAAGTAACTTACGCTTTATGGCCTGGTAGCTGTAAGCCTCTACCCCAAATAAATACCCTTTCTAAAAACCAACCGATTTCTGGTATTTTTCATCAGCACCCCTTTGGCTGACTAATACAGGATCTAATTTAAAATTTTGTTAAAATCACTCTTTCTGCTGATGAATATGGATTATGGAGGGCAAGGTGGGAAGAGAAAATGATTATAAGGCTATTGCACTTGACCAGATAAGGGGTGATGGTAGTTGGACTTGGGCAGTGGTGGTGCAGATGGAAAGAAGTGGATAGACTGGGATGTGTTTTGGTGGTAGAGCCATCTAGTCTTGCAGATGGTTTGGATGTGAGGAGTTGTAGGAAAAAGGAATAGGGGGCTCAAAATTTTTTGTTTGAAAAATTGGGTAGATGGTAGTGCCTTTGCTGACAAGGGAAAAATTGCAGAAGGAACAGGTTTAAAGTAATGGGTAGAATTATATGCCCATTGTGGAGCATATTAAGTTTGAGAAGCCAATTGGGCATCTAAACAGAGATCTTAGTAGATTACTGGATATGAGCCCAGAGTAAATGTGGGTCAGGACTGGAATTATAAATTTTGGAAACTCCATAAAGTTGATTTTTTAAAAGCTCAGAGTCAGAAGAAAGTACAGTTGCACAGACAGTATAGACAGGGAAGGGAAGGCAACCCAGAGGAAGGACCCGAGTCCTTGGCCACTTAAGCAACCAGCAAAGAAGACAAAGAAGAAACTGTCAGTGGGAGTGGAAGAGAATCAGGAGACTAATATCACAGATTAGTGTTAAATGTTAATGGAAGAATAGGTAAGATGAAGACAGAGCCAAGATCATTGGATTTGGCAATATGATGGCCTTTGTTGACCTTGACAAGGGCACTTTCACTGAAATAGAGGTAAAAAAATCCAAATTTAAGTGGCTTCAAGATAGAAGGGGAGGCAGTAAGGAAGTCAAGGTAATGACTATAAACAATAATTTTAAGAAGTTTTTATGTAAAGGGTAACAGAAATGTTGTGGTAGCTAGAAGTAGATTTGTGCTTAAAGGAAGGGTTTTTAGAATGGCAGAACCTAGAATGTTAGCTGATGGGAGTAAATCAGGAACAAAGATTCACATACTAGGTCTGTCTAACTCTAAAGTTTATGGTCTTTCCCCTACACCAATATTACTAAAAGTGTGGTACTTGGACAACCCACTTTAGGATTACCTAGGATGCTTGTTAAATTCATGTTTCTAGATCCCACCCTAGACCAACTGAATCAGAATCTTTGTGGTTGAGCCTGGGAATCCAAATCTTTAACAAGCTCCTCAGAGGATTATGACAAATACTATTTCTCTATTCCATTCTACTTTCTCAGTGTCAGGATTTAAGTAGTAAAGACTGGAGGATAGTGAAAATTAATCCAAGGTCTTAAGTAGAAGGAATTGGGAGAAAGATGATTTAATTGCCAAGTCATCATAATTTCCCCAAAGTGATCATTCTTTGAGAGGCTGCAGATAAAAAAATCCATTCATAAGGAATAAGTGGAGCTTAGAGCTTGCTCTGTCACTTCTTTTTGAGAAGTACACTTACAAAATGGACACAAACCATGCTCTGGTGGAACTAATTTTTTTATAATGAATTATACTATCTGTGCCTCTTAGAAAAATCTTGTCTACTGTAATAGATCTCTGAGCACTAAGTATGGCCATCAGATTTCATTTTTTTAGATCTCCATGATTTTGTTTGCCTCTCTGAGTCCTAGATTACTACCTATTTAGGTGCCTGATGGCCATGCTATAACCAAACTCCTCTTGATGAGAGAGCAATATGTTCTATCACAAGAAGCAATGGAACTGAGTCTGATCAGACAGAACGTTAACCAAAAAAAGGAAAGTTCCCATCCAATCCAGGTAAACTCTTCCTAGGAAACCAATGAACTGTACCAGACTATAATATCTATGCCAAAGAGTTTCATATTTGAAGTAGGGAGTTGTAAGGTCAGCGTTCAATATGTTGAAACCTAGTTGTTGAGAAGACATCAGGTTGTAACATACCACAAGCAATTGAAGACAGGAGCTTTGAGAGGCAGTAGATGTAAAAATGTTTACTGGCACTTCAAGGGTTTCCAGATGGCTAGGTGCCATACATACACTCTGAAAGCTGCTGCCGAGTGAATGGCTTTGTCTTCACAGAAAAGAGAGTTTCAAATAACATAAAATCAGTGATTCGTGCATTTTCTATTAAACAAAAATGCTCTTAAATTAACATGGTAAACTATTTGCTAATATACCATAAAATGCACAAGAAAAATGATAAGCTCAGCAAGATTCAAAGAAATACCAACAGCAAGGCACAGATTGGTATCTTGTGCTAAGACCAATGGTTGTCACTCTTTAATCCTTGCTTTTGCTTTCTATTTTAGGAAAGCCCTTTAACTTGTTCTCACATCTGGCCACTTGAGCTTGCTTCCGCCAGCACCAACAATTATAACTGTAATGTATTTAAGCAGACCCTCGGCTCCCAAAGAGTCTAACTTCCTAAAACGTACCACAACTCAGTGGTGGTTTGCAGCTCTACACCTTTCTTGCCACAAGCATTACTTCTCTGGGGACACTTTCTGCCTGTTACTTTATGATCACTTGCTGATTACAGAGATGTAACAGGAATGAAGATATTTTTTGAAGTCTGAAAATTTGAGAGAAGGAGAACCTGATGATGGGGATCAAATAGGGATTGACAGGTTTCCGAAGGAAAGAGAGGGATGATGGAAAGACTGAAAATACCTTGCTATTGGGCTGCTTCCAATTCTATAAAGCACTTTCACTTCTGTTATTTGATGTGATTTTCCACATAAGAACCATGTGAGAAAGAATAGAAATATGTTTCTCAGTTTGAAGGATAAGGAAACAACCTGTCCGTGTGACCTGCCCAAGGCCACAAAGCTTGTTGGTGACAGAAGTAGCAGAATCCAGTTTTCTGACTCAAATCCCGATGCTTTTTCTAATCCTTGTCCTTTGATTTTAGGGACAGGAGCTGATGAAACTGGTCCAAAGCAGGAGGTTTCTGAGAAAAGCTAGAGGGTAAACATATGTATCGTGCGTGTGTATTATGACAGGCATTGTGCTTAGTGTGGG
Source organism: Tolypeutes matacus (assembly GCA_026826555.1). NCBI lineage: Eukaryota > Metazoa > Chordata > Mammalia > Cingulata > Chlamyphoridae > Tolypeutes > Tolypeutes matacus. The sequence goes on from JAKSZT010053887.1 coordinate 26,005,778, forward strand.
AAGCAGATTATTTTATAACCCATAGACATGGTCTCACCAATGTACAGCCCCTTGACACCCAGGGAAATACTTTATCGGTAAGTGATCTCTTTACTTAAACTATCCTGAAACTAACATAAACCTATTACTGAGTTTCTCTCCCAGGTGAGCTATCTGAACAGTAGTCAGTCCTCCTTGCTGCCCAATCCAGCCCTGAAGGAGCAGCTTCAGCCTCCTTGGCCTTACCTTACTTGTATGGTGACTGACTTACCGTATGAATTTGCACAGCACTTCTTCAAATCTTTTACCAAGGCTTTCTTACCTCTCTGGGCAGTAGTTCCTTGGTGACTGGTTCTACAATACCAAGCTTCTTCTAGTTCAGTGTTCTAAAATTTGAGCTTTCATCAGAATCACCTGGATTCAGTAGGTTTGATTCATCAGGTCAGAGTTAAGGTCCAATTATTTGTGTTTCTAACCAGTTGCCAGGATACTGATGCTGCTAGTCTGGGGACCACACTGTCAGAACCACTGTTATTGTTTTTTAACAAATCAATTTTATTGATACATATTAATAAAGCATACAGTTCATCCAAAGTGTACAATCAATGTATTTGATATAATCAAAGAGTTGTGTATTCATCACTTCAATCAATATTAGAGTATTTTCATTACTCCAATAATAATAAACAGACAAAAAAAAAAAAAAAAACAAGTCCTACCCCTTAATAATCACCTGTCAATCTCTCTATCCTTCCCCTGAGAACCATTATTGTTAAGTTACTTCTTTCTGAGTGGTTCACACAACACCGCAACCTGCATCAACCAAGTTGCTGTCCCCTCGGCTGTAAGTGTTCCCATGTTTCTCTAAAGAAATATCCATCTCTCACACTCATATACCTGGTCCTCCCAGCCTCATATGCCACTTAAACTACATCTAGTACATCCAGTAAAATCTAGTTCTGTGTAGATTTTTGAAATATTTAAGTTAAAATTATATTATTTTGACTTCTGTCCCTTCTAGACATGGGAACTTTAAAACTCATGTTTGAGGAGAGCATTTTGGCCATAGACTTGAGTGAAATACATTTTTAAGGTGATGGAGTGTTTTGCCTTTTCAGATAGCAAGCAAGAATTAAAAGGTAAACACAGGGGCATAGAACCTAATGGGGAAAAAAAATGGCACCTGGATAACTGCACTCTGTTTCAGGCTTGGAATTTTTTCAACTATTTTTCATAGTGAAGAGTTTAAGAGTTTCTATAGATATAATCAGGTACTTTGATTTAGTCATACATAATACCAGGAATTGAACCCGGGACCTTGTGTGTGGGAAGCAGGTGCTCAACCACTGAGCTACATCCACTCCCCATACATGATCTTTTTTTTTTTTTTAAGTAGGTGTTTCATTTTAAATCTCAGAATCCATATTATAGTGCAGATTTTTAACTCTATAAACTTTCCCTTTCATTCTTGTATTCCCTGAAATGCAAAGCAATGGGAATTGGGTGTTCTTGTTTTCTCTACTCAGATGGGGCAAAGTATGGGATGTGGTCCAGAGGAGGACAAAGAATTATCATAGGGCTTCCTAATGGAGAGCATCTAGCTCTTCTAATCTGGAAAGATTATATGTGTGAACACCATTCTGTGCCCCAATTGGTGAAAGAGAGGCTCTCTTCTCGTGGGCTCTAGCCAAGGGCTTGCAATCTCCCCAAATCATGGGGATGGGCCACCTATGTTTTTGTGGGTCTCTGAGGGACACAGTGCAATGCAGCAAAGAGTACAGATTTTGAAGCCACACAGACGTTGGCTCCTTTATGCCTCAATACCCTTTTCTGTAAACTGGAAATGGTAATAATCACCTCACATGAGTGTGGTGAGGATTAAATGAGATGGTATGTAAAAACACATGATGAGCACCTAAATCTTTGTTTCCTTCCTTCCTGACATCCAGAAAAATCTTTACACTAAGAAAGTTAGACAAACCTCATGGAAGATAAAGATCCTTTCCCTGTGTTGGAACTAAGAAGACTAGGGGACTGGGGCATCTTATGTCACAAAACAACCAATGATGATATCTAATTCAGTCATCTGGGGGCAGGACCAATTGGCTGTAACCTCAGGTGACCAACTGTCCCAGCTTGCTTGGGACTGAGAGGTTTCCCTGGATCATCCCAGGCAAACTAGAATGATTGGTTACCCTACTTACCCAGCAATTATTAGACTATCAGGAATTCCAGATTGTCCCATATCTCAGTGGAGACAACTTCCCCCAGATATACAACAAGGGGTTCAGAGGTGATTTTTGTAATGCTCTTGGGCTATTTTTCTCCTTCCATTCACTGCTAAACTTCTCTAAAGAGTAGATTCCACTCACTGTGTCCTTCTGCTCAGCACCTATCCTCTCTCAAAGTCACTCATCTGGTGTTGCTCCAGAGCCTGGCAGAAGACTCTTTAAATAGCAGCATTTTAAGAAGAGCATCTTTGTGCATGTGTCTATTGCTTTTCTTTTCTCTTAAAGCAATATTTTCAAGTAACTTCAACAGAGATGGAAAACCATCAGGCTCCACCACAAATACTTCCTGTGTCAATAACATTGCTCATAAGAAGCCACACTCTCTAATGCTGAAGGATAGGAAATGATTGAGCTTAGAGTTATTGCCACTGTCCTTCCAGCTGGACACATCCCTCTGCTGGAGCAGAGTTCTCACTGTACCCATGGTGCATACGAAACTTCTACCCCTTCCCAGGAATCGGGCTCAATTTTTTTGTGACAGAACCAGGTTCGCAAATATGCTAGGAACTTTTATTACATTGCTTTATTCCATTTGTGAGGTGCCTCTTCTTTTCTACCTAAAAACCAGCATGGGACCCTGAGCCATCTTGTGGTCCTATTTCTCTTCTGAATAAAAAGCAGATGATCATGTTCTCCCTGCTAGAACATAGGCCCTTCCAACATTGGTGTGTCTCCTTAATAGTTTTTTCCTCCCCTCCAAGCAAACACCACATTTTGAATGGCCAAGGGCCCCACCACACAGCTTAAATGTCATATTTGCTCTGGCAAGTGCTCTTTGGGGATCTCTCATAGGCAGTGACATTGTCATCATTGTTCTTAACCTTGTGGTGGAATTTGGGGCTATTGCTCGCCATTTCTTTAACATCCATGACAGCCCAGTCCTGGCTCTTAGCTCTCTATTCTCTCCTCCTCAAGCTCTACTTCTTCCTAATGCCCTCCAAAGTGCTCATATTTGGTTATGTATTTCATTTTGCAGATTTCTGTTCCCTGTTCTTACTTCCCCATTTATGACTTCCTCTCTCACTTTTAAGTAGATAATTCTCAAATCTGCATCTTCCCACCCACATGATCTGTCATCACCTCAAACACCTTGTATAAAACTTATTGGATCCATCTTTCTTCCCCACACAGTTCCTCTTCAGATTTCCCTATTTTTCTCCTAAGTATCTTCAATATTTCTTCTGCCTGGTTCAAAATGTCAGCATCAATTTTGACTCTTTCTCTTCTCTCCCCATTTCCAGTCAGCAACAAAAATGTTGCTTCTCTCTGTGTTGTGTCTCTTGTGTTTTTCATCTTGCCCATTTCCACTGTCTCCAAGAGCACACACTCAAGCCTCCAACAGGTTCCCTACACAGCAGTGTCTAACCCTAGCCCCTCATCCATTCTGCCACTACACTAGTTAAAACCCCAATCACAGTGTTAATTGGCTCCACATTGTATACCAAATAATTCCAAATGCTTTAGCCCAATTGCACAGTTATTCCATAATAGCTTTTCATTTCTAATTTTTCAGAAGTGATCTGGAATATGGCAGGAGTCTGCCTGCACATTAAATTGCATGTTAAAGATCCAGTAGCTGGACTCTTGCATCCAGAATTTGTGTTCTTTGCCTAATCCTATTCTGCCATATCTCAGTCCAGCCCTTTCAGTCCTCCCACTTTGTTCAGCTCTGGATTTAACACCGTGGCTCATCTTCTACTTGGCCCTGAGCTCCGTTGATGTCCTCCTGGCTTGCGATTTCTCATCTGTCTCCTGAATCTGGCTATTAGGGGTTTAGAGCACTCTGGCATGATCCCTCTTCCACACTCAGTAACCCCAATGGGGTCTGAAAGAGAGGTTCTCCTTTATTAATATGCATAACAATCAGATGGGGACTGTGTTGAGAATGTAAATTCCAGGACAACACCATCACTCAGGTCAGGGATGAAGCCAGCATGTAGAGCAGTGCTGTCCAATAGAACTTTCTATGAAGATGGAAATGTTCTATTTTGTGTTGTCCAATAGAGTAGCTACTAAGTACCTTTGGCTATTGCACACTTGAAATGTGGCCACTGTGACTGAGGACTGAGGACTGAGTCCTTAATTTAATTTAATTTTGATGAATTTAAATTAAAAGAACCACATGAGGCTAGTGGCTACTGTACTGGACAGTGCAGGGCTTAACAAGCATCCCAGCTGATTCCAATGAACAACAGTGTTTAAGGACCACTTTACCAAGCAGCCCAGCTGACCCTCATGCTCACTTACTCATAGTAGGCAATCAATAAAGGTTGATTAGCAAATGAATAAAGAAAGTAGAATCTCCTGAAATTTAAGGTTGTCTCTTCTGGTTAAAAAAAAAAAAAAAAAAAAATGTTGGAGGAATGTTCTAGATAAAAAGAGGCTAAAAAGCCAAAATATCCAAATGCAATAAATTAACCTTAAAAGATCCTGTTTCAAAAAAATTTTTAAAGCTATAGAAGTCATTTTTGGGGCAATTGGGGAAATTGGAAGATAGACAATATGTTACATGATATTAAGAAATTATTTTTACTTTTCTTAGGTGAGATAATGTTGTTATATTACAAAGTTAAATGTTTTTATTCTGAGGAAATACATGTTCAAGTACATAGGGATGAAGTGCCATATCAGAACTTCTTTTCAAGTGGTTCAGTCAAAAATATGTGTGTGTATATGTGAATAAAGAGAGAAAGAAAGCAAAAGTGGTATGATGTTAACAATTGTTGAGTCTAGGTGGAATAATTTGGGTGTTCGTTGCATATATTCCTCCCTGTTTTCCTTATATTTAAAATTTTTAAAAAATGTTTAGGAACAATTTTCCCACAATGATTAAACCTTAAACCTAAAGTAAAATAAAATAAAATTTAAAATATCTGACTTTTGGGTGCTAACCTCCCTGTCCCATCACAGTACTAAAATTATGCTACAAATTCTCTTGACCAGGAATTGGAAACTGGCAACCTACAGATCCTATCTAGCCTACATACATGTTTTTCTTGGCCTAAATAGAGTTTTTCTTAAAATGATAATAAATTTTATTTTTATAGAAGTTTTAGATTTCAGAGAAGTTATATAAAAATAGTTTTTAAAAAAATTAAATTAGTTGTCAACATTTAAAAATCAGAGGACTTTTATTCTGATATATTATGTAATAAAATATTTTTCATTATAAAGAAATATAAAATATTTATTTTATAATAGCAAATATTTATACAGTTCAATGATATAAGCACTGTTCTAAGAGTTTCATGTATATTAACACACAACAACGTTCTCAACAATGCTATGAGATAGGAACTATTATTACCCACCCTTTATAGATGGGAAACTGATAGACAAAGAGGTTAAGTAACTTTCCCAAATCTCACAGCTACTGACTTGGTAGGACCAGGGTTGAAACCCATGCAGTCTGGCTCCTACCCACTATCCTGTAAAACCACTCACAAAAATTTGCCTGCCCAGTTTCTCTGGAAAAATCAGATTTGACAAGACATTCCTCCATGGGCTGAACTGGCCAGAGTTGAGTAGCTACACTTCCCTGAAGGCAGGGCATCTTCTCTTCCACTTGCCAGAGTCCCCACTCAGCCTGCTTCTGGAGCAATTGGAGTTTTGAACCCTGCTCTAGCCATAACACAACTGAATATACATACCCAGGTGGATGGCAGATAACTAACAGATATATTTCAGACACTTGTACACTGCCCAAGACCAAGTTGGATATCAGGCTGACCTCTGAGTGGACACAAAGCCCCTGTGTGAGAGAAGTCTAAAGAGTAAAGTGGTCCAGATATAGGGTGATTTTGAATGCCAGGATAATTGACAGTAGAGAATGGAGAAAAGTAACAAGAAGCAGAAGGTACACATTCCATGAGTAGTAATATACCCCATCAGGGGGCAATGTATATCAGTGAAAAAAGCATGGACCATCATGGCCTGGGCTTGAAACCTGATTCCATCACTAAGCAGCTCTGTGACCTTGGACAAGTGTAGCCGTTTGGCAGTTTGATATAATTATGAATTCCAAAAAAATATATATTGGATTATGCTTGTAAACTGGTCTGCTAATCTGGGCATGATTAAGTTATGATTAGGGCATTAACTGGGCCACATCAGTAGGGTGTTGAGCCCCACCTCTTGGTGGGTGGGGGAATCAAATATAAAAGGCAATGCAAAGGACAGTGTTGAAGCAGTTTTGAGTTGAAGTTTTGATGTTGGAGTCTTGAGCTGGAGCCCCGGGAAGCAAGAGAGCTTGGAGAGAAGGCCCCAGGATAGAGACAAGCCATTCACCTGATAGTCTACAGCTGGCCTTGTGGAGAGACGCAAAGCCTAGAGAGCCTCATAGTTTACAGCTGACCTTGTGGAGGAACCAGAGGAGCTAAGCCCAGAGAGAAACGCAGCCCTGGGAAGAGAGGAACCCAAGAAGCCTGAACCCTGGCAAACATTGGCAGCTGTCTTGCTCTAACACGTGGCAATGGACTTTGGTGAGGGAAGAAACTTAGGCTTTATGGCCTGGTAACTGTGGACTTTTACCCCAGATAAATACCTTTTACAAAGACCAACGAATTTCTGGTATTTTGCATCAGCACCCCTTTGGCTGACTAATACAACAAGTTACTTAACTTATCCAGGCATCAGTTTAGTTAACTCTAAAATGGGGACAATGACACCTCCAGAATGGTAGAAGGAATTAAATGAGAGAGTATGTGATACTTTTGGGCTCCTGTTAATGCAGATAACCACAACACTTTTCTTATGAATAACTCATATTTTCATATTTTCCCTTAGAGTTAAGAAGCAAGAAGAAATTGGGACGCTATGGTAAGTACCAGGTGCTTATTGGATCTTCACCTTTCAGAACTCCATGCCTGGTTTCATTTAGCCTGAAACCCAATCACCTGGCAGATTTGTCCTCATTGTCTGAAGATATTTAGTGCCTTTAAGCCAGAGATGCTGGAACAGAAACTGAAAGAATTTGAAGTGCAGTAGGGGTAAAGCAGAGGGCTGAGAAAGATTTGTCATCAAAGATTTTTAGTGTAACTGAAAAAAAAAAATAGCAAAAAATCAGCAATAATATAAATGGCCAACAATTCTTTCATTCAGCAAACATCATTGAGTCCCGAAATGGTCCAACCCTGTGCCAGGTGCTGGAGATGCAACTGTGAGCAAAACCAGACAAGACCCCTTTCCTCCTAACACGCTGGCTGGTAGTGGATGGTTAAGTGAATGACAGCACATCCATCTTCCAGAATGTTACACTGCTATTATGAAGAAAGTCGGCAAAGAATAATTACTAAACCATCTAGTCTCATGTTACAATAACAAGTTAAAAAGCAGGAAGCAAATTTGTATTCATAGTATTAACTAATATAATATAGATCCCCTACAACCCATAGCTCAAATAACAATTGTGAACATTGTAGTCTGTTACATGCCATCTATTCTTTTTTCCATTCTAAATATATTTACTCATACTTAGAATAAACAAATGGAGGATAAAGAGTGTTGAGAGCTGTTATTTGGGGATAGTAAGATTATATATGATTTTTGCTTTCTTCTCTATGAGTTTCTGTATTTTCGAAGGTTCCTACAATAAGTATGTATAAACAGGAGATAAGTCCATTAAATCGCAGTCACACACGCGGACGCGCACACACCCACACACAGAGCTGCTCTTCCAGCATCCATTTGTTTTCTCTTTTTCCCTTGACCTTGGCCTCCAGGGCAGGGCGCGCAGGCCTCCACCTGGACAGCACAGACATTGTGAGGGATGCTTCAACCGCCACTGCCACATTCCCGTGGAGCCCAACGAGTCCTGCCTGGTGATAAACTGTCGCTTGCTCTGTGGCGCGACCTTTCACATGTGCAAAGAGGCAGAGCACGAGCTCCTCTGCCCTTTAGAGCAGGTTTCGTGCCTCAACTCCGAATATGGCTGCCCGCTTTCCATGTCCCGCCACAAGCTGGCCAAGCACCTGCAGGTGTGCCCCGCCAGTGTGGTCTGCTGCTCCATGGAGTGGAACCGTTGGCCAAACGTGGACTCTGAAACGACCCTTCATGAGAACATCATGAAAGAGACACCCAGTGAGGAGTGTTTGGACACAGCCCTGGCCCTCCAGGACCAGAAGGTCCTTTTCAGATCCTTGAAAATGGTAGAACTGTTTCCAGAAACTAGAGAGGACACCAGGGAGGAACTAGCTACGAATGGCGAAGCCACTTGGGAGGAAATGGGAGAAGCCATGGGTGGAGCAGATGCAGGTTTGGCACCCCGTGGCTCTCTGTCAGCCACTGAGGGAGAGATGCCAGAGTTGAGTCAAGAAGAACGAGAAGCGTTAGCCAAAACCAAAGAAGGGATGGACCTGGCTAAGTTTGGAAAGTGGGAAAATATGTTTAGCAAAGAGCACACAGCTTGTGCTTTAACAAATTCATCAGCAAACTCTGAGGGCAAGAGCAGGGACAGCCCAGGGAGAGAACAGAGTTCCAGCAGCCAAAATGTGGTAGAAGGAGAGGGCACTCCCAAAGGGAAAGAACCACAGGAAAACCAGCTGCAGCAGGACTTTCACACAACCATGGAAACAACAGGACTTGCCCCCTGGCAGGATGGTGTCCTGGAAAGATTGAAAACAGCTGTGGATGCGAAGGACTATAATATGTATCTGGTGCACAATGGGAGGATGCTTATTCACTTTGGTCAGATGCCTGCTTGTACACCTAAGGAGAAAGACTTTGTTTATGGTAACCTTGAGGCTCAGGAAGTTAAGACTGTTTACACTTTCAAAGTACCTGTGAGCTACTGTGGAAAGCGGGCCCGAATTGGTGATGCCATGTTGAGTTGTAGGCCAAGTGAGCACAAGGCAGTAGATACTTCAGATTTGGGTATCACCGTGGAGGAGCTGCCAAAATCAGATCTCATCAAGACCACCCTTCAGTGTGCTTTGGAAAGAGAACTCAAAGGTCATGTCATCTCTGAATCCAGGAGCATCGATGGGCTGTTCATGGATTTTGCCACACAGACATACAACTTTGAGCCAGAACACTTTTCTCCTGGGACTGTGCTGGCTGATCTTGTAACTGCTGTCAGCCCCAGGGGGCTCCACGTGGAGCTCCACAGCGAGTGTGTGACCAGGAGACACAACAAGAGCAGCTCTGCCTTCACTTTCACATGTAACAAATTCTTCAGGAGGGATGAATTCCCCCTACACTTCAAGAATGTCCACACAGATATTCAGTCGTGTCTCAATGGCTGGTTCCAGCATCGATGCCCCCTAGCCTACTTGGGATGTACATTTATTCAAAACCATTTTCGTCCCCCAGGGCAAAAGTCAAAAGTGATCTATAGTCAGGAGCTCAAGACCTTTGCCATTAAGCCCGAGGTGGCTCCAGAGCTGGGTGAGGGAAAGAACAATCATCCCTCAGGCCATGGAGGAAAAAGCCAGAATTCTCTAACCAGCCTGCCCCTGGAAGTTTTGCAGTACATTGCTGGGTTCTTGGACAGCATCAGCCTGTCCCAGCTTTCCCAGGTGTCTGTGCTGATGAGAAATATCTGTGCCACTTTGTTACAAGAGCGAGGAATGGTCCTTCTGCAATGGAAAAAGACAAGGTATTCCCATGGAGGCACCTCTTGGAAAGTCCACAGAGAGGCAAGTAAATAATAATTCATTTATTCATTTGTTCAACATATATTTATTAAAAGCCTTCTACTTTGCAGGCATTGTACTAGTTACTGGGCTAGTTCCTGGGAATAAGATATGGTCCCTGCTCACAAGGAGGTCGGTCCAGTAGGGCTTATAAACACATACATAACATATATAATATAAACAGACTTTTTTTTATTTTTTTTATTTTTTTTAATTTTACCGGGAGGTCCTGGGGATCGAACCCAGGTCTCTCCATATGGGAGATGGACGCCCAACCAGTTGAGCCACAGCCGCCCCCTATAAACAGACTTTTAACATATAAATGGTGATACACATGGTAGTGCCTGTTTCTGTCGTGTATCCTGAATAGCTTCTGTTTGCTCACATGATCCATTCATTCTCTACCCTTCTCCACCTTGCTGTCTACCAGGAGGCTGACCTCTGTGGACTGCATCAGTGGTTTTCCTTGCCCTCCAACTAATCTAGTAGGAGTGTATCAGCAGGAGATGGGAGAGAGGGAGAAGAGTGAGGTTGACGTAACTAGTCTTCTGGCTTCGTCCTCGCTGTAGGTAATACTGTGAACTGACCACTTCCTTCCACTGAAGGTGGCTATCAGGTGGCACGCTACACAATAACTCATGCTGAGCTTGGTAACCTTCCCTTCTTCCCTTCAGGCCTAGGACAGTAACCCTCGCAATTGTTACTCTCAGCATAACTAATGTGTCTTGTGGCTTTCCTACACCCTGCCTACACATTTTTAAATCACTGCTTTATAAAAATTCTCTTCAAGTTACCCAGGTTGAGTGCCATCTCTTTTCCACCTGGGCCCTGATTGGTACAGTATACCAACAAATTCTCCTCGGTGCCATACCAAGTAATTTTTAAATTGTTTTTCATTTTTTATAAAAGCATTTTGAAATTCAAAATGAATTTGGTCTACTGATTTCCTCTGGTTCAAATGCTTATTTAATTTTTTCAAAAACTGTCCAGTATAAATAAATTTTTAAAAAATCTATCCTCAGAAAAACCCTGTTTCTTTTCCCCAGTTGAGTCATGTTTTCTTATCCATATTATAGTTTCTATCAGTTTTTACCATTCAGAAGCAAGACATCTAATTTATTGTGCCAAAGGAACCTTTGGCATCATTTCTCATAATAAATGTATTGGTGATCTGAACCATAAATTTATAATGCCCATTTAGGTCAATAATTCAACAGTCTTACTTTGTGTTTGCAGACTGAAAACACAAACCACAAACTGGAAGTTAGAGTTGTTTGCATCTATTCTTTTTTAAATAAAGAATATATCTGTATGAGTTCACTTATGTAACATTTCAGAAAATGTGATCTAATGTATAGTGACAGAAAGCAAAGCAGTGGTTGCCCTAGGATGCGGCTGGGTGGAATGAATTACAGAAGTGCATGGGGAAACTTTTGAGGTGATGGTTATGTATATTACCTTATTGTAGATTCACAGATGTACACATCAAAATTTATTGAATTGTGAATTTTAATTATGTGCAGTAAATTATCATTCACCAAAGCTGTAAAAATATATCACTTCAAGAGTTTTGGCCTGAATAGCTAGAGGAATGAAGTTTCCATTAGCTGAGATAGGGAAGGCTTGCATATATAAGTGCTATAATTAAAAGTAGAAATGGGGTTTTATCAGGATCACCGAGGACTAAGTCTAGGGGTACAGAGACAGTGATACAAGTTGGATATAGGAGGAGAAGGATGTTATTTTTCAGTGCTGAGATTCTGTGATTGGAGAACTAGATGAAAATTTGGAAGGGTTCACTGTGACTGAAATTCCATGGTTAAAAAAAATGTATTCTTTTAAGTCTGTGGTTACTAAATCTGCTTCATCACCGATTCTCAAGCCACATGTGAAAATCATTCAGGAGTTCTTTTCTTTTTTTCTCTTCTCGCTCTTTTTCATTTTTCTTTTCTTTTGTTTAAATGTACAGTCAGTACCACAGAAAATCTGGTTTCATTTGTGTAGGGTGGGTCCTTGGCACCATTAGTTTTGTGTATAATTTTCTATTAGAGCATTTGTAGGTTATGGAAAAATCATGCAGAAAGTAATTTGCATCTATTTTATTGGTTATGTCTAAAACACCTTGAATATTTTCTAATATTTCCTGAGTGGTCGTCTTCTTCAAAAAAAAAAAAAAAAAAAAAAAAAAATCATGGGAATCTTCATGTATCCACACCTGCATCCATGTGTGAAATAAACTGAGTGCCAACCAACCATCTGTTAAGAATGAGAGTAAGACCCTGCCCTCAGGAATCTTACAGTCTAGAACTGCCTAATATCTTCCCCTATAAAAATCAAAATCAAATAATTTAATTTACAGACTAGAAATCCAATTTTGTCCCCAATTCAGTGATTGCTAACCACTCTTGGATATCATTTGGGACAAACTAATTTCCTTGCAGAAAATAAGAAAGAGAATTTAGTTGGGGCTAAAGGATGCTCCTATTTAAATACATATTTTTAAGTGAAAAGGAAATGATTCTAACATCCCAGACAAGACTAATTTTCTTATAGAGACAATGACAAGAAACTGGGGGTGAGGTGGTCAGGTTTAAAGGGTATTAGGTTATGCCTACCCTCAGCCAGATTTTAAAACCAGTGACTTGCCACCACATCATAGGTGGAAAGGCCAGAGGGTATTTAATTGCCTAGCAGGTTCCTGGAAATCTCCTTTTGCTCCCATAGCATTAGAAAGGATACTTTTAGTTTTAAGCAAAAGAAACCAACATTAAGTGGTATAAACAATAAAGGGAACTTATTGGCCTATATAACTAAAAAGTCCAAAGGTGATGGCTTCAGGTAAGGCTTGATATAGCAGCTCAAGAAATGTCCCAAGAACCTTCTTTCTATTTCTCACTTCTTTTTCCTGAATAGTGACTCCATTCTAAGACATAGTTCTCCCTTGGTAGTCCCTGGTAGCTGCCAGCAACTTATAGGACTGCAGTTTCCCAGGTCAAGCCCAAAGGGAAAAAGAGAATCTGCTTCTTGATATCTTAAACAAAACTTCTGGAGTAGATTCACATTGGCACTTACTTGAACCATGTGTCTATTCTAGAACTAAACACTGAAGTTTGGGGAGGGAGAATATGTGTCAATATGCTGATTAAATCAAACCATTCCTAGTCCACTCCTGGAGCTGGTATTAATCATTCTCACACAAATTAAATGACTGGCTGGGAAGATTATTGTTTGGAAAGAGAAACAAGAATTGGATGCTGGGGAAAGAACTAACAAATATCTGTGGCAGCTACTAAGGCACACTCAAATTAGGGAAATTTTGAAAGCTAAGAACAGAAAGGCATTTCCTTATTTTTATTCAAATTAAGCCGGTCTGAGGGTATTGCCCTTATGTTCACCTTTGAGCTTCCTTCTTTCCTAACAGATTTGGCAGTTCAGCAGCCTCTTCTCCAAAATCAAGAGCTGGGAGTTTAATGACGTCACCTCCATGTCTGAGCACCTTAAATCCTGTCCTTTCAACATTGTAGAGCACAAGACTGACCCTATTCTTCTGACCAGCATGTGTCAGCCCCGTGAGCAGGCCCAAGAAAGCTTGGTCTCCACATTTCAACCCAGACCACGAGGAAGAAATACCTCTTAAAGATTCAGACATCACCATTCCTGGATTCACCCTCAGATTTACTGAAAGTAGGAAAGTGTGGTTTTGAGGACTCCCTTCTGTAAACTTCATATGTGCATCTCTGGGTGTAATGGAATATTCAGTGTCTTTCAAAACCTGAGCAGTCACACAAGGAATAAGAATTTCCTAAATCATGGTTTGTAGAATTGCTATAATGCCATATTGATTGATTTCCTTGCCTTTTACCCCTAAAATAAATCAGTCTGTGAAGAAAATAGGTAACATTGAAGCTCATTTAGATGAACCCAAATCCTTAGGTGAAGATAGAGCAATGAAATTCTGTAACCAGCACAGACCTGTGCTTTTATATAGGGCTTTTTAGTTTATAAAGCATTTTCAAACGTGTGTGGCAGGCAATGCAGAGTCGAAGACTGTGGTTCAGAGAGATACCTCCCAGGGCACTCAGGGTGAAAAACACACAGTTTGAAGGTTCTGGAGCTAATTTGTCCTGACAACCAAGTCCAGGGCTTCTTTTACTCATCCCATGGCTTTTAAGTCCAATCAAGTCCCCTCAGAGCCCAACAAAAAAGAGGCCCCTGGCTGAGAACAGAGGTCTTTGAGGACACCATAGGTCAAAGGATGCAAGGCAGAAATGAAGTCACAGAGTATGCTGTGCATAGTTTTGGGCAACATACCAAAGGAAAGTCTTAAAAAACTGAAGAGAGTCCAAAGGAGACACTGTATTAATGGAAAAATATATCAAAAACCACAAACCTATTTTTTTAAACATTTTAACAATGACTTAGAGTCAATGTTCTTTTCTTCTGAAAATTATATTCCTGCAATTTTCTAAACAGGGGCTACAAATCAAGGTGCCACATGGTCTGGATTAGGGAGAGCATAAATACAGCCCAGTGTTACCCTGTGCTGTCTGATAGGATATCAAGATGCTAACAGCGACTTCAGTGTCATGCCAGAGTGGAGAGCCAAACATTGGGCAAAGTGCAAACAAGGCCCACCGTAGTTCCTGTGGCACCAAGTCCTAGACACCACTTGGGTACCCTATGGGGGACCTTAGGGAAGAAGACCTGTGAACATGTTGGTTCCCTGAAATTACTCCTACCTATTGCTGGTCATGACTTCAGCCTGTCTAAAATGGGTGATACTGCCAGTTTTTGGTAACAGTGAACAGAGGTAAGAGAAAAAAATACACAACAGAGACTGGCATCCCTGATAGCAGCGTTTCTCCACCTTGGCCTAACTGGCATTTTGGACTAGGTAATTCTGTGTCGTGAGGGGCTGTCCTGTGCATTTTAGGATGTTTAGCAGCATTCCTGGCCTCTATTCACAAGAAACCAGGAGCACTCCCACAGTTGTGACAATCAAATATGTCTCCAGACATTGCCAAATGTCCTCTGGGGAAGGGGGTGTGGAGGCAAAATCACCTTCAGTTGAGAACCACTGCACCAAAGGAAGACGTGCCTGTGATGGTAAGTTAGAGTACACTTATTTTTTAGCACAGCAAAACTTTATCCCATGTAATTATCTTCAGTTATTTAATTTAATGCATCTCTCTAGTTACTTAATAGGTTTTATGCACATGGTGTTTTTAAGTTGGGAACCAGACAGAGCTGATTTATTTGATGTGGTTTATGTCCTTGGGCCATGTACAAGAATATGTCCTGTTGGCTTTAAGTGTAGCTGAAGACATTTTTCCAGCAGTCCCCAAGAAAGTGAGAATTGGGTAAAGGGAGGAAAAGCATTGTGGGGAAGCATAGAACAAAGAACTCAGCCAACCAAAGAAAAAGTTTAGTCATAAACTGGGTGCTTGTTTGCTTGGGTCCATTTCTGAATGTTGTGTAGATCTGGGGTGGCTGAGGTCAATTACATGTCTAAGAAGGGTGAAGAAGGCATTAGAGCAAGTCTTAGAACAGAAATATTCTCTTTTCATTTTAATGTGCCACTTGGTACTACTTGGTAATGTAACTCTGTTTTTCCCAAATCCCCATTGTTTGGTTTATATTTCATGTCTGTATACAAGGCACCATTTTATAAATATAACTAGAGTGTGTTCGAAGGTTTGCATATGGTTTATTCGATGAAGAGGAGTAAATGGAAAAAGAAATAACTAAATACTGAAGTCGGAAAGAAGGAAGAGATTTTGCCTGTTATCAGTTCCAAGGGTTTTAAATGTAGTCACTCCTTTCTGAAAGAAAAAAACCCACTCTGGGTTTCTTTTATTAGAAAAAGTGAGAAAGGGGAGCTGCATTTTGTGGTGAGAGGGCAGATGAAGCAAAAAGAGAAGCCTTTTAGAGAGACTGTGGATTAGACAGAAAACGAGTTGGTTAGTGAGAAGAAGCAGTAGTAATCAGCACGAGCAGGGAGCATTATCTGACACAGCCATGACAGCTAGACATGGCTGTGTATTAAGAAGCAGCTCAGGAGACCTGAAGAGGGAGTGTGTACCCAGGAATAGGAGCTTGGACTCGGGAGATGGCTATGAGCAAAGCCCTGTATGAGTATCACCACCAAGAAAGTCAGTCCAAAGTAGAGACCAGCCGAACATGGAGGAAGAAAGGACTTCATTGCCTTAGTTTTATAGGGACATGGAAAAAGAGATTCTGCCTTATAACAAAGGGAAAAGGAAAAACCAAGGTGGAACCGGAAAGACACTTTAAAAGCCTTGGCTGTATGTGATGTCAAATCAAACTGAAGTGAAGAATGAGATTGTGCATTTCTGTGGTGACTTAC
Source organism: Tolypeutes matacus (assembly GCA_026826555.1). Lineage (NCBI taxonomy): Eukaryota > Metazoa > Chordata > Mammalia > Cingulata > Chlamyphoridae > Tolypeutes > Tolypeutes matacus. Next base: position 26,022,046 of record JAKSZT010053887.1, read on the forward strand.
CTCTTGTAGCAGTTTGAGATTATTTATGAATCCCAAAAAGAGAAAGATTATGTTTGCAAACTAATCTATTCTGGGTGTGATACCCTTTGATTATATTGCATTCAGTTGAGAGGCCCTTGATTAAATTACCTGTTAAGATTAAATTACCCTAAGGCTTTGATTGGACCATGTCAGTAAGGGGTGACTCGGGTTGAGTCCCCGCCCCCTTGGTGAGCTATATAAATGGACACTCACTAAAGAAGACACACCAGAAGAGAGAGAATGCTGTCTTGTTTGATCCTGGGACTCCAGGGATCGATGGACCATTTGCTTGACAGCTTACAGCTGACCATGGGAAGACAGCTGAGACTGATACATGAAGCCCTGAGAGACAAGTCCTATGCCTGGAAGAAGCCAGGCCCACGGAGCCTCAAGAGGAAGAAGTAGCCCAGGAACAAGACTAGGCAGAGCCCAGCGAACATCTTGCTTCAACACATGGCAACTGACTTTGATGAGAAAGCAACCTTGAGTTGGACTCTTTAGGGCCTTTTAACTGTAAGCTTCTACCCACAAATAAACACCCTTTATAAAAGCCAACAAATTTCTGGTACTTTGCATTGGCACTCCTTTGGCTGACTAATACACCTCTATATACTAGAAATTTCAATATCTCTATAAGTGAAAATAAAAGCTGCTTTGAACTTTGAAAGGTTAATTGGGTGAATTTGTGAATAAGGTCAAGAGACAAATTTGGGATGCACTGGTATAGAACTCATCACTGAAGCCAAAGGGGCATGTATCTGGAAGAAGAGCTAAGGAACAAGCCTGAAGGATGCAGTGCTCTAGGTACATGGGCATCTCACCAGCTCTATGAAGTCCTGGAGCCACTATGGGTCACAGTCACAATCCTAGACACTCCTTGATCCCACTGCCCTCCACCTGAGAAAGCTGAACTCAACTCTAGATACAGGTTATGATACAACCAAAGATCGCCTATACCAGATCCCTGGCTTATTTTGATTTTGCCCTAGGCTCCCCTGTCTGACCTTGCTGAGGCTGGACCCAATGGCTTGGGGCTGGGATAAACCCACCTTGCCTTCCCATTCTCCCTCATCAGCATAATTTGCTTGGTGATTTGCTTATTGTCCTTCACAGGTTTTCAAAGTGTCCTCATCTCTTTTCATAACGGTCTTGGCCCTGGACCAGGCAGAAGCTCCATGACTTCCTTCAGCTACCCTTTTCCCTGGCTATTGATTTCAGTCATCAAGCCACAAGGCAGCCTGGACTTTCTCAAACAGATGTCACTGTCTCTGACTCCAGATCCTTTTACTATTTCACCCAAATCTGTAGCCCTTTAGCTTTAATCTTTTTTGTTGGCCAAACCTCCCTATTCTTCCTTCCTGTCATGGAATCATCATGGCCACATAAAAGAGTGTGGTCTTTACTTCCAGGCAAAAGTTGGCTGGCCTCCCACAACTGCTAAAGCCAGTAGAGGGTGAATTTTGATGTAGACACTACCCGGCCCCCTGTTGCCCCATCTTACTGCTCATTTCCCGGAATGATCAGTTTTTGACTGGGTTTCAAGTGTAATATAAGGAAATGATCCAGCCATTGCAGGGGGGTGAGCAAAAGTAGGAGTCTTCTGGATATGCCTGGAAGACTGGAGGGAAATTAGAGCCCATGGGAGTCTAGGGCCATTGAGGGCTGGACTAAAATACTATTTACCTCAGCATAGAGATGAAACATAGTCCCACTTTATTTCCAACTTTAGGGTTGGGCAGAAAGAAGATTCAGAGCTATCTCTGCAGGGAAGGAAAGTAGGCAAATAGCACAATCAGGCAAACAGGAAGTCTAGGTATACCTTCCAAGTAAGCAAAGAACTCACAAAGAGAAGAGAGCAAAGCTTAGGGTAGTTAAAAGGGGCATTCATAAGGAAGGATACAGGACCACAAGATAAGTATCCATGAACACATTCATGATTGGCCCACATTATGATGTGAGGCTCACTCAGGGTAGAGAGGATACTGAGGGGAAGTTTCCTTCATGTTGACTCTGCCTCAAGCCCTTAATGGAGTTGGAGGGGTGTGTTTCCCCAGAATTCTGACAATTCATGATATCCTGTTAAACACTTAAAGCAGGAATGGGGAGGCAGTAGAGGCAGAGCCACTCTGGACATAAGAAGTCACAGTGTGGAAGACAGTCATGCCAGTCACTGAAGGAGTTTGACATAATTTGCAGGAAAGAGTCCAAAGTGGCCATGGCAACGTCCCTGCCACCAGCCTTCGTCCACCATCTCAATGTCAGTGATGATGTCATCCGGAACAAAGGAAATCTCATCACTTCCCTCTGGGGAGAAAGTTGAAGAGACATTAGGATGACCATAAAGGAATCCTTCCCACCCTATGCCACTATGAACCTCAGGGAGGGAAATAAGCCTGACCTTATTCTTGATCCCAAGCCTGAACTCTTCTGTGACCCTTTCCCCCACCCCTTAATCCATTCCTCTCTCTTGTATCAGGAGTCTTCAGGCACCAGGCCCCTTGGGCCACTCCCAACCTACCTCCTTGGTAATCATACAAGGCTACTGCTGAGGTCCCAATGGCCCCAGCTCCAACTGGGCAGCCTGATGATCCTGCATAATGAAAAATATAAACACAGTCTCACCAAAACAGAGAAGTAAGAAACAGATATTGCTGGGCAATGGGGGAATTACGCTTCCTCTCCATCAGAGCTGAACAAATTCAGAAACTGCTTCCCTCTTACCACTTACCAGCCTGGGTAGAGGGAAAAGGGGGTTCCTCAGGCTCAAGCACATCTTCATAGTCCCCTTCTGAACCATTCTGCTCATGCCTGTTCATGACCCCAACATCTTCATAATCATTCTCAGGCTCAGGCTCAGGCTCAGGCTCAAGCTCAGGTTCAGGCTCTGCTTCATAGACTGGCTCTTCCTCCAGCTGGAGGCCTTCCAAATTCCTGGGGGGTAGAGCTGGGGGCTCCTCATTGTCCTGAGAAGAGACAGTGTGAAGCAGGATGACTTCTACCCACCAGGAGCTTCCTCTCCCAAACCTCTAAGTAGGGGACTGCTAAGACCCCACCCTTCACCACCCAACCATTTCTACACTCCACCCTTGACTCCACCTAACAGCTCCTCCAAGGGGCCCATTATCCCTCTTCATTCTTCAACCTCCTCCCATACCCACCCACTCAAAATACCAACCAAGAGATGAAGGGAAGGAAACAAAAGAGGTATGAGGTGAGAAAAGTAGAAAGCCAGTCAGATTCCTTAGAAGACCAGGAAAAATTAAAGCAAGAGGACAGTGTTGTGAATACCACAGCTAGAATGGCCAACTGTCCCAGTTTTCCCAGGACTGAGGGGTTTCCCAGGGTATAGGACTTTCAGTGCTAAGAATAATACAGTCTGAGGCAAACCAAGATGGTTGGTTAGCCTACACAGCCCACCTTTCTTAGACATGAGAAGATGAGAGGGTGGGAGGTTATAGGGAAAGAGAATCTGTGGGGTTCTGCTTACCGGGTAACTCTGCCTCATGGGCAGGGAGGGCACTGGAAGTTCCCTGATGGCTCTCACAGGCTCAGGCTCTGGTAATGGATGACTCCCTGCTGGAGGCCAGGCCTGTGGAGAATAAAACATCTCTCCATCTTCTCTCTTCTATTTTTCTCTTATCTGGAACACTCTCTCCTGCTCTCTGCCAATCCAAATCCACCTCATCCCTCAAAATGGACTCCAACCTGAAGTGGTGGCTCCTTCCTCTTAGTTCCTGCAGCAATGACTGCATGTATTGGCTAGTGACCTGTCTTATGTTGAACTATGTATATCTTATTTTTCTATGTATATCTTATATTCTGACATATGAGGTACAATTACATATTCAGACTGAAAGCTCCCTGAAGACAGGGATAGCAGTTAAAGACTCTTAACATGGAACATGGTGGGGGGTGGTGTGGGGTGTGCCTCATTTTATGGCAATGATTTGGACCCCTTAAGCTCCTGTTTGAATGTATATCTCAAAGGGCCAAGCAATCACCTCTGAGATTTTCTTGGGCAATGGGGTTGGCACCACTGGCTCCTCCACAGTCATTGTGGGCTGCTGAGCCTCACGGCTCTTTACTACAGCCTTTCGCTCCTGTTGTTGTCTGGCCACCTGCTGTGCCTTTTCCTCTTCCTCTTGTTTCCTCTTATCCTCAGCCATGGATTCAAATTTTGCCTTCAGCCCACGGGCACCACTAGAAGCTGCAGACACAGGCAAGAAGAATTAGGATTGTTATGGGGTGGGGAGAGGCACTTGAAGGAGTAAGAGGACTCAGTTAAATATCCAAGGGAAGAGAAGATGGAGAGTGGACTCTGGGAGGGGAAGGTAAAGAGGTATTGATGGAGGAGCTAGAGAATTATAGGAAGATGGTATGTCCTGAAGCCTAGATCTCCATAAAACCAGGCCATGCTATAGCAGACCCTTGTCTTTTCTAAACATAAGCCCATAACCAGCATCCTTCCTTGCTCACATTCCTTAAATCTGTATGCCCTCTGGCCACCGTCTACTCTCCAGCTCTCCATCCCAAACTCCCACCCTGATCTATCCTTCCCAAGCAGTTCCCTCTTTCTCCCTGTGTCGTGTCCCTGTTCCTTCCCCAATGTTACTCTACCTCTCATCCCCTTACTCTGTTTTTTTTTGAGAGAGAATCTGGAGATATGAGGGTAGGGGTCACTTTTTCCTCAGTTAATCTAGGTAGTGAAAGGCATGAAAGAGCCTGGAAAGCAGGAAGAATAAGAGGGAAAAGAGGTTGAAGAGCATAGAAAGAGGGGATCATTAAGACTCACCAGCTTCTATGGGTGTTGTCTTCCTATAAGCTGTGGTTGGGGCCTCCATTTCATTGAAACCAACAGCGCTCTGAAGGTAGGAGAACAGCATGGGTGTGTGTGGCTGTGACCCAGCAGGCAGAATTGGGGGTTGGGCTACTGGAGTAGGTCACCCTAACCATATGATGCTCAATAGTTGGACAGAGTATTCCAATACTGTTATTTTATGGCAGAGAGAAGGGTAAAGAACTTCTGAACTGGTGGATTCAACTCTCTCATTTGCAAGCTCAGTGTACCTAGAATCTCATGTCTTCAAGCCAATTGCCTAGAAAGCCAATGCTTGAAAAGGAACTGGCATAATGTTTGGGCAGTAACAAAAGACTATACAGACTGGGTTAAGCAATAACAAGCAATCAGTGAAAATTCAAATGTAATATCATCTTTCTCTGGGTTCTTTCTGTCTCTCTGTCTTTCTCTGCCTCCCTCCAGTCTCCTCAGCTAAAGCCAAGGCTTCAGAAGACATCATGCTCATTAGATGTGGAGGACAGTCAATGGGAGTGCAGGACCCCAGGGAACCTAATACCGCTGCTCCATCCTTTCCCCAGCTCTGCCTCTGAGTCACTTTTCTCTGCCCATTTCAAGTGCAGTTTAGGGAACTCTTCTCAAGATGTTGGTGTTCTGGTGCTTTACCTTATCGACTCGGTCTTTCTGGATCCCATACTGGCCACCAAAGCCCTTAGCATAATCTGCAGGACAGAAAGTTCTGAGAGTCATAACAGGAGATTAAAATGCTGTGAATGGGTCAGGAGAAGGAGCAGCAGGAAGAAAGCTAGAAGCCAGGAATGTGGAGAACAGAGAGGTATGTGAGGAAGTGGAGATTCTGAGGATAGAGGCACGGATGGGAAAAGAAGGCAAAAATTGGGAGAAAAAAGTTGAGAGGGGAGCAGATGCAGCTCAAGTGGTTGAGAGCCTTCTTCGCACATGGGAGGTCCCAGGTTCCTCACTGGTGCCTCCTGAAAACAAACAAACAGCAAGCAAACGAACGATAAAAACAACTCAGGGGAGCCAATGTGGCTCAGTGGTTGAGTGCCGTTTTCCTGCATACGAGGTCCCAGGTTCAATTCCCAGCCCCGGTACCTCAAAAAAAAAAAAAAAAAAAAAAAAAGTTGAGAAAGAATGAAAGAGATGGAAAAGGGGAAACATAAAAAGACAGAAGTGACAGGGAAGGAGAAGGCAAATGAAGACATAGGGAAAAGTATTCGAAGTAAAGCCCTCTAGCCATCCCTCGTGTATCCCAGAGAAGGAGTTCTCTTGTCTTCTGTGAGGCACAGGGGCCTTTAAAAATCATAGCCTAAACACCATTTTGCTTCTGTCCTCCCCTCCTGTTTTTTTTTATTTTTTTTATTTTGTTATATATATGTAACATTTATGTAATCTAATCCCCTCCTGTTTTTATCTCTTCTCCCCAACCCCAACTCACCTCTCTGGGACTCATGTTTCTCTGTCTCTC
>JAKSZT010053887.1:26028357-26045350 GCA_026826555.1 Tolypeutes matacus
CCCCAACCCCAACTCACCTCTCTGGGACTCATGTTTCTCTGTCTCTCCCTTGTAGTCATATCCCAGGGCTGCCTTGTCCTGTTTATCCTTCTCCACTCCATAACGGCCACCAAAGCCTCGGGAGTAATCTATGGTTGAAGGAACAGTCATAAGAGCCCAATCACCCCTCCTCTTTGAACTCCCTCCTCCGCCCTGCTCCTAATCCTGATGTTTCCTCTTTACCCCTCTTGGTCTCCCCAACCCACACACACTTACTCTTCACCCCATCACATCCATTGCACATCTGCCCTCTGTTTTCTGGGGTCCCTGGGTCAGCCTCATACCACTCTATGACCTCCCTCCTCCCCAACCCCAACTCACCTTTCTGGGACTCATGTTTCTCCGTTTCTCCCTTGTAGTCATATCCCAGGGCTGCCTTATCCCTTTTATCCTTCTCCACTCCATAACGACCACCAAAGCCTCGGGAGTAATCTGTGGTTGAAGGAACAGTCATGAGAGCCCACTCTCAGCCACCAGGAGAGTGCTGGAGAAGAGAGAAGTCAGAAGGACTGGGTGCAGGGTGATAGGGCTTGAATCCAGATGAATTAAAATGAAACGGTGTCCTTTTGTATGCTTTAATTCAATACTGCTCATCTTTTCCTTCTTCACCACTCCTTCCTTGCTTATATTCCAAGATGAGAAAATCATTTCAATTTTCTCCCTATTTCAAGAAAGGAACAAGTATAGAAAATATGGGGAGCAACTTCAAGAAAAAAAGGCAGATGAATCTGAAATGGATGCCTATTCCTACACCCATATAAATACATAGAAATGTCAGCTAACTATAACAATCTTTTCTCTTTTTTTAATAGTAAAGCTCAAAAGAAAAGAAGAAAGAAAAATTCCTGGATCCAGAAGCAAAGAGATGAATCAATGCAATGTGTGTGAAAGTAATTATGAGCTGACATCACAGAGACCCCAAGGGTGTTTTAGTCCCAGATTTAATGCCTATGGGTTAGCATCTAGGGTTTGGGGTTCTAATTTCAACATGAAAACGGGGTAGGAAACAGTCATGAGGTCTTGCTCACTCTTATAAAAGAGTTCTAGAAAAATCCTACTCAGCCATCCAGGGAAATGATGAGTTGGCTTCTAATCTGTTCAGTATTTGGTAGGGGGGAAATTTACCTATGAGATTTTGAAACTTCAAGTACAATTCCTATCCTTGAGTGTGGAATACAAATACCCAATTTTATACTACTTATGTGACATAAGAATTCTAAGCTGAGAAATTAACTTAAATACTAATCCAGGAAAATATATACCATGAAAAGAGCAAGCATAAGAAAGATGGCATGAATATGAGACAAAGTAGACTTCATACAAAGTGCAGTATAAGAGACATGAGAGGGAAGCGGATGTGGCTCAGGTGATTGGGCTCCTGTCTACCATATAGGAGGTCCAGGGTTCGATTTCCGGGGCCTTCTGGTGAAGGCAAGCTGGCCCTAGCACAGGAGTGCTAGCCTGCGCAGGAGTGCTGGCCCACGTGAGAGCTGGCACAGCAAGATGATGCAACAAAAAAAGAGACACAGAGGAGAGACAATGAGAGACACAGCAGACCAGGGAGCTGAGGTGGTGCAAGAGACTGAGTGCCTCTCTCCCACTCTGGAAGGTCCCAGGATCAGTTCCTGGTGCCGCCTGGGGAGAAGACAAGCAGACACAGAAGAGTGCACAGCAAATGGACACAGAGAGCAGACAACGGAGGGGGGGAGAGGACGATAAATAAATAAATAAATCTAAAAAAAAGACAAGAGGGATATAACAGAATGATAAAAGAGCAATTCATCAGGACTATGTATGCATTCATGACAAATATGTAGACTGACATAAACCTATTAATAGAATCAAAATTCACAAAGTAAAACCTGACAGAACTAAAAAGAGAAATAGACAAATCTACAATAAAAAATGAAAGTTTTAACACCTTTCTCTTATGAATTTATGGAACATACAGACAAAAAAAATGAGTAAAATTACAGAAGATCTAAACAACACTATCAAGGAATAAGACCTAACCACCGAACATCTACAGAACCACAACCAAAATTTCAGAGTATACATTCTTTTCATGCACATAGAACATTCACCAATATAGACTGTATGCTGTTCAATACAATAAATCTTAATACATTCCAAAAGATTGCAATATTAGAGATCATATTCTCTGATCAACAGAATTGAATTAGAAATTAATAACAATAAAAAATCTAGAAAATACCCCCCAATGCTTGGAAAATAAGTAATGCACTCTAAATAGCTGATGGGTCAGAGAAGAAATCATAAGAGAAATTAGAAATATTTTGAAATGAATGAAAAAAACAACACAACATAATATTTGTGAATGCAGCAAAAGCTGTGGTTAGAGGGAAGTGTATAGTTTTAAGTGCCCACATTAGAAAAAAAGACTTAAAACCAATTAGTTAAGCTTCTACCTTAATAAGTTAAAAAGGAGGAAAAAACTAAACCCACATTAAGAATAAAAAATAATAAAGATAAAAGCAGAAATCTTAAAAAAAAAAAAAAAAAAGAAAAAAAGCAGGAACAACCAGGTTAACAAAAGAGAATATTAACAAAGCCAAAAGCTAGTTATTTGAAAAGAATAGTAAGGTTGATAAACCTTTAGCAAGAATAATCAATTAAAAAAGAGAAAAATACAAATTAACAATGTCAGAAATGAAAGTAGGCAGATCACTACTGCTCTCCTAGATATCAAAAAGAAAATAAGGGAATACTATAAAAGAATTTGTGCCAATAAATTTTATGACATAGATAAAATGAATAAATTCTTTGAAAAGCACAACATACCATAGCTGACAAAAGAAAAAAAAATCAAAAGAGTAATAAATTAGTCTTATATTTACTTAAGAAATTGAGTTTGTAATGGAAAAAGTGCCATAAGGAAAAAATAGCCCATTACAATTAAAACCCATAGAACTCCACTAGAAGTAAAGGTAAAGTTTTTCTTTATGGAACCCAGGACACATGAAATTCCTGTGAAGCACATTACCCCTCTCCTTTATTGAAATAAACTCATATGCAAGATTATAAACCATTGAGGAAATAAATTACCATGAGGGAAAGCAGATTAATCAAACAGAAGAATTGGTACCCCCAAGAACTGCAAATAACATAATATAAAAGAAACTATAAAAGAAATATGTTTAAAATAATTAAATGCCTAAAGAAGGGGAACAAAGCATAATGAAAGTATAAAACAAAAAGAATCAGCAGATTTTCAAAAGAGCCAAAAGAAACTTCCAGAAATGAGAATATCTGAATGAAAGTTTAAAATTTAATTGAAAATTTAAACAAAGCCAAAGGAACAATTAATGAATGTAACATAGATATAAGGGGAATTACCCAGAAGGTAGCATAGGGAAATAAAGAGATGGAAATAGAGAAAGGAAATTAAGAGACATGGAAGAGAGAATGAAACGATCTAGTACACATCTAATAGGAGTTCCAGAAGAAGGAAAAAAGGGGAGAAGAGAGACACTATCTGAAGAAAAAATACCTGAGTACTTTTCATAATTAAAGAAATTCATGGCTCAGGTTGAAGAGGAACAATGTCTCATGTAAGATAATAAAATTATATCTAATGCCTAAAACCATCCTGATGATATTGCAGAATATCAGAGACAAACAGAAAATCTTAAAAAAAAAAAACAAAAAACAAAAAAAACCACCAACAGACAGACAAGACATGTTACCTACAACGGAAAGATGATTAGACTGATAAAAGAGATGCCAGAGATGATGAAATACTATCTTCAAAGTGATGGAGGGAAAATAACAATTAAAAATGGAGCAAAATAAAGATATTTTTAAGACAAAGACTGGGAGTTCTTTCATACACTCTTGCTGAAAAACTTATTAAAGGATGTACTTTATCAAAATGGATATTAATCCCAGGAAGAAACAATGAGATACAATAAATGAGCCAGGAAATTAGTAAATATGTTGGTCAATTTAAATAAACATTCACTAAGTTAAATCAATGTTTAATTTAATTTCTGTGGAGTTTTAAAAAAGAACCAAAATACTGGACAATAATAATGTGATTGTTAGTAAGAATGTAGTAAAAAAAAAAAAAAAAGAATGTAGCTAAAATAGTCTACATTTCCTTTATCACTCAGGAAGGAGATAGTGATCAATCTTAACTTAAGGCAAAAGGTGCATGTTAAAACTTAATGATAACCACCAAAAATTAAGGAGTAGAATGCAGTAGTCTCAATCCATTAGAGGGAAAATGGGGACTAATGAAAAAGTGATCAATTTCATAGAAAGCAATAAAGGAGGGGGAAAAAGCAAATAAAAAATAAGATAGTAGAGGGTGCTGGATTATAGAACTAAAGGCAGCTGTTGGCAGCTCTTGGAACATGAAGTCTGAGCAGCTTAGCATGTCAGTCAGATTTGTTGATGCTGAAGTTCAGAGTCCTTGCCTTTCTGCGATGTATGTTTCTCCACTTCTCCTTTGTAATCAAAGCCAACTGCTGACTACAGAGAAAAGGAGAGAGAATTGGTTAAAGAATCAGGACTGTCAGTTTCTTCCCCTCTATGCCTTATCTTTATTCCCAGCTCATCCCTGACCATTAGTTTACAGGGGCTCTGGGCAGTTACGGGGGTTCAGTGCAGAAACAGATTATACCCTGACAAGCTGCTGTGGAGGCCTTGCCCTACTCTGGACCTGGACAGTTCTAGATGCAAACCCTACCTGCCCTATTTATAGTTGTTTGACTTTAGGCATGTGTCCCTCAATATTACAGGGCCTTAATCTCTTCAAATCTCTTCAAATGTAAAATGGGAGAAATAATCCCTCCCACTCTATGAGAACTAAAAGGGACAAGGTATATAAAGTGTCCACATTAGAGCACTTTGATAAATTAGCACTTTTCTTCCTACCTAACTCTCATAAAACTGAGATCATAGGTAGAAAAGCACTTTGTGAACTAAAAAGCACTATGTGCATGTAAGGGATTCTGTGCCTCATTGATTATCCTGTGCCTTTTTTCCTTCATTACTCGGCAGTAGAAACACAGAGGTATAGATTTCGATGGCATGGAAGGCAACAAAGGAGAGTCTGGATCCTGGCTGGCTCCAGTACTGAATATGTTGGCTGACCCCTAATATCACTGCATTGCCATGTCCCCACCTGGCTCAGAAACTATTGGTCTATGTTTTGCATCTTACGAGCTAATTAGTGTATTTTGTTCCTTGGTTTATATGACCTACTGATTGTTTAGGTGATTCCATTAGTGGCTCAAGAGGCAAAAGATTTGACAATGAGAGATGAGGAGGGGCCAGAATGGAATAGGAAATTCCATCCTGATTATAGAAGAACATTACATCCTCCGTATTCCATTACTGCCTTTTAAAATTGCCTTCTGCCCTTTCCTTTCCTTTAGAGTTTGTGTTGAACTTTTTCTGTTCTTTTTTCTTTTTTCCTTATAGCGCAAACAAATAACATCCTAGCATTTAGCTTTAGGGATGCAGGCCTACCTAATTAGCAAATAGTGAGAAAAAGGAATCTCAGGCAGGTGTGACTTAGATGTCCTCCCTCTCTCACCTCTGCAGCTGCCAAGGAAGAGATACCATTCTGTGCCATAAAAAGGAGTGCAAGGAATCTGATCTAATAATGTGTGGGACTGAGAACATCAATGAGTATTAATCTGACAATCCTGTCCAGTACATACTCCTGTAATCATACCATCCTTTTTTTTGTCTTTAAAATTGCTTCTTTTGTACAAAGTACTGTTTAAAATACCCAAACTTCAGAGATTGATGCTAAATCCTGTGAAAAGTAACCTTTACCTTCTAAAAACATTGTAATCCTAGTTGGTTGTTTTACCTGATTATTTCCTACCCTGGTAATAATATTTAATTGACATATCTGTTTTCCTGAAAGACATCAGTATTCATAAGATCAGGCCAAGATGGGAAATTTGGAATTCCCCTATTCTGTCATGTATACAGGTATAATAAAAACCCATGATTTAAGAGATTCCTTATTCAACAGAATTTGAGCATCATTGTCTCATTTAAGTTAAGGCCTTCCAGCTCAGTAGGTGGCCTCCAACAGTCAAGGAACTTGTAGAGGAAGGTCCTGGGAGCTGTCTTCATGATGGTGCTGGGCCCTCCCAGCATCCACTGCCCTCTCCTTCCCAAGGAGAAGCACGGGTCCACTTTCAAGGATGAGTGTTGCTAAGTTCGGCATAATTTGAGGCGGGTGGTGTGGGGAGAGAATTGTCACTCACTTTGTCTGCCCTGTCCTTCTCAACTCCATATTTGCCCCCAAAGCCTCTGGCAGCATCGGTCTGGGAAGAGTGCTTCTCCAGCTCAGCAATATACTCATGGCCCACAGCGCTCTGAGAAAATCAAGAATAGAATGAATGACAAGACGAAAATGGCAATGAAAAAAAAAAAAAAAATAGGAAGCTACAGAGATGGGATGGGATGTAAAGATATAAGAAATTCTATTCTGGGTCAGCCTCATGACTGACTTCATACTCCAGAGGGTTGGTAGGCAATACCAGGAGAAGCCCAAGATAGCGGATAAATCCTTTCTATTCTCCTCCACTCATCACTTCACTTATCCATTTGTTTTCTATTTGGTTTTGAAGTATATTTCTCTTCTAATATTTAAATATAGATGTTTTAGTAATCTGGTAATTGGTTTCAAACCTCAAACCAAATAATGATACCATCTTGCAGAGTCTCAACTAAGAAGAAATTAGAAAGCTTCTCCTTCCTCCTATATTTCCAAACCCATGCTGGGATAAACAATACTAGTATAGAGATTGATATGAAGCACTGTCCTATGTCAGCTTCTCGAAATTCACTGTGCAGTATTTGGAGATCTATCTATGTAGGTCAAGTTCACCAGGTTTGTTGAATTTAAGAATGAAGGAATGACTGCTTATCTATTTTACCTTTTTCCCTAGGAATTTTGTGAGAGAATACAATGCCTATACTACACTTTGCACATGACAAAACACTTCCTGAATGAGAACTAAAGATTATAAGTAGATTGGTCTTTTGTACTCAGAGATAAAATCTTTTTTCCTATGGGAATATAATTCTATCTCTGAGGTTAGGAAAGTCAATAGAAAATATAATTTAATATACAAGCATTCTTTCCTAACACTTTTTTTGGTATCCTATGGATAAAGGAAAAAAGGAAAATCTACATTCATATTTGGGGGAGAATCTAATGGATAAATTCACATATTTTTCATACCTATATATGATATGTACCAAAGAGCACTAAATACACAGCAAAGAATAAGAGAAGTTGCAAAGTAGACATAATACACAAAATATTTAAAAGTAGTAAACAACTTGAAAACATATCCTCCCCCTTCTCTACTTGCACCTTCTCTCTCAGTCTAAGAGTTACAGTGTGGCTGGGGCTAAATTAGGCCAGCCCTTCTAAACTCTTGCTTTCCCTTCTTTGCCATCTATATTTTACATGTTAAGATCGTAAAAGCATTGATACAAATAATATGTGAGCACTCAATTCTGGAGCCTAAACAAATACTGAACTTTTGAGCAAATTTTAAACCATAAAAACAAGTCAAGCTATCCTTTTATTTTTATTTTTTTTTAGCAAATCCCTCCCTTTCAACTCACCTTGTCCATTCGGTCTCTTTCTACCCCAAACCGGCCTCCATAGCCATGGGATGCTTTAGGCCCTGATTCCATCTCTTTCTTCTTGAGAACATCATGCTCCTCTGACACTTTGCTCCTCAGCTGGTGGATGCTGGAAGTAATCACAAGACACTCACTGGCACAGAGTGGTCGATGACCCTTCCTTCTCAGAAAAATGGAGATCTTGAGGTCAGTTCTGTTGGTTTTAGTAATAACCTGAGCCTCCAAATAAATCAGTGATGGGTCTGGGAGTAAGATATCAGTATGGCCTGCATGTCATGGCCTGATTTAAGCTCTCCATAAGCCAATGCTATTCCCTTTGGCCTGTTATTTGCTCCCGAAAATAACCTCTGATTTCCAGTCCCTTTCTTCACATTCCTAAGTATTGGAGGACACCGACACCTATATTCTAGTAACTGAAAAATTACTTTCTTCTCTGTATGGATTTGCTTTCTAGAAATTAGGTGATCTGTCTCAATAAAAAAATATTCATACCCTTTGACCCACACATTCTAGTCCTAGGAATGTACCCCAAGGAAATAATTTTAAATATGGCAAAGCTTAATGTATAATGATATTCAGGGAAACACTGCTTATAATAGCAAGAAGCAAGAAAACTATCTACATGGCCAGTAATTGGGGAATAAAGTTAAGCAAACTGCAACATTACCTTTAAATGGTTTAGTAGGCAGTCATTTTAAAATGATGATTATAAAAAATATAGCATTGAGGAAATGTGTATACTAGCATATTATATATTTTCTTATCATGAATTAATTCCCTCCCCTTCAAATCCTGTTAATTCCTGAGAGAACTAATAACTAGTGAAAACTAACTAATAAAATTTACTGTAATCATTAATTGCTGTAACATTTTAGTGTTCAAATAACCTTGATTTGGGATACCTCTACCTATGAGAGAGCATAACACCAAAAGGAGGCATTCTCTTTTTTACTTCACACACTCACTTCCATCTTTACTATAAGGGTGACTGCAACACTCAAGAGGGTAGAGAGACACCTCTGGGAACCAGCTTGGCCTGAGGAAATGGAGCTTTCGCACCATATATATCACCAGCACCAACATGTAGCAATCGGGACAGATACTAGGACACATATAAGGATCCCTTGGGATTCTTAGAAATATTTGGGCAAGAGAACCCTAAATAAAAAATTGATTTCCTGCAGCAAATAATGGAAGTTCAGTGTATGGCGATAGTAATGTTAATGAGGCTTCATCAATATTCACCAGGTGGGGAAAACTTTGGTTAGAGGTAGAATGGCCTTCTCACAGTGGGAATTCTCCTCTTTAGTGGAAGCATAGATCCACCTGGTGGCCTTGTAGGATAATCCTGCTAAAGGCCTTTTTAAAAAGTCTTCTCAAATGTAGCCACAGTTGATTTTAGAAAGCTGGCTTTGACACAGATGAAATTAAGCTAAGTACTGGAAGAACACTCTGTTCTGTTCCCGAACCTGCTCTAAAAACCCTTTGGCAGCAGTGAAACCAGAGAGCCCACATTGCTAGTTCATCACTGCCAACAATTTAGAACTGTGTTTCAGGGTCAATAAAAGCTTTTGGTTCCAAGAATGTGTAAATGACTATATAATCTTCCCTCACTGAAGTATTCAGATAAAGAATGAAGTAAATGGGCCAAATGTTAATTCATATGAGAAAAATTTGCAAAGCTTTAATGAGCCCACTTACATGGGTCATAGCAATATTAGAGTTGAAACAAGTTTTAAAAAGGGATTAGAAAATAAGATTCAGGAATATCCATCTGATGGATGACAGCAAGGCTAATCAGGGGATCTTGCTGGTAGATGAAATAATTTGAATGAAATTCTTACCAAATTCTTTAGGATATAACTGAAGCTATTCTAAATAAGTTCTAGTTATATCATTCCTTCATTCATAAATACTAATAGAGCAACTTTTGAGTGCCAGGCATTGGCAGGCTCTGAGAATACAAAGATGATTAAAATATGGAGTTAGTGGTCAGGTAGAGGTAATAGACTGAAAATGAAAAATTACAATTCAATGTGCTAAAAAGACAAACCTAAGAAATTTTTGACACGCTAACAACTCTCAGAAACCTGTTCTAAGTTTTAAAATATTGTGGAATTAATAAAGCAATGTAGTTTATGGGAACCAAAAAAATCCAGGACTTCAAAGATCATCTGAAAGAAAGGACTGATCTTTTGTGTTTATCACAAAATCAAAAGCATGAAAGTGAGTGACTCAGATTAAAAGACCTTTATTCACACCAGATGACGTGATCATGTATGTAGAAAACCTAAAGAATCTACAAACAAAAACCTACTAGCTGGGAAGCAAATGTGGCTCAAGCAATTGGGCTCCCGTAAAGGAGGTCCAGGGTTTGATTTCTGGGGCCTCCTGGTGAAAAGTGAGCTGGCCCATGCAGCGAGCTGGCCCCTGAAGGAATGCTGGCCCACAGGGAGAGCTGGCACAGCAAGATGATGCAACAAAAAGAGACACAGAAGAGAGACAATAAGAGATGCAGCAGACCAGGGAGCTGAGGTGGTGCAAGAGATTGAGCAGCCTCTCTGCACTCCAGAAGGTCCCAGGAATGGTTTCTGGTGCCGCCCAAAGATAAGACAAGAAACACAGAAAGCAGACAGTGAGCACAAAACAATGCGGAGGTTGGGGAGAGAAATAAATAAATAAATCTTTAACAAAAAGAAAAAAACCTACTAGCACTATTAAGTGCTTTGGCAAGGTCATAGCATATAAGGTCACAATACAAAAATCAATTGTATTTCTACATCCTAGCTGTGAACATTTGGAAATTGAAGTTTAAAAATAAGTAACATTTACAATTGCATGAAATAACATGAAATATTTTAGGAAAAATTTAATAAAACATGTATAAGACACGGATCATTGGAAACATTTCTTTAAAAATTAAAGAAGACCTAAATAAGTGGGAGATATCCTTGTTCAGGAATTGGAAAATTCCTTATCAATAAAATAATTCCCCCCCCCCAAATGATTTGTAGATTCACTGCAATCTCAATCAAAATTCCCACAGGCATTTTTGTAGGGATTGACTAACTCATTCTAAAATATATGTGGAAATGCAAAGTCCCAGAATAGTAAATTTTTTAGAAAAATAAGAGCAAAGTGGAGGACTTCCTAATTTTAAAGACGCCATAAAGTTGTGATAATCAATACAGCGTGGTATTGGTGTCAGGGTAAACATATAGATTAATGGACACAAATAGAGAGTCCAGAAATATACCTGCATGTATAAGGGCAAAGATATCAGGTAAGTGAATGGGGAAGAGATAATCTTTTAATGGTGCTGGAAAAACTAAATATCCATATGGAAAAAATGAAAAACATGAGTCTTAAATCTTTATCTCACAACATTTACAGATATTAACTTGAAATGGATCACTGACCTAAACAGAAAATCTAAAACTATGAAAGTTTGAGAAAAAAATACAGGAGAAAAACTCATTGAACTATTCACTTAAAACAATGATACAGGAATAAAGTTGATTTTTTTAAAAAGAGATGAAAACATTAAATGGAAGAGAGACATTTGAAAAATAAAGTTTTTTGCTAATGAGCATGATCGTAGTACTTTATTAAGGCCAACCTACAAGGCACTTAAAATCATTCTAAACAAACCAGCAACCAGTAATAGCTTATGGGAACTTGCATTCCATTGCAACAAGAGAATCATGGACATGACAATATTATATTTCTTAAACACAGAAGCAATGTGATAAACTGGTTAAGTGTTCAGCCTTTGGACTCAGACTGAGCTGAATAAATTACTATTTGTATTTCCTCAGACAAATTGCTAAACATCCAAGCATCTGTTTACTTTTCTGTAAAATCAGAACAACATCATTATCTATGATATAGGGTTGTTTTGAAGATTAAATGTGATGGTGCAAAGCACTTAGCATTTTGTGTGGTATGTAATAAGAGCTTAATAAATGTTAGCTATTGTTCTTTTGTTATATCCATGGCTCTTCACAGCACCCTTGTGAGGTAAATAGGGCTGGTGCTATTATCTCCAGTCACCACTGGGAAATAAAGACAGAGTGGAAAATCATTCTTTTCAGTATCCCGAGCCCTTTTAAAGAAGAGCTGGGACCAACCAGTCCCTGGATCTCCATATTTCCATTTCAATACTCTTGACACTACACCACTCTTCATTTCCTCTTGGCATAAAATGCCAGGGCACAAAAAAGTGGACAAGACCACTGAGGCAGGTATCCTATAGTTAGAGTTCAGTAAGGATCTAACCTAAGACCAGACACGTTTCAGGAAGTGCTGGAGCAGTGCAACTCAAAGTGTGGTCTACAAGCCTGTTTCTGTTCCACAATAAAATAAGAAAAGTGGAGAGTAAGAATTTAGAAACTTCATAGCAATTTGACATAGTAATTTTATGTCCACTGAAATTAAAAATAAAAATTGTGCTTGTATTTTCTTTTTTCTTTTCGTTTATTTTTCCAGCAATTCAATTTTATTTTATTTTCCAAAAGTATCGTTCTATGACAGATTTGGGGGTGGGGTGAGAGAAAAGAAAACAAGTTATATCTTAGCATAACAAGAATCTTTAACTGGTCAAAGGAAAATACACCAAAGAGAATGACTGAGCAAGAGTGGTGAGGAGAAAAGAACAACAGCTCTTAAAAACCAGACAGTTCCTAGGAAACTGCCTGGCCCAGGACTCTTATATACAATAGATGAGGGATGAAGGGGATCATTTGAGCTACTCACTGAACCACCAAACCGCTGCCAAAACTAAATTTATTCAAGACAGAGCTAAAAAGAAAGATTGTGGTATGGGGGAGGGTAGTGAGATTAGAGAGAACCACAGTCACTTCCTTTTCCTGCTTCGAGTCATCTCAGCTCTGCAGCTACTATTCTCTTCTCCAAGTTTCCCTCAGTTCAAAGGACCTTAGTGATTCCCATCTGACCTTAAAGAATGGCTTAGCCCGTACTAACCAGAGAGAATCCCAGAATATTAGAAACTTAGGTTTTTCTGATTCAGGTGGAAAACTGAAAATCAGAAAGGAAAAGTGACTTGCCCAAGGTCATTTGGCTAGTTAATAACAGAGACTGGCTTTTATGCCTTGCTAGGCTGGGTAAATGAGAGTCGCCTTCTGTGTAAATATCACCACCATTTGTTCTATTAGATGAAGCATCCAGTTAGGTTAACAAGGGCCACCACATTGTACAACTCCAAGAGTACCAGTCAGAGTGATCTATAGACTCAGCAGTCTTAGTAAGCACCACCTAGGAAGAAGGAAAACTGTCATCTGTTTACATGTTTATGTTATATTTTTAGGAAGGAGATTTCATTAAACTAATCTATTTTAACAGGGAATAGAAATAATATAATTGAGCCGCTAATAAGCATTAAGTATTGCACTAGACATTGACATATGCCACCTCATTGATTTCTAACAATAAATCTTTGGGGTAGTTATTATTATCCCAATATAAAGAAGCTGAGGTTCAGAGAGGTTATGTGTTTAACTACAGCTAGTAGTGGCAGAACTGGGAATTGAATCTAAATCTATCTGATATCCAAGCTCCAGACCTTTCCACAAGATCATGAGAGTATTGGCATAGATCTGGAAGTCTTCCCTAAAATGTTCTACTCCTACTATGTGTGAGACAGGGGCTGGGAGAAGAAATGGAAAAGGAGCGTTCGTGCTCTCATCCTAATAGTTCTCAGGTTACTGGAGAGGCTGGGAGGCTTTACTCAGAAGAGGAAAGGGAGGTCTTGTTTTTTTCTGGCTCTATGAGCCATCAGAGGAGCATCAGAGATGCCTCCTAGATGGCCCTGTTCAAGTTCTGTCTTTCTAACTGCTTCCAGAATTGCTTTGTTTGTTTAAGAATAATATTTATAGCATCTACTTAGTATGTTGGATTAAAGAATAGTGCACAATACAGAATATTACCCAATTGTAAATAAATGTGCCAAGTTTTCCTAGTCTGTTGCCTGTGCACATGGTCATTCATTGACACAAATGTACCACACTAATGAAAGATGTTGTTAATGGGGAAAAGTCTGGGAGGTGGAGGTGGTGGGGTACATGGGAATCCCCTATATTTTTGAAGTAACATTTATGTCATCTAAAGCTTCCTTAAAATAAATTAATTAATTAACTAATTAACTTTAAAAATGAACCAAAAACAAAACAAAGCAAAACAAAATTTAGGGAAAACCAAGGTAAAAACACTGCTGCTAAAATGTGGGAATGAAAGTTAAAATAGAAATTAAAACTATTAATTCTGACAAATTGTGTATAGTTGGTTGATTTTTACTTTTAATTTTTGCTCTTGTTATATTGTTTATTGTTTATACCTTGCTACGATATTTGACATCCTGATACTATTCAAATTAGATAGTATTGGTTAGATGATCCTAAATAATCCAACAAAGAGAGGAAGGGATCTCTGAATCTATCCCACAGAAACCTCTGGATATGTCTGTGAATAAATCCCTTCTTCCTTCTGGTATCACAATTTTTTCCTGGTAAAGCAAAGATTGAACTATAATCTTCAAGATATCTAAACATCATTTCTAAAATGGCTTTGATCAACAGGTTATTCAAATGTCACATTTCTTCATATTACCATTCATGGCTTCCAACATTTATCAAGTACCCAAGTACAAATTTGTATTTTAAAAGTCATTGGGTGATGGCTCAAAGCCTGCTCTTCTCTTACTCTCCTTTGTTAACCTATCTTTCAGACAATGGTTCTCAGAGACTGCTCACTTTCCTCAGTTCAGATCAGTGAGGTCATATACTGTTCACCCTTCAGTGCCTGGCTTGCTTCGGTTCCGTGTAATATTTTGGGTAATCTAAGCACCTCTTAAAATATATGTGTATATATATATATATATATAAATAACATTTTTGTAAGCAAATACACATATATGCATATATATTTATATATCATTTTGCAAATGTTTGTATGTGTTGTGAGAATTTTGATTTTTACCCACAATAAAAATAAATAAAAAATTAAAAAAAAAAAAAAAAAAAAAAGTCATTGGGGAAAGTGGATGTGGCCTCAAGTGACTGAACTCCTGCCTACCACACGGGAGGTCCCAGGTTTGGTGCCTGGTGCCTCCTAAAGAAGACAAGCAAGACAGCGGGCTGACACAACAGGCAGGCGCAGTGAGCTGACGCAACAATATTATGCAACAAGAGACATGAGGAAAACACAATGAGAGACACAACAAAATGGGGAGCAGAGGTGGCTTAGGTGATTAGGCGCCTCCCTCCCACATCCGAGATCCTGGTATTCAGTTCCCGGTCCCTCCTGAAAACAAAGACCAGCACACAACAAGGGGACTACAGCAACTGCAAACAACAAGGGGGTGCAGAAAAATAAATCTTAAAAAAAAAGTCATTCAGCCCATTTATGAGAACTGTGGTGGCTTGGAGTTGTGTACCCCAGAGAAACATGTTTTTAATCTTAATCCATTTATGTGGACATGAACCCATTGTAAACAGGAACTCTTACTGAAATTACTTCAGTTTAAGCACGGCCCAGCCGAATCAGAATGAGTCTTAATCTGACTACTGGAGGTCTTATAGAGGAAGCCATAGGGGAACAGCCAGAAGCTGGAAGTCAATGGAACCTAGAAGGGAAAGGAGATAACAGCACCATGTGCATTGCCACTTGACAGAAAAGCCAAGGAACCCCAAAGATTGACAGCTAGCCAGAAGAAACCCAGCGTGGGAAGAAGCAAGTTTCTAGCCTCTGACACTGTGAGCCAATAATTCCTGTTGTTAAGCCAACCCATTGTGTTATTTGTTTTAGCAGCCAGGAAACTAAAACAGGATTTTCTGTTGTCCTCTTTTGACAGCATCTATTTTGTGTTCTTTCCTTGTTATTTTACTGAACCCATTTTAGTCCTACAGTCCACCTACACAGTTATATTTTTGTGGATAGATAGAAATAGATAGATAGATACCACCTCAGCATCTGAGCCATTTCCTCTCTGAATCCCTCATGCCCAACTAAAGGAAGAGAGGTAGTTCATACAAAAACCTACTTGAGGAAAGAGCAGAGTTACCTGGGAAAAAAAAAAGACGGATAATAGGGTGGTGTAGGTGGATAGGAAGAGGGACAAGAGTAAGAAACACATAAGGAAACACTTAGGGGCACATGGAGATAGATTCAATAAAAACAATGACAAAGACACATAGGCATTTGCTACCTTCCCTCTTTCCTTCTTTCCTCCCCTTGCCGAGTCTCCGAGAATGCCATGGGCTCTCCCCACAACCTCTCCCCTCTTGCCAGTCCTCTAGTCACCTACTTGATATGCTCTGTGCGTCCAGAGCCTTCGATGGTCTTGGCTCCCCACCGTTGCTCTTTCTCAGAGATGTCATTCTGCAAAGACAACCCTCAGCAATAAGCAATGAGATGAACCACTCTAGGAGCAGTCACAAGAATGACACACAAGCCCTCTGTGTCCTCTTTCAGCCAGGGCCTTGAATCAGGCTCCTCTCTCTGTGTACCTCATCCTGACCCCATGTTAAAATTAAACTAGTGAACTGAGAAACCTCCCTTCCTATTCTGCATCCCTCATACTCTCCCTATCCTTCTCTCCTACACCTCCTCAATCCCCTCAAATTACACATTTGCCCCCAAACCCTGGATTGTAGGCCAAAGGAGACCCTTGTTGACCTGTTCCTCACCTCTAGCTTAGTCTATCATAGCCTGACAATCAACCCGTCAAACTCCTCCACACCACCTACTTCCATCCTCAACACCAGCTACCATGCCTGCCCCACTCGTGACAGTCAACTGCGCTACCAGCTGTCCCACCATGAAAGCTGTCTCAGTCCCAGAGCATCCTTGCCCAGATGTCCCGCCATCACCCTCTTCATTGTCCAAGCAAAGCTACTTCCAAACTCACCACAAAGTCAGGGTCTGTGTCCCAGTCGTCACCCTGGGACTCCATGGAAACGGACACATCATGCCCCACTACAGACTTCCACATCTGAGAGTGACAGATGAGAATAATTAGGAATAAAAAAGTATCAAGAGTAGAAAAGAATGCTGATGTCGAAGATAAAGGAGCCTCAATGTTTCTTGTCATATTTTCTTGGGAGAGAATAGAAACCAAGGCAAAGCAGACCAGTTTTAGGAAAACAGTTCTGCCCAGTTAGAGGGGGAGGGTATGGGCTTATCTGAGAGAAACTGATGTGGCCCAAGTCTGGTGAAAAAATCATTATGGGTGTAGGTAATGCTGAAAAACCTGAGTGTCAAAATTGCTGGGATTGTTCACCTGTGCCCACCA
>JAKSZT010053887.1:26045450-26056069 GCA_026826555.1 Tolypeutes matacus
GAGACACAGCAGACCAGGGAGCTGAGGTGGCGCAAGAGATTGAGCGCCTCTCTCCCACTCTGGAAGGTCCCAGGATCCATCCCAGTGCTGCTTAAAGAGAAGACAAGCAGACACAGAAGAACACACAATAAATGGACATAGAGAGCAGACAGCACAAAACAATGGGGGTGGGGGAATAAAATAAAATAAAAAAGACTATAATATTAGAAGGGAAAAAAAAAAGCATTTGCCAAACCAGAAACACTTCTTGATAAAAACACTTAGAAAAATTGGAAATAGAAGGAAACTTCTATTGATAAAGGGCATATATGAAAAACCCACTGTTAACATCATACACAATGGTGAAAGACTGCTTTCCCCTAACATCATAAACAAGACAAAGATGCCCTCTGCCACTACTGCTGGTCAACATTATACTGGAAGTTCTAGCTAGAGTAATTAGGCAAGAAAAACTAATAAAAGGCATACAAATTGGAAAGGAAGAAGTAAAGCTTTTCCTATTTGCAGACGACATGCTCCTATATACAGAAACTCCTGAACAGACACAGAGAGCAGACAGCGAGTGCAAACAATGGGGGGGCGGAGAAAGAAAGAAAGAAATCTAAAAAAAAAAAAAAAAATCCTGAAAAATCCACAACAAAGCTACAGAGCTTATAAATGAATTTGGCCAACTGACAGAGTACAAGATCAACATGAAAAAATTAGTAGAGTTTCTATATACTAGTGAACAATATGAGGAGGAAATCAAGAAAAAAATTCCATTTACAATAGAAATTAAAAGAATCAAATATCTAGTAATAAATTTAACCAAAGATGTAAAGGCCTTGTAAATGGGAAACTACAAAACATTGCTAAAAGAAATCAAAGATCTAAATAAATGGAAGGACATTCTGCATTCATGGATTCAAAGACCAAACATTATTAAGATGTACATTCTACCCAAAGTGATCTACAGATTGAATACATTCCAATAAAAATTCCAACATCCTTCCTACAGAAATGGAAAAGCCAATAATGAAATTTATATGGTAGGCAAAGGGCCTTGATTAGCCAAAACCATATTGAGAAAGAATGAAGTGGGAGGATTCATACTTCTAGATTTGAAAAGTAATTACAAAGCTATTGTAATCAAAACAGCATGGCACTAGGACAAGAATAGACATACAGAACAATGGAATAGAATTGAGAGTTTATACAATAAACCCTTACATCTAATTGATTTTTGGCTAAGCCCACTCAAAGGGGAAAGAATAGTGTTTCAAAGTGGTGCTGGGACATCTGGATATCCATATGTAAAAGAATGAAAGTGGACCCCTACCTCCCACCAAATAAAAAATTAACTTGAAATGTTTCAAAGGCCTAAGTTTAAGAGCCAAAGCTGTAAAACTCCTTGAAGAAAACATAGGGAAGAATCTTCAAGATCTTGTGTTAGGCAAAGGTTTCTTAGACTTTACACCAAAAGCGTGAGCAACAACAATAGATAAATGGAACTCCATAAAAACAAAATACTTTTGTGCATCAAAGGACTTTAAAATGAAAGTAAATAGACAACCTACAGACTGGGAGAAAATATTTGTAAATCACATATCTGATAAGGGTTTAATGTCCAGAACATATAAAGGACTATAAATCAACAACAAAAAGATAATCAATCCAAACAAAAATGGGCTTGAATAGACATTTCTCTAAAGAAGTACAAACTGCCAATAAACACATAAAAAGATGCTCAATGTCTTTAACTATTAGGGAAGTGCAAATCAAAACTGCAAGGAGAGTTGTGAGGATTGTGGGAAGATGGTAGAGTAGGAAGCTCTAGGAATCATTCCTCCCACAAAAACAACTACTGAACTGGCAAGGAACTGTCTGAATCAACTGTGCATCCTCCAAGGAAGATCTAGAAGGAGATGCTAGTACATTATTGAATATACAGGCAAATTTTAGCCTCCAAGCATCAACGACCTTCCCCATACCCCAGCCAGGTGGTTGGCAGCAGTGGGAACTGCAGACCCGGCTCTTGGTGCAGCTTGCTGGTGCCAGAGTGGTATATAAAGATCTAGTGCTCCAGAATCTGGAGGTCTGATCTCTGATCAATGCTTTTGATTAGCTACTACAGATTGCTGGGGGCCACCTCTGAGGGAGTCCACTATTCCAACCCCCTTCAGGCAAAAGTGGTAGAGGAGTCTTAAAGATAGTACCCTACCTCTAAATTATAGAAAACAGTTAGAGGGGACAGTAACTAGGCAAGTGCCAAATCAAGAAAACAGCTTCAAAAGCCATAGAAGGTTCTGGTGCCATTGCTAGCCCCTCATCCCCTTCCTAGTGTGGAGCCAGCCTGTTTCTCATTGTGGGTCCTTAGCCCTGTTCCAGTGAGAGCAGAGTAACCCCTATGGGCATACTGGGGTGCCTGTATATCAGTGCCAATCAATGGGAGGCAGCCTGAAAAAAATCTGGCTTGCCTCCCCAGAATTTGCCCTCCAGGTAGAAACTGCTTAAAGACAGTGTAAGAAACAACTAAGTCAAAGCAGCCTGGGGCAAAGGCTTATCTGATTTAAGTCACAATAGAGGACCAGGGAGAGGGAGAAAGTCTATTTCACAGTAGGTAGAGGGGGCAAATTCCTATAAATGGGGGAATTTGTAAGGTCACTATCAATTACAAACCCAGGACAAGAAACAGGTTTGGAAAAAACAAGGGATCCTGCAATTCGCATTCACCTCAGGCTGATCTTCTTGATAGGAGGGCTGAACTCAGAAGAGCACAGGCCAATCAGAGTAATTTGCAGACTAAATTTGCAGACTAGGAAAGGTGATTTTCGGATTGGTGTGTTTTGTTTTATTTGCTACTGGTACTCAAAGGTATCTCTTGTCATGACATGAGCAGGAACATGTTATGGGACAAGGAACAGGCAGCTGGGGGACTAAATCCCAGAGTTGACACTTGAAAGTAATAAAATGTACAGTGGGCAACAAAAGATTAAAAGACAAAAAAACAAAAACAACAAAACCCAAAACACACACACTCACATGCACACACACATAAACAAAAACGGAAATATTGACCCATTCAAAGGAACAGATAATAATCCGGAAAACATCAAGGAAGAAGACCAGAATGTGGACATACCAGGCAAAGATTTTAAACAAATTATCCTAAATATGCTAAAGGAGATGAAGGAAAATATAGAGAAAGAACTAAAGGATATCAGGAAAACAATGAAAGAACAATATGAGAATCTCAATGAAGAGACAGAAATTTTTAAAAGTACCCAAACAGAATTACTGGAGCTGAGGATCACAATAACTGAAATGAAAAATTAATATAGAAGCATTAAAATTTAACATACCTATCAATAACCTGAGGGTCATATTCAAATGCAAATTATGATTTAGTTGAGCTGGATGGTATCAAGAATTGCCTTTTTAACAGCTCCATGAACACTTTGATCAGCAAGGCTCTGGTGATTCTAATAATAAACCAGCATTGAGAATCCAGAAAAAAAAAAAAATATATATTTTTGAGGTGCCAGGGCCGGGGATTGAACCCTGGACCTCGTATGTAGGAAGCCGGTGCTCAACCACCGAGCGACATCAGCTCCTCTGAGTTGTTTTTTTCATTTGTTTGCTTGTTTTTTTTGTTTTTAGGAGGCACCAGGGACTGAAACTGGGATCAGTTGAGTCACATCTGCTCCCCAGAAAAAGATATTTTTATTGGTTATCCAGGTTTGTAAAAGGTAATTGCAAAAGAAGCAAGAAGATAAAGAGACTGAGATAGGGAGATAGTCTTGACAGCTCTTTTCTCTCCTTGAAAATTAACTTCTCATTACCCACTACTACCTTTGCCCCTGGTAACCTGTATTGTACTTTTTAACTCTATTCTAATTATTTTATACAATTGAGATCATACAGTATTTGTCCTGTTATGTCTGGCTTATTTCATTCAATATGACATCTTCAATTTTTAAATATATTTTTAATATATATTTTTTCTTAGAGACGTTGTAGATGTAAAGAAAAATCATGCAGAAAACAGAGTTCCCATATACCCATTCCCATTTTTAACATTTTGCATTAGTGTGGTACCTTCATTAAAACTGCTGGCAGACTATAATTACATCATGATTCAGTTTGTATTGTACAGTCCTACAGTCTGTGCTTTGTAACAGTGTAGAATTTCTGGGCCCAAGATGATTTCCCGTCTCTCCCCAAGGGATGGATGGTTTTTCATCTATACGTCCTTCAGCAACATTGGATCTCTGATTGTGTCTGGGGCTAAAATGTTACTTATCCTAGAGGCAGATAATTCTTTTTGTTTTTCTCTTCCTTCCTTCTGTCCAATGGATTTTTACCTGAGCCTTGGAGGTGAGAGGGGTTTGCACCCCTTACTCTAGCATCATAAGATCATAAGGTTTTGTTTTTGTTTTTGTTTTTGTTTTTTTAAGCATCATAAGGTTTTTAAAAAATATTTATTAATATTTATTTATTTATTTATCCCCCCTTTCCTGCTTGTCTCCCTTTTGTTGCGCCAGCTCACAGCACCGCGTAGGCCCTGAGCTCTCCTCACCGCGCAGGCTCTGAACTCACCGCGCAGCACGGTAAGTCCTTCACCACGAGGCCCCGTGGATCGAACTCCCACATGGTAAACGGGAGCCCAACCAACTGAGCCACAGCCGCTTCCCCATAAGGTTTTTTTTTTTTTTAAAGATTTTATTTTTATTTATTCATTTATCCCCCCCTTGCTGCTTGTGCTCGCTGGGTCAGCTAACCACGCCGTGTGGGCGGGCTTGCCCCATAAGGTTTTTAAGAGATGTAAGCAGGTGGGGCTTTGGGCATGTTACCCAGAAGCAGCTTGTCATCCCATGTTTGCCTACTACACTAAGGGGTTCTTCCCAGGTCTCCAGCCCTGCTCCCAATCTTTCTTGTGAGTAGTTGGTAGAGGCTCAGATTCTCTTAGCATCTGAGGCTCCTAGCTGTTCAAAACGGATGGTTTTTCATTACCTTACAGTAATGGACACAGGACATGGTAAATATCATCAAAATTACTAAACTGTATCATCTAAATTGTAAACTATACTGTAAATCATTGACAATGTTTAGTTGCTATATTTTGCTATCTGTATAACAGTTATAACAATGCTAACATCCAAAAAAGAAAAGGAGGGGGGATTTAATTTGGGGTGGGGAAGGGAGGGGTGGTTTGGTATCTGGGAGTCTCCGGTACTCCGTGTGTGACTTTGCTGTGACCTAAAACTTCTTTGAAAATTAAATGAAAATTTGGGAGACAATGGGGATTGAGAGGGGGAAGGTATCACGGCACACTGGACTTCCGATAACACAATGATAAAAGGAAAAAAAAAAAATATATATATATATATATTTTAAAGGCATTTCTTTTGCTTTTTTCCCCATTTTTTTCAATGTCCCAATCTGCTAATTAAATTTTGTTTTGTTTTGTTTTTTATTTTTTTTTTCCCTGAGTTTCCTTATGTTTGTCTCTTGCATGTAAGCTTATCATTGGTGTTTCTTTTTCCTATTAAGTGTATTTGATTATTTTATGGACTACATGTTCATGGAGGATTTGGATCACAGAAGGGTTACAATGGGTACTGCAGGGGATTATTGGTGGGGGGGTGTCTGGGAGGGGGGATTCATGGGAGTTAGTTCATCCAAATATACATGAAAGATATACAAAATTGTTCAAAAGATCAAAAGATGGGGTATGGTCATGATGGGTGGACAATCACATAATAAATGAGGGAATCTGAATTCCTAGCCTGGAGAGCTCTGCCACAGTCTCCAAGGGAGCAGCAATAGTCCTCTGAGTGCAGGGACAGTGTCTGTCAAAAGAGGATGACCCACTGATGAGTTCTTTTTATTGATGACTACCCTTGTGAGTCTTTGCTCTTGTAACTGAGACTTAGCTTGCTGTTGTGGGGTGCCTAAGGGTTGCCACCTGAGAGCCTCCTTGTTGCTCAAATGTGGCCTCTCTCTGAGCCAAACTCAGCATATGAATGCATTACCTTCCCCTCTACGTGGGACATGACTCCCGGGGATGAGCCTCCTTGGCAATGAGGGATTAATACCAAGTACCAACTGGCAACACAACTGGAAAAAGTCCTTGAATAAAAGGGGGAAAAGGTAAAGACAAATGAGTTCAAGTGGCTAAGAGACTTCAGAGTCGGGAGGTCATCCCAGAGGTAACTCTTACGCACACCTCAGTAGAAGCTCATAGAACATCAAAGGGCCTATCACCCCACACAGAGGGGCTACTGAGAGCTCTGGAGACACCCAGGTCCTATATAAGGGGGGATAGTCCCAGAGACTGACGCCTTATCAGTGGGCTCTATTTTGGAATCTGTGCTCCTGAGAGTGACAGAACTGGACTCAAGTAAGTCCTCCCTGCATATGGTTCATCAGTCCCTTCTTTTCAAACCTATATGTGATGCTGGAGTTTTTAGGTATACTTCCAGAGACTGGAGCCTCTGGCCTACCTATGTGCCAGGTGTGCGTGGAATCTCGGTGGAGCTGCAACTCCTACCCTACAGCTCAACGGACTCATCCAAGTCACCTGGCGAGGAGCCAACGATGGGCAATGGCCATCCCAGGGAATGGAGAGGGCCTGCATCTGCAGGCAGGATCATCCCACCCACCATATCCATGGGATACAAGCCCTCTCTCACTTGGAGGTGGAGTGGACATCACCATCCCAGTCCCCTCAGGATTGGGGGAAGAACTATGGACTAGAGTGGACTTGATGGTATTCTGTTGTACACATATGGTGATTGTAGCAATGGAAAAAATTATAACAATGAGGTGGAGCCAGTGGCCACTTGACACTTTCGGGGCAGGGAGGAGATGAGCAGTTGAAATACAGGGGCTTCTTTGGGATTTGGACGTTGTTCTGAGTACCGTTGTGGCAACGGATGTAGGCCATTTTAAATCAGCATACACCACTCAGAACTGTGTGGGAGAGAGTGTGGTCTACGATGTGAACTGTGGTCTATGGTTAGTGGCAAGGCCCCAGGTTGTGTAAGTCCATTGAGGGTGGTGGGCCACACTTGTGGGAGATGTTTGTGTGGGATGTGGTGGGAGGTATGGGAGGTGGGCAACATGGGAATCCCGGTGGGTTCCGTGTAATATTTTAGGTAATCTAAGCACCTCTTAAAATATATTTATATATATATATATAAATAACATTTTTTATAAGCAAATGCACATATATGCATATATATTTATATATCATTTTACAAATATTGGTATGTATTGTGAAAATTTTGATTTTTACCCACAATAAAAAATTAATTAAAAAAAAACAAACAAAAAACTGATATGCTAGCTCACACTTAGCCTTTAACAACTTAAAATTTTAGTTTCTTCTTACTTCTCACATCTTTCTCCTATGTTACTAAAGATGAACTAGTTTCAGTACTGCATCCATCTCAGTTTACTTGGTTGTTGTGAGGCCTCAACTATCTGATGGGCTCAAGAAAAATTGTTTTTTTTTTGATTATCTGGCTTTTTTTGTTGTTAAGGTGGTAGCAACATTCTCATGTACTTTTCTACATTCCAGAAACTTTTACCTTCTTATACTTAAATGGATAAATTTTATACACTTCTAATTTTGAATGAAAATTTTAAGAATTTGCCTAGAATCATACTAAAATTAATTTGGGAAGAACTGACATTATCTTATTTGGTCTTCCCAGCCATAAATACAGGTATTTATATTTATTTTTAAAATATATAAATGAAATATATTTTTCAGAAATATTTCATTCATTTGTTTATTCATACAAATAAAAAAAAAACTCTTTCAAGTTTCCTTATGGTATGGATTCTATGATTTGTTAATTGATTTTAACTTAAATTCCATATTGTTTCAAACACAAATTAGAGTGGTTCTGGTGTTAAACACAATTAAAGATAAACAGGGAAATCAGAAATTAATAGGATGGAACTAAATATTCACCTAAGTATCTAGGAACATAATAAAAATTAAACATTATATTTAGCTGAGATTCATAGGAAACAAGACAAAAAGGGAAACAGTGTGCTATACAGTTCTTAGTTCAATAAAAAGAACAATTTTATCTGGAGAAACTATGTATTAAATTTTGAATTCTAGGATTTTTTTTGTATAGTTGTGTGTGTAGTTCTTGTAGATACAACAAAATAGAAAAGAGTGAATGTCCTTCAATTGATCATTTCTTTTCCTCACCTTAAAAAAGGCCAAGAGCACAATTCCTATGTAAATAAAAACTAGGAGTTCTAAATAAAAAATGCAAAAAGTTGAAGTAATATTGACAAGTCTTTTCGAACTGTTGAAAATATTTATTTAGAAAAACATTTAGTTAGAAAACAGCAGAAAGAAAAGAAAGCTCACATTTCATATAAATAATAGAATGCCATGCTGAATTTAATTTCACATTCAAGCCCTGCAAATCTGTGTCTGGCCAGGGATTGGGTGTGTATGTGTGTGTACAGAGGAGCCTCTAGAAAACCAAGAGTTACGATAGGCCTAGTCTACTAGCATGCCAGAGGTAGAACCAATATAATTTTCTCCTATATAGAACTCAAGGCAGTTCTTAGGATGCCTTTCTAAGGGGGTTTGGTTCCACCAATGAATAAAGTTCCTAATTCTACACTAAGTTCATCCTGTGCAACATCAATCTCATCCCCTACTTTTTCTCCAATTTTCTTCCACCAGGGTGCTTGTATGTGCTTCAGGGTGGTGAGATGGGCCTGTTTGGCCTTGGCAGCCACAGGCCTGGATCTACTGATGAAAAGCTCAGGTTCTTTCCCCTCTACCTCCTTCAGACTTGGTGCTCCTGTAACAAATAGAAAATAAACAGTTTACTAGAAAAGTTCTGTTTCAAGCAAGAAGGAACTTGGAGACTGTGCAGCTGGAACTCTGTTATAGTAGGTAGGGTCAGGAGTCCAATTGTGAACCTATTACCATTGCTAGCTGCAGATGGTATTCATAAGTGGTAGCTGTGGATGGTAGTAACTTCCTCCTACCCCAACTTCTGTGTTTAAAGGAAAGGAATAAGCTGTAGATTTCTGATAGATGGTTTACTTAAAGAACAAGGACTTTTCAAATAATAAGAAAACCCCATCCTATGGATGAGAGGCGCAGTTACAAGTAAAGGACATTAAATAGAGGACCCTGGAACTTTATGTTCCACATATAATAAAAGTAATCCCAGAGGCTGACTGCAACACTGGCTTCATGGATGAGATATCTCATTAAATGGGCCAGATGAATTAATTTTTGTGAAAGAACTTCTTTAAAAATTATGAAATACTCTACAAGTGAATTGTACTACAACTATTCTCATTATCTACTTCTAAAATATGGCCCAAAGCTTTTGAGACCATATAGTAGAATCTGGCTAGCAGGGCTCAGTATCTTTGAAATTAGTAATTTTGTCCGAACTGTTAAATATGAATGATAGAAGGGCTGGGGGCGGGGTCAGTCAAGAAGGAGGTTATGGCATCTGCATCAATTGAAAACATTGGGTGCTGGAATGAGCTAGATATAGAAATTTCTGAGGATAGGAGATGGGATAAAAGATCATTAAATGGTGTTTTCCTTCTGAGAATGTTGGATATCACAGATCTTGCATAGGTTGTTCCTTTTAGGAAACAAATGGAATGAACACATACTTATCAACTGCTCAATGTTGGTGCTGATCTGAGCCATCAAAGCCTCCCTGTGCTGCTGTGCTCTCTCTTCTAGAGCCCTGCCCATAAAGTAGTGTTGCAGTCGTTCTTGAGCCTGGGCATGGAGCTCCCTGCTAGCAACATCTGACATCTGAGAGACCTGGGGACAGAGAACAGAAAAACTTGTCACATACATATTAAAGCGTGTTTCACCCAGTCACTTAGCAGAGGTTCCAGAATGCTTATCTGTCTTTCACCTTAATGAATCTTATGATTGATGTCTACCTTTTAGTATTGTGCAAGCTATTTTGGCCTCTTAAAAAGAAGCTTTAAATCAAAATGCAGGTG
The DNA here is from genome assembly GCA_026826555.1 of Tolypeutes matacus. Lineage (NCBI taxonomy): Eukaryota > Metazoa > Chordata > Mammalia > Cingulata > Chlamyphoridae > Tolypeutes > Tolypeutes matacus. The sequence continues at coordinate 26,055,456 of JAKSZT010053887.1, forward strand.
GGAAGTTTTCTTTTTTTTTTAAGATTTATTTACTTTATCCATTTTAACGCCCCCCTTCCCCATTTGCTGTTTTGTGTCCATTTGCTGGGCAATTCTCTGTGTCTGTTTCCTGCCATGTCTTCTCATCCTCCTCCTCCAGTCTTCACCAGGATTCCATCCTGGAGACCTCCGATGTAGGAGAGAAGTGTTCTGCTACCTGTGCCACCTCGGTTCCTGGTTTTCAGAGCTTTCGGAGCATCTCGTCTTGTCTCTCCCCTATTATGTCATCATCTTGCTGCATGGCGCTCGGGGCCTGGTGGCTCACCAGCACACAGAGCCTGGCAGCCCATGCGCCTTCTATATATATATATATATATATATATTTTTTTTTTACTTTTATTAAACAATCTTAATTTATTTGATATTTATCTGGTCAAAATAAAATATCTTTTATCATATCTCTATTTACCTTGTATTGTTATGTTCATTATCTTTCTTAACTTACAATATGTTACTGCTTTCTTATATATATTCCAGTAAATATACAACAGTATGACAAGAAAACACCAAGGTAAAGATGATGCAAAAGTTCTAGAACTATATATTGCTGAAGGTTGCACAACATTGGGAATGTT
>JAKSZT010053887.1:26056469-26090589 GCA_026826555.1 Tolypeutes matacus
AAAATTCTCACAATACATACAAACATTTGTAAAATGATATATAAATATATATGCATATATGTGTATTTGCTTACAAAAATGTTATTTATATATATATATATATACATATATTTTAAGAGGTGCTTATATATTTTTTATTTTACCAGGAGGTCCTGGGGATCAAACCCAGGTCCCTCCATATGCCAGACGGATGCCCAACCATTTGAGCCACATCCGCCCCCCGGAAGTTTTCTTTGGTATGCTCCTATACCTAGCTACCTCAGTAATGTGGTATTCTAGGAGTAGAGATAAGAATGAGAGGTTAGGTGAATCTCTCAACTTTTTGCATTTATAGTGAAAATTAAAAAACATCTATGGCCAATTGATATTTTTCTGTTTTTTTGTTTTTATTTCATTTTTTAAAATAATTTTTTTTGTTAGAGAAACTTACAGAAATAGCATGCATAAAAATATATAAAATATATAAAATACAGAGTTACCATATACTTTACCATTAACACCTTGCATTAATGTGGTATATTTGTTATAATTCATCAAAGAACATTTTTATAATTGTACTATTAACTATAGCCCATCATTTATAATAGCATTGACTGTTGTACAGTCCTATGATTTTTCTTTTAATTTTTATTCTAGTAACATATATACAACCTAAAATTTCCCCTTTAACCACATTCACATATATAAATCAGTGCTGTTAGTTTCACAATGTTCTGCTATCATCACCACCATCTATTATAAAACCTTTATAATCAACCCAAACAGAAATTCTGTACAATTAAAGCATTAACACCCCCATTCCCTATACCCAACCCCTATATTCTAGGTTTTAACTCTATGAGTTTGCTTTCTAATTATTTCTTATCATTGAGATATCATACAATATTTGTCCTTTTGTGTATGTCATATTTTACTCAACATAATGCCTTTCATGATGTTTCATTCCTGTTGGATGTAACAGGACTTCATTCATTTTTATGGCTGATAATATTCCATTGGGTGTGTTGTGTATGGCACATTTTATTTATCCATTCGTCAGTGGATGGACACTTGGGCTGCTTCCATCTTTTGGCAATTGTGCATAATACCGCTATGAACGTTGGTGTACAAATATCTGTCCCTACTTTCAGTTCTTTTGGGTATATCCTCAGTAGTGGGATTGCTCGGTCATATGGTAATTCTTTTTTTTTTTTTTTAAAGATTTTATTTATTTATTCATTTATCCCCCCCTTGCTGCTTGTGCTCGCTGGGTCAGCTAACCACGCCGCGCGGGCGGGCTTGCCCTCACCAGGAGGCCCCGGGAACCGAACCCGGGGCCTCCCATATGGTAAACGGGAGCCCTACTGATTGAGCCACAGCCGCTTCCCATATGGTAATTCTATACTTAGCTTTCTGAAGAACTGCCAAACTGTCTTTCACAGTGGCTGCACCATTTTACATTCCCACCAGAAATGAATGAGTGTTCTTATTTTTTCTCATTCTCTCAAACACTTGTATTTTCTGTTTTTGAATAGTAGCCATTCTAGTGGGTGTGAAATGGTATCTCAGTTTTGTTTGTTTTTTTTTTAGGAGGTACTGGGGATTGAACCCAGGACCTCATACACTTAAAGCAGGCACTCAACTACTGAGCTACATCCACTCCCCAATGAGAGTTGGTTTTTTCATTTTTTGTTTTTTTTAGGAGGTACCAGAAATCTAATACAGTACCTCATACATGGGAAGCAGACACTCAACCACTTGAGTTACATTCACTCCCCTCACAGTGGTTTTGATTTGCATTTCCTAATGGCATCTTGAGTATTTTTCATGTGCTTTTTAGCCATCTGTATATCATCTTTGGAGAAATGACTATTCAAGTCTGTTGCCCACTTCTTAATTAGTTGCCATTTTATTGTTGAGTTGTAAGATTCCTTTATATATTCTGGATAATAAATCCTTATCAGATATGTGGTTTCCATATAGTCTCTTCACTTTCATGATGAAGTCCTTTGAGGAACAAAAGTTTTTAATTTTGATGAAGTCCCATTTATCTATTTTTTCTTTTGTTGCTTGTGCTTTGTGTGTAAAGTCTAAGCAATCATTGCCTAACACAAGATTCTGAAGATGTTTCCCTATGTTTTCCTCCAAGAGTTTTATAGTTTTAGTTTTTATATTTAGGTATTTCATTAATTTTAAGTTAATTTTTATAAATAGTATGAGATAGGGTCCTTGTTCATTCTTTTGCTTATGGATATCCAGTTCTCCCAAGACCATTTGTTGAAGAGACTATTCTTTCCCAATTGAGTGGACTTGGCTGCCTTGTCAAAAAACAATTTGTTTATATGTGAGGTGCTATTTCTGAAATCTCAATTTGATTCCATTGTCTATATATCTATCCTTATGCCAGAACTGTGCAGATTTGACCACCGTAGCTTTATAATAAGTTTTAAAGTTAGGAAGTGTGAATCATCAAACTTTGTTCTCCTTTTTCAAGATTGTTTGAGCTATTCAGGGTTCCTTATCCTTTTCCAACAAAATGATGATTGGCTTTTCCATTTCTGCAAAGTAGTCTGTTGGAATTTTGATTGGGATTGAACCTGTAAATTGCTTTGGGCAGAATTGACATCTTAACAATATTTAGTCTTCTAATCCATGAACATGGACTGTCCTTCCATTTATCTAGGTCTTCTTTGATTTCTTTTAGCAAAGTTTTGTAGTTTTCCATGTATAAGTCCTTTACATCCTAGGTTAAATTTATTCTGAGATATTTGATTCTTTTAGTTGCTATTGTAAATGGAATTTTTTTCTTGATTTCCTCATCAGATTGTTCGTTAGTAATGTATGTAAACACTACTGATTTTTGCATGTTGATCTTATATCCCACTACTTTGCTGAATTCGTTTAATATCTCTAGTGGCCTTGTTGTATATTTTTCAGGACTTTCTATATAAAGCGTCATGTCATCAGCATATATGGAAAGTTATATTTCTTCCATTCCAATTTGGATGCCTTTTATTTCTTTTTCTTGCCTTATTGGTTCAACTAGAACTTCTAGTAAAAATGTTGAATAACAGTGGTGACAGTGGGCATCTTTGTCTTGTTCCAGAACTTAGAGTGAAAACTTTCAGTCTTTCACCATTGAATATGATGTTAGCAGTGGGTTTTTCATACCTTTGTCATGTTGAGGAAATTTCCCTTTATTCCTATTTTTCTAAGTGTTTTTATCCAGAAAGGATGCTGGATTTTGTCAAATGCCTTTCTTTGTCAACTGAGATGACCACATGCTTTTTTCCTTTCATTTTGTTAATGTGGTGTCATCTATTAATTGATTTTCTTGTTTACCACTCTTGTTTACCTGGGATAACTCCCACTTGATCATGGTGTATAATTCTTTTAATGTGCTGTTGGATTCAATTTGCTAGTATTTTGTTGAGGATTTTTACATCTAAATTCACAAGAGAGATTATTTATAATTTTTTTCTTGTAGTATCTTTATCCTGCTTTGGTATTAGGGTGATGTTGGCTCATAGAGTGAGTTAGGCTGTTTTCCTGTCTCTTCATTTTATGGAATGATTTGAGCAGTATTGTTATTAATCCTTCTTGGAATGTTTGGAAGAACTCGCCTGTGAAGCCATCTGGTCCTGGTCTTTTCTTTGTTGGGGAGTTTTTGATGACTGATTCCATCTCTCTACTTGTAACTGGTGTTCTGAGATCTATTTCTTTCTATTTTTGTGTTTTTCTAGGAATTTATCCATTTCATCTAGGTTGTCTAAGTTTTTGGCATGTAGTTGTTCACAGTATTCTCTTCTGATCCTTTTTATTTCTATGGGGTCAGTAATAGTGACCCACTCTCATTTGTGATTTTATTTATTCGCATCTTCTCTCTCTTTTTCTTTTTCAGTCTAGCTAAGGGTTTGTCAATTTTATTGATCTTCTCAAAGAACCAACTTTTGGTTTTGTTAATGCTCTCTCTCTCTCTTTTTAAAATTCTCTATTTCTGCTCTAATCTTTGCTATTTATTTCCTTCTGCTTGCTTTGTGCTTAGTTTGGTGTTCATTTTCTATTACCTCCAGGTGTGTAGATAAGTCTTTGATTTTAGCTCTTTCTTCTTTTTAAATGTAAGCATTTAGAGAGATATATTACCCTCTCACTGCATCCTACACTTTTTTTTTTGTTTTCAAAGTGTACAGTTTTATTAGTTGTTTAAGTTTTGACAAATATATTCACCTGTGAAACCACCACTACACTCAAGATAAAAGACATATCCATTACCTCCTCAAATTTTCTTTAGTTTCTTAGCAACCCCTCCTTCCCATCCCTCCCTGACCTCTCACCCTAGGAAACCACTGATCTGCTTTCTGTCACTATAGACTTGTTTGTATTTTTTATAATTTTAAATAAATGGAATCATACTGTATGCACTCTTTTTTTTAACGGTTTCTTTCATTCAGCATTATTATTTTGAGATTTATTCATGCTGTTTTATCAATAGTTTGTTACTTTGTTGCACTGACCACAATTTGCTTTTCCATTTACCTGTTATTGGACATTGGGTTGTTTCCAGTTATTGGCTATTACAAACAAAGCTGCTATGAACATTTGCCCTCACATCTTTGCTTTCATTCTTCTTGGGTAAATACCTAGGAATCAAATGGCTAGTTGATGTGGTATCTGTATGTTTATCTTTTAAAGAAAGTGTCAAACTATTCAAAAGTGTTTGTGCCACCTAACATTTCCACCAGCCCTATATGAGAGCTCCAGTTCCTCCACATCCTTAACAAAACTGGGCATGGTTTGTCTTTATAATTTTAGGCATTCTACTAGTTGTGTAGTGGTATCCCATTGTGTTTTTTTTTCTCTCTTTTTAAAAATTTATTGAAGTGTATCACTCATACATGAACATACATAAACAGTAAGTATATAGCAATATTTGTGAACTTACAAAACAAACATACATAACATCATACAGGGCTCTCATACCTCACCTTACCACCAATACCTTGCATTGCTGTTAAACATTTTTAACTAATGATTAAAGAGCATCCAAAAAATATTACTAGTAACCAAAGTATAAGTATTTTCCCCCAACCCATTCTATTATTATTATTTTTATATCATTTATACATGAACATACATAAACAATAAGTATATAGTAAAAGTTGTGAACTTACAAAGCAAACATTCATAACATGATAGAGGGGTCCCATACATCAACCCTCCACCAACACCTTGCATTCTTGTGAGACATTTGTTACAGATTATGAAAGAATATTATCAAAATCTTACTTATAGTCCTTATCTTACTCCCTGTGCATCTTTCCCCCAACCCACCCTATTATTACCTCTAAAATACATTTCTATGACAAAAGTTGTAAACTAACAAAACAATCATGCACATGTGCAGAATTCCCAAACAACACCCCTCCATCAACACACCACACCATGGTGGAACATTTGTTACAGATTATGAGATAACATCATCTGATTATTACCAGGTCATAGCGTACATTTGGCACACATTTTCCATACTCCCTCATTATCAACACAGTGCATCTTTGGGCATAGATGCAAGAATACTACATTATTACTGTTAACCACAGTCCGTAGGTCACTCCAGTTGTATTTTTCCCATGCTTCTCCATGTTCCCACTACTCTGCAATAGTGAAGTACATCTGCTCTAGCTCACAAAGGACACTCTTGCATCTGTACTATCAAGCACAATTCTCATCCACTTCTGGGTTTACTGTGCTATTCAGTCCCTAGATTATTCTCTAGCTTTCTGTCAATTGGCATTTATACTCCTAGACTACCATTTTCAGCCACATCCCCATTTATAAACCAGCTGTTACCATCAACTATAATGTGTTACCATCAACTCTGTACATTTCTATACTTTTACAGTAAAGCTAATTAAAACTTCTACATACATTAAATATCAGTAGTCCATCTCAGTCCTCCTCTTATCTCCTTTAAGAATCCACCACCTACCACTAGGTCTTGAAGATATTTTCCTACATTTTCCTCTAGAAGCTTTATAGTTCCTGCTTTTATATTTAGGCTTTTGATTCATTTTGAGTTAATTTTTGTACAAGGTTTTTGCTATGGATATCCAGTTTTCTCAGCACCATTTGTTGAGTGGACTGACCCAGCTGGGTGGGTTTGACAGGCTAGTCAAAAATCACTTGACCACAGATGTGAGGGTCTGTTTCTGAACCATCAATTAAGTTCCACTGGTCTATGTGTCTGTCTTTATGCCAGTACCATGCTGTTTTTTTTTACCACTGTAGCTAGGTAATATGACAAAGTCTGGAAATGAGAGTCCTCCAACTTTGCTTTTCCTTTTTAAGATGATTCTGGCTATTCAGGACCCCTTACCCTTCCAAACAAATTTGATAATCATGTTTTCCATTTATTTAAAATGTGCTGGTGGAATTATTGGATTGCATTGAATCTGTATATCAGTTTCAGTAGAATTGACATCTTAATGATATTTAGTCTTCTAATCCGTGAGCACAGAATGTTCTTCCAATTATTTAGGTCTTTTTAAAAATTTCTTTTAACAATGAGTTGTAGTTTTCTGAATATAAGTGCTTTACATCATTGGTTAAGTTTTATTCCTGAATATTTGGGATTTATCCATCATATTTTATTTTCAGCACTCTTTTAAACACTTTTAGTTACTTTTATTGATATAATCTTCATTTCTAGACTCTCTTCCAGGCCTCTCTCTCCTGTCTTTTCTTTTCAGGCTGTAGCACACCCTTTAGTATTTCCTGCAAAGCAGGTCTCTTGGTTACAAATGCTCTCAGTTTCTGTTTATCTGTGAATATTCGAAACTCGCCCTCATTTTTGAAAGACAATCTTGCCAGATATAAGATTCTAGGCTGGAGGTTTTTCTCTTACAGTATCTTAAATATATCATACTACTGTCTTCTTGCCTCCATGGTTTCTGGTAAGAAATCAGCACTTAATCTTATTGAATATCTCTTATGTGTTATGCAATGATTTTCTCTTGCTGCTTGCAGAATTCTCTCTTTCTTTGGCATTTGACATTCTGATTAGTATGTGTCTCGGAGTTGGTGTATTTGGATTTTTTCAGATGGGAGTACGTTGTGCTTCTTAGACATGTCCTTCAATAGGGTTGGGAAATTTTCTACCTTTATTTCTTCAAATATTCCTTCTGCCCCTTTTCCTTTCTCTTTTCTTTCTGGGACACCCATGACACATATGTTTGCATGTCTCTTGCTGTCCTTTAGTTCCCTGAGACCTTGTTCAAGTTTTTTCAATCTTTTCCTCATCTGTTTTGTACATTCACTTTCAGAGGCCATTTCTTCAAGCTTACCAATCCTTTTTTCTGCCTCCTCAAATCTGCTATTATATGATTCCAGTGTATTTTTAATTTCATTTATTGCACCTTTCATTCCCATAAGATCTGCTATTTTTCTATGTATGCTTTCAAATTCTTCTTTGTGCTCATCCAATGTCTTCTTAATATCCTTAATCTCTTTAGCCATCTCATTGAATTTATTAAGATTTGTTTGAACATCTATGATTAGTTGTCTCAACTCCCTTATGTAATCTAGAGGCTTATCTTGTTCCTTTAACTGGGCCAGATCTTCCTGTTTCTTGGTGTGAATTGTAATTTTTGTTGGTGTCTTGGCATCTGGCTTACTAGAGTATTTATTCTGGGTGCAGTTTTTCTCTTTAGTTTAGGGCTTCCTGTCCTTTCTCCCTTGCTGGTTGTGTAGTAGGAGCCAAGGATGTATTTGGTGCTATAAGCTGTGGAGGCTCAAGCTGCCCTCATTGCCCCAAGGACCAAAGAAGTTTCTCCCAACTTTCTCCTTTACCAGATCTAGGGACAGAGCCACAGGTATGTGGAATAATCCAAGTCATGCAGGCCTAGACTGTAGTTGCCCAGAGAGACTGATGAAGCTTCATGCCTGGGGTGGGGATGGAGCTGCAGGTGTGGCAGCAACCTATGCAGTGCAGATCCAAGACGACTGCAGTTGCCCCGGTAGACTTCTGATTATTCTGTCTGTGCCTGCAGTTACCTGGATAGGCTGGTGCAGGGCCTGCCAGCTTCCTTCCTGCTAGAGGTGGGGCTGAAGCCTAGGCTAGGGCTGCAGGCCAATCATGGATGAAAGAAACTGGTCTCTACCATCCCTGTGATTTTCAGTCAGCCTGGCTTCCCCTTATGCTTGGGGAAGAGTCAAAATGGTGGCTACCGGCCTCTTTCTGACTTGGACAGGTTCAACCTTTAGCTGTTCTTAGGGTTATACTTTAGCCAGCCGAATTTACTTATCAGTAGCTGAAATCGATGGCGTCTCTTCCTCCCCTATTTTGGGGAAATGGAGCTTCTATTTCCTGCCCCAGAATAGCTCCTGGGGTGGCTTGCGCTGCCAAATTAGCATGATCATTAGCCTTCACAGAGTGGCCTGTAGTTTCCAGGAGAGGCTGGTGCAGCTCCCCCCAGCTTCCTCCCTAACCAAGGTGGGCCTGGGGCTTAGGCTAGAGCTGCAATCTGATCTAGATGGAAATAAGACGGTCCCTACCAGCACTATGATTTTTCAGTCTGCCCAGCTTCCTCTCATGTCAGGTGCGGAGTTAAGATGGCAGCTACCGGCCTCTTTCTGAGTCGGACAAGTTCAAACTTTACCTGTTTTTAGGATTATACTTTAGCCCGCTGAATTTACTAATCAGTAGATGAAGTTGGTGCCCAACCATCTCTTCCTCCCGTTTTTGGGAAGTGGAGCTTCCAATTCCAGCTGTGGAATAGCTCCTGAGGAGGTTTGTGCGTCTGGTGGAGGTTTGGGCACTGGCCTCCGTGGTGTGGAGTGCTCTACTTATGAATCTTCTCTGCAGATGAGCAGTCTCCTCCTTCCTTTCTTTCAAAGATATTGCAGGATGCACTTCTAGTCCCCTGGAGCCCCCAAACAAGTGCTTTAGATAGCTCTGGGTGATTAGTAACTGCCCAGTGGCAGGAGCTGATTCTAGGAGTTCCTTACTCTGCCACCATCTTGCCGGTTGTCGTTCCCACACATTTTGATATGTTGTGTTCTTGTTTTCATTTGCCTCAAGATATTTACTGATATCCCTTGTATTTCCTTCTTTGATCTAATGGTTTTTAAAGAGTATATTATTTTTTAAAAAAGATTTATTTATTTATTCCTCTCCCCCACCCCTTGTTGTTTTGTGCTTGCTATCTCCTGTGTGTTCTTCTCTGCTTGTCTTCTCTTTAGGTGGCACCTGGGACCTTCTGGAGTGGGAGAGAGGCATTCAATCTCTTGCGCCACCTCAGCTCCCTGCTGTCTCTTATTGTCCCTCTCGTGTCTCTTTTTGTTGCATGATCTTGATGCACCAGCTCTCCGTGCAGGCCAGCACTCCTGCATGGGCCAGCATTCCACGTGGGCCAGCACTCCACGTGGGCCAGCTTGCCTTTCACCAGGAGGCCATGGGTATCGAACCCTGGACCTCTTATATGGTAGATGGGAACCCAATCGCTTGAGCCACATCCGCTTCCCTAATAACTGATTTTGATGTGACTTTGGATTTGAGTTGTTCCAAAATGGCTTAAGGCTTTTGGGATATTGAGATAGAATGAATGTATTTTGCATGTGGGAGGAACATGTCTTTTGGGGATGGACTGTGCTAGGCTGAATTATGTACACCAAAAAAAAAAAAACACTGTTCTCAATCTTACTCCATTGCTGTAGGTGTGAACCTACTGTAAATAGGACCTTTTGAAAATGTTATTTTTAGTTAAGATGTGGCCAACTAAACCAGGATGGGTCTGAACCCTATTACTGAAAAGTTTATAGAGAAAGCCACTAGGGAGGAAAAGAAGCTGGAAGTCAACAGAATCTGGAAGAGAAAGGAGAGGACATCACCATGTACATTGCCACATGATGGAAAAGCCAAGGACCCAAGGATTGCCATCAGCCAACACCAGAACACAACAATTTTTGGGAAGAAAGCATTGCCTTGCTGATGACTTAATTTTAGATTTCTCTTAACTTTAAACCATGAGCCAATAAATTTGCATCATTTAAACCAACCCATAGAGTGGTATATATTTAGGAGATGGAAAACTAAGACAAACATGTTTTTTTCCACTCTGTTTTCAAGATTTTTATTTCATCAGTAGTTTGAGAAATCAGATTCTGATGTGTCATGGCACAGTTTTCTTCGTGTTACTTGTACATGGGGTTCATTGGGCTCCTTTGTGGGTTTTTAGTTTTAAGTTTAGAAAATTTTTGGCCATTTTTTTCTTCAAATATTTTTTTCTGTCCCTTCTTTCCTTTCTCCTTCAGGGTCTCCAATTAATCATTTATTAGGCCACTTGAAGTTGTCCCATATCTTAATGATGTTCTTTTCAATTTGTTTCTCTGTGTTTTTCATTTTTTATAACATTACTATACCTTTAACTTTACTAATCTATTTTTCTGCAATGTCTAGTTGGTTATTAATTCTATCCAGTATATTTTTCATATCACATATTGAAGTTTTTATGTCCAGATGTTTAGTTTAGGTATTTTTTTATATCTTTCATGTCTTTACTTAACTTTCTGAATGTAGAGAATACAGTTATAATAACTTTTAATGTCCTTCTCTGCTAATTCTAACATTTGTATAATTTCTGTATTGGTTTTGATTGTATATTATCCTCATTATGGGTTATGTTTTCTTTCCTCTATGCTTGCCTGTTAATCTTTGATTGATGCCAGACAATGACTTTTACCTTGTTGGGTGCTGGATATCTTCCTATTCCTATAGATATATTGTAGTTTTATTCTGGGATACCATTAATTTACATTGAAAAAGTTTCATCTTTTTGGTTCTTGCTGTTATAATTTGTTTTGCAGATCTGGAGCAGTGAACAGTGCCTCCACTACCTAGGCAAGACCTTCCTAAGTACTCTTCTCAATGCCCTGTGAATTATGAGTTTTTCTCGTCTGTTTGCTGGGAACAGGCACTATTCCTGGATCTGTGTGAGTACTAGACACTGTTCCATCTTCTCTTTTCAGATGGTGGATTCCCTGGCCTTGGGTAGTTTCCTCACATACATGTGCTGATCAGTACTCTGAAGAATACTCAAGGGAGACATTCTGCAAATCTCTGGGATTCTCTCCTGTGCAGCTCTCCCCACTCTGGTACTGTGTCCTATGAAGTCTAGCTTCCCCAGACTTTCAGTTTCATCTTCTCAATTTAGTGATTACACTGAGCTCTTCTTCTGTTCCCCTTCTCTGTGCTGTGGCATAGAAACTCTGTCAATGCAGTAAGCTGGGATGATTGTAGGGTTCACTTTGTTCCCTCTCAGAGATCACTGTCTTTCATTGTCTGATATGTAGGTTCTTGAAAACTGTATTTTCATGTATTTTATCCATTTGTTTTGTTTTTCGGTCATTTTAGGCAGATGGTAAATTCAGTCAGTGTTACTCCATCTTAACTGGAAAAAGAAGTCAGATATTTTTTTCTTCTGTTTACCTCTGTGTGGTAAGCACAGAGGGCCTTGCATGCAAGGGCAGGTTTCTAATCATCTTTCTCTACAGGCTCACTTAGTGTGTTGGTCCCTCTATTCAAATTAGTGGAAGGGGAAAGTAGGAGGCCTTATTTGTGCCTCTTGGACTGAGTCTTGCTGTCCAACTCAGCTTCTACCAGTCCTCTGCTCTAGAGTTTATCAGATACATGCTCAGCTATTAATAAATTTGTACTCTGCCTTCCATTTATATTGTTCTTTGTATAAAGCTCTTTCATTTCTGGAACTCTGGAGGAATGAAACAATGAGTGACAGGATTACCTAAATATCAAACTTCTAACATGGTCACCAAGAACCCTCAAAATTTAGAGGTGTGTGTGTATGCATGTGTGTGTGTGAAACAGATATAGAAAATGAACCAAGAGACAAATAACAACAACAACAAAGTCATGACACCATGGATGTGAAAAGTACCAACATACACTTGCAAGTGGTTAGATCAAATGAGGGAAATAAGAATTCTAATGGTCTGAAATGTATAAGCTGCCAAGTTTCCCCATAAAACTAGACAAGTATAAAAGCATGGGAGAAGCAGCAAAAGACAAGAAGGTAGAGGGACTCAGTAAAAGGTACAGGTCATTACAATTTATGACAGGGGTGTTGAATAACTCTAAAGGCAGAAAGGAAAATAACCTACAAAGACATATAGTAGTATAAAGTCAAGAACTCAGAAGGGAGAAACAAGTAAAACCTGAACTGTAGTACTGCGGTCATAGAAGGTGGAAATAGGGACATTTCTATTGGGAAAAAGGTGCTGGCAATTTTATAGTGACAAAATCTTAAGAAGCAAATAATCAAATACTCCACCTTATTAGCGCCTGGGTGTTCATTAACAGTCTAGCATATACAAGTATCCATATGTGTGTGTCTGTGTATTTGAACGCACATATGTAGTGAATGATATTTGCTGACTGACAGCTACATCTAATCTTTCTGGAAGGTTCAGAATAGCCAAAGTTTTACTGTACTATTGCAAAAGAAGTAATGACTAAGTCCTGCTGATATAGTATGATAAATAACTTACTTGAAACAAAATTCCCTTCACTACTATGGACACCATGTAACTATAAAAAGACTCCAAATCCATTAACTCCATAGTAAAGCCATTGCATTACCTTATTATCAACAATAAATATACATAAACATATGAGACACTGCTTTGTTGGGGACTATCATGCACTAAAATAATTTAATATTGATGTCTAGCACTGAAGCCTACATACTGGATATCTTCTGACATAGTCATCCACTTGTTGCTTCAGTTCAACTCTGTGTGCATCAGTGAGTCCTTGGAGCCCTTGCCAAGGAGCAAATTGTTTCTTTTTCTTACGGCATTTTGCCAGGAATTTCAGAGCCTGAAAAAAAAAAAAAAGGTTTGTGATTTTTCTCCCCTAAGATATTAGTTAATGAAATTTTCAAGTAAGCTGGTAAGTTATCACAGAAATATTTTCTCCCTACAATATATGGTAGAGTATGGTATAATACTGTATCATTGAGTAAGTATCCGAGTGTTTATGGGCAAGGGGATAGGATTGTGACAGGAGGTGAGGAAGGACAATAGCAATGACTTTTTAACTTTATTCTACAGTAGTGTTTTAATTTTTTTAATAAGAAATAGTCATGTATTATTTGTGCAATGAGCAATAAAGGGATAAAGCACTAGGTTCTAATCTCGATTCTAGTACCCCCAGTCTTTTTTTTTTTTTTTAATGGAATAAGGGTTATCTCTATTTGGACTGCAAAGTATTAATATGTAAAGTGAGTCTCTTGTAAACAAAACAAAACAAAACAAAACAAAACAAAACAAAAGTATCAATACAAGCCAGGCTTGGTAATACAGGTTGTAATAGTTCAGAAATGGCACCAGAAACTTCCAGAAAGGACCATGACAGCATATCTTTGTACTTTTGGTGAGGTGGATGTGTTTACACAAAAGTCTTCCCTACCACCAACCTTCTCTATAGAAATTGATAGGTAATCAGTACCAAGAATAGTCAGTCCCAATGTTTCCTGTTGCTGTTTTTCTTTGCTAACACGATTTCTAGACTGTCCTCTGCTGCACTGACCCCTGCATGGAGTAGCACCAGAATAAATGTCTTGACACAAGGGAGAATGAGTTCTCACTCTGTGGGGTCTGGGGCCATGTGGGTGGGGGCCTGTGAGCAGGAAAACTGCAGGCATGGGAGTCTACTCTTCCTGAGATTGGGAGGGAGAGGACACAGGGAAATGTCAAAACAAAAATGTTAGACAAAATTGCCTAGGCAAGATTGCAGTTCAAACTCATAGAGTGGATCTGATAAAGTTAACTCCTATATCCTGACCATATAGAGCTCCTCCTATGGCATTCTGATCATGGAAGATCTTCAGAAATGTGGTAAGACAATAAGTTACTACAGATGGGTCACAGAGCCATTGTAGATTTATGGCAGAGGAGTGTGGCGCTGAGCCAGATGGTAGGGGATGCAGGGTAGAGGGACTCGATTCTAGTCTCTTATAAACTGTATGATTCTGGGCAAGTCATTTGAGCTCTATAGGACAGGTTCTACATCTACAGAAAATAGGAACCCCAATTCTACTTAGCCTTTAGGATTGTAAAGATCAAAGAGACAGTATATAAGTAAAAGCCGGGTAAAGGAGAAAATATGATAAAATTGTAAGATATGGTATTGCTGACAAAAGCACTTTGTGAATGATCTTCATTCCCTTTAGAATAGACTCTCAGTAAAATAAGAAATCTTGTAACAGGCAAGAATGGAGACAAATTTAATATTAATTTCCCCCGTCTTCCCCCTACCCCCCCCACACTTTTCTTCCTTCTTTGTAGCTTTGTAATTTATATTTTCATCAAAGTTACATAAGCACATTGTTTAAAGCAGCAAATATAGTCCTCAGGCTAAATCCAGCCCACTGCCTGTTTCTGTATGGCCTGCAAGCTAAGGAAGGTTTTAAAATTTTTTTCTGTCACATATTGTGTTGGTACTTGCCCCCCGCCCCCCCCTCCCCGCTTTTTAAAGCATCCTGTTCTTGTTTCATGTATTATCTTCTCTTACCTCTCTGAGGAAATTAATAATAGATGTTTTTTTAAAAAGTTTTCTTATCCCTGCAGTGTCTTTCTTCCTACCCATTAGTTTTACTCTGTTTTGGCAATAAGCAATCTGGCTTCCCTCAGATGTCCAGTGATACTTATCTTTCAGCTGATATTTAAAGATGGGCACTAAAAGCTGTTTAGAAATTCTGAGCAGGTGGATAGAACTTATCAACTGTATATTTCACTATAGGGCTACTGAACTGGGATTTTTTTTTTTTTTTTTTTCCGGTTAGGGTATCCTACTGTGAGTATGCTTATGACTTTTCCCTTGGGATATTTGGATTTCCCAAAGAAAACTTCCAATCTACTGTCTGGAGGATTTAAGCCTGGCTGACGGCTCTCTGGAAGCTGAGAAGTAAAGAGAGCTGGCGGTCTTAATATTCAGTATGTAAAATTTCTCTTAATACTCCTCTTAATGGTATTCCAGCCTCAATTTTGCTTGTCACTCCCCAGGTGAGAGACTCTCTCCTTTCCTTATATTCTGCCCTTTACTTTTCTTCTTCACTTCTCCTATCTCTCCTCTACTTTCTACTTTTAGTATCCTAAGCTTCTGATGTAGTAGTGGGAATTTCAGAGTAGAGGTTCCAGAACAGAGTTATCTCTGCTCCTAGATCAGAAAAGCCCATTTTTTACTTTTCTCTTCCTAGTCTATTTTTCTCATTCTTGTCATTTCAGGACTCTCTGAAATTATATTTATCTCCCAAATTTTATTTACTTTCTCAACTGCCAATGGTTTGTATCACTTAATGTTTTTGTGGTTTGTCAGTGATGGACATGTATAGTGGTAATATAGAAAGTTTATGCCATATCCAAGTAGCAAGAACTAGCCACTATTCTGGCTCTAGACAGTAGACACCAGCAACCATTACCCTCTTTCTGTCCTCTTTTTTTTTTTCTTTTCTTTTTTTTTTTCAAAGAGATGAGGAAGCAAGAGAAGAAAAGCATAGAACATTAAAAGGGAAAAGGCAGCTAGTTCTTGAAATTTAATTCCAACACAGTACCTCTACAGAGAACTCCAACATGTCAAAGTGACTAAGGGTATGTAATTTGAAACTGGCAAGTTATATAAAGTTTTCTTAATTTTTAGCTATCTGAGAAACAAGGTCTCTGGCTTCTGCACAAAGTAGGCGAGAGAGAGAAGGTAGACAACAACAACTAGTTCTTCCTGAAGGACAAGTTTAGTAAAAGGAGATTCTTATTCCTTTTTACTACTTTCAATGAAGTAGTAAACTTCCTTTCTTTTCTTACCAAGGTCAATAGTAGCACTAATAGAAATAGAATGGGAGGCACATGAAAAAAGTAAAAAGAGAGGATTGTGGGAAGTCAGTGGATTAGGGATCTCCAAGATTCAGTCCTTCTATCAAAACAACTATTAAACAGGCAGGAACTGTTTGAAACAATATTTTGAAACTCCAGAGGCCAAGAGAATACTGTACAGCATCCAGGGAGGAGTGGGAGGAAGAGGCTGGTAAATGACGGTAAAGACCAGTAAATTGCTCTTTCTGCACTATAGTTAGCACCATCAATGCCCTGTGAAGTCCAGCCCCTGGCTAGCTCACTGGTGACAGAAAGGGGACGTAAAAATCCTCTTCCCTAAGCCCAGGGGTGGGCAAGGCCAATTGCTGATAACGGCTTTTGATTAGCTGCTACTTCAGAGCACTGGCGACCTGATTCTGAAGGCGGCCATTGTTCCAACTGGCCCCAGAAATAGGAGGCAGAGGAAACTTAAAGATGCTATGCTTCCTCAGGGCTACAGGGGACAGTTAATTGAAGGTCTGCATTTGCTGGGAAGGTCAAGAAACCTCAGCTTTGGGGAGCCATGGAAGAAACTCTTGGCGCCCTTCCTGACCTCTCCACAGGATACTTTGGAGCCAATCTATGTTGCCTTTATAGGTCCCTGGCCATCCTGGCTGGGAAAGATTGATTTGGGAAACCCTTCTCTGGCATGCCGCCCCCCGCCCCCTCCCAGAATTTTCCATCTATGTGAAAACATCTTAAGAAAAAAAGGAATGTAAGAAATTATAGAGGTGGACAGTCTGAGGCAAAGGTTTGCCTGCTTTAAACACTTGTGAGAGGGAGGTCTGTCTCATGAGTAATAGAAGGGGCATTCAAATTCCTGTAAAAAGAGGAACTCCAAAACAAGTAACAAGCACAAGCCTAGGACAAGACACAGGCCAAAAAAAAAAAAAAAAAAAAAAAAAAAGACAGGGAAGACCCTACATAGTGCATTCGCTTTGGGCAGACCTTCCTGATAGGAGCCCTGAAGCTCATGAAAATCTTATCACCAGCTGGTTATAAAATCAAGAAAAAGACAGCTCAGGGACTAAATCCCAGAGTTAACAGTTTAAAATATTAAAATTTACAACATGCAACAAAAGAGTACAAGACAAACAGAGACAGGAAATGATGGCTCAACCAAAAGAAGAGGATAAAAATTCACAAACCACCAATGAAGAAGACCAAAATATGGAATAAGAAAGAAAGACTTAAAAAAGATGATCTTAAAAATGCTCAAAGAGATGAAAGAAAATACAGAGAAAGAACTAAAGGATACCAGGAAAACAATGAGCTATATGAGAATCTTAGGAAAGAGACAGAAATTATAAAAAGGAACCAAACAGAACTACTGGAGTTGAAGACCCCAATAACTGAAATGAAAAATGCCCAGGAGGGTTTCAACAGCAGATTGGAGGTGGCAGAAGAAAGAATCAGCAAACCTGAAGACATGGCAATTGAAACGAATCAGGCTGAGGAGCAGAAAGAAAAAAGAAATATAAAAAGGGAAGATAGCCTAAGACACCTCTGGGACTCTATCAAATGCACCAATACATGCATTATAGGAGACCCAGAGGGAGAAGAAAGAGAGAAAGGGGCAGAAGCAATATTCAAAGAAATAATGACAGAGAACTCCCCAAATTTAGCAAAAGATATGAGTATGTACATTCAGGAAGCCCAGAGAACACAAAATAGTATAAACATGAAGAAAAATACACCCCATCATATATTGATCATATTATTGAATGCAAAGGACAAGGAGGAAGTTCTGAAAGTTGTAACAAAAAGCAATGTGTGGGAAGCGGCTGTGGCTCAATCGGTAGGGCTCCCGTTTGCCATATGGGGGGCCCCAGGTTCGGTTCCCGGGGCCTCCTGGTGAGGGCAGGCCCGCCCGCGCGGCGTGGTTGGCTGACCCGGCGAGCACAGGCAGCAAGGGGGGGATAAATGAATAAATAAATAAAATCTTTAAAAAAAAAAAAAAAAAAAAAAAGCAATGTGTTATGTACAATGGAGTCCTAATTAGATTAAGTGCTGATTTTGCAACAGAAACTATGGAGGCAAAAGTCAGTGGGTTGAAGTACTTAAAGTGCTGAAAGAAAACAACTGTGAAGTAAGAATTTTATATCTGGTGAGATGTTCTTTCAAAAATAAGGGAAAGATTAAATCATTCACAGATAAACAAAAGCTGAAAGAGTTGATCACCACTAGACATGCCCTACAAGCAGTGCTTAAAGGGAGTTCTTCAGACTGAAAGGAAAGGACACTAGACAGTGGTTCAAAGTGGCATAAAGGAATACAGATCTCTGGTATAGGTAATCATTTGGGTAATTATAAATGACAGTAATATTGTATTGTATTTTTTGATATGTAACTCCACTTCTTACTTTCTACAGGGGCTAAAATCCCAATGCATAAAAAGTAATGATAAATCTATGGTTTTGGACATACAATGTATAAAGATATAAGTGGTAACAAGTACCAAAAACGGTAGGGGGATAGAGGGATAGGAAAAGTATATGTGTATGCTACTGAAGTTAGTTTGGTATCAAACCAAATATGATTGTTATATATTGAAGTTTTAACCCCATGGTAAAATATATGAAAATATATGAAAAACATATCTATATAGAAAAGAGTGCCGTTGTGGCAACAGATGTAGGCCATTTTAAATCAGCACACACCATTCAGAACTGTGTGGGAGAGAGTGTGGTCTACGAGTGAACTGTGGTCTATGGTTGATGGCAAGGCCCCAGGATGTGTAAGTCTGTTGAGGGTGATGGGCCACACTTGTGGGAGATGTTTGTGTGGGATGTGGTGGGAGGTGTGGGAGGTGGTGAACATGGGAATCATGGTAGGTTCTGTGTAATATTTTAGGTAATCTAAGCACCTCTTAAAATATATATATATATATATATATATATATATATATAAAAATTTTTATTTATATATATATATATAAATAACATTTTTGTAAGCAAATGCACATATATGCATATATATTTATATATCATTTTACAAATATTGGTATGTATCATGAAAATTTTGGTTTTTACCCACAATAAAAAATAAATAAATTAAAAAAAAAAAAAAAGAAAAGAAAAGAGAAGGTACTTTAATATAGTACAACATCTATCTCATGCCCTATACAAAAATTAACTCAAGATGGATCAAAGACCTAAATATAAGAGCCAGGACCATAATGATCCTAGAAGATAATATAGGGAAACATCTACGAGATCTTACGGTAGGCAATGGTTTCATAAACTTTACACCCAAAGTGCAAGCAATGAAAGAAAAAATAGATAAATGAGACTTCCTCAAAATTAAAAAAATTGTCCCTCAAATGACTTTGTCAAGAAAGTGAAAAGGCAGCCTACTCAATGGGAGAAAATATTTGGAAACCATATATCTGATAAGGGTCTAATATCCAGCATATGTAAAGAAATCCTACAACTTAATAATAAAAGGGCAAAGAACTGATTTTAAAAATCGGCAAGAGACTTGTATACTTCTTCAGAGAAGAAATATGGATGGCTAAAAAGCACATGAATGGTCATTGGGTGTTATCTTGGTGGGTAGAGACTCACACAATAATTAATAGAATACTGAATTCCCATTCTGAGGAGTTCTTCTATATTCTTTAATAGAGTGGCAAGAATCTCTAGAGTACATGGGCAGTGCCTAGCAAAGGAGGAGAGACCAATATGCTAGGCCCTTGATAGTGATGCTTGTACTTATGAACCTTGTTCTTGTGAAATTGAAACTTAGCCTAGTAATATATATTGCCTAAGAGATACCTCCTGAAAGCCTCCTTGTTGCTCAAATGTGGCCTCTCACTAAGCCAAACTCAGCATATAACTCACTACGTTTCCCCCAGTGTGGGACATGACTCTTGGGGATGGGCCTTCCTGGCACTAAGGGATTATTACCAAGTGCTAACAAGTGATCCATTTGGAAAAAGACCTAGACCAAAAGGGGGAAATATTAAATACAAATGAGTTTTTATGGCTAAGAGATTTCAAAGTGAGCCAGGAGGTCATTCCAGAGGTTATGCTTATGCATGTCTCAGGAGGATCTCACTGACTGCCACAGTAAACAGTGCCTCAAGCAGGGATTCTCCTGAGAGCTCTAGAGATAGCTAAACACTACAGGCAAGGCAGACAACCCCAGCAAATTGGCACCTAATCAGTGGGCTTTACCTTGGATATATGATAATATCTCCCCAATGTATCAGAGTTAGACTCATTTATAATTTTCCTACACGTGGTTCTTCTGCCCCTTTTATTTGAACCTATAATTAGCACTACACCCATTAAATATAAGTATCAGAGACTTAAATCTTCGATCTGGTCGTATGAATCTCAGCAGAGTTGTAGACAATACCTAACAAAACTAACAAAAGGATGATGATGGACAATGCCCATCCCCAAAAAACAGAGAGTACCTACAACTGCAAGCAAGACAGTTCCACCCATATGCCCTGTGGGATCTAAGCTCCCTCTCAACTGGAAGCAGAGTGGGCATCACTATCGCCAAATCCTCAAGATTAAGGAACAAACAAACATACAGTGGGAATGCAACTATGGACTAAAGTAGACATTATTATTCTAGTAAAGGAAGAACTTGTAACATTGATATAAAGACAGTGATCACCAGAGGTTCTGAGAGGAGGGAGAGGAAGAATAGGTTCTGTATGATATTGCAATGATGGATACAAGCCATTATACATTTTGTCAAAACCTATAATACTGTGCGGTACAAAGTGTTAACTGTAATGTAAACTGTAGACCATGCTTTACAAGTACCACACTAATGAAAGATGTTGTTAATGGAGGAAAGTGTGAGAGAGGGAGTGGGTAGGGTATATGGTAATTTCCTATATTTTCCTTTTTTTTTTTTAAGATTTTATTTATTTATTCATTTATCCCCCCCTTGCTGCTTGTGCTCGCTGGGTCAGCTAACCACGCCGTGCGGGCGGGCTTGCCTTCACCAGGAGGCCCTGGGAACCAAACCCGGGGCCTCCCATATGGTAAACGGGAGCCCTACTGATTGAGCCACAGCCGCTTCCCAATTTCCTATATTTTCGATGTAACATTTATGTAATCTAAAGCTTCTTTAAAAATAAAGAAAAATAAAATGAAAAGCACATGAAAAGATGCTCAACATCACTAGCTATTAGGGAAATGGAAATCAAAGCTACAGTGAGATAACATTTCACACCTAACAGACTGCTGGCTGCTATTAAATAAACACTAAGTTTTGGAGAGGATGTAGAGAAACAGGAACACTCATTCATTGCTGGTGGGGATGCAGAGTGGTGCAGCCACTGTGGAGTACAGTTTAGCATTTCCTCAGGAAGCTAAGTATAGAATTGCTGTATGATCTGGCAATCCCACTACTAGGTATCTACACAGAAGAAATGAAAGCAGGAACATAAACAGATATTTGCACACTGATGCTCACAGTGGCATTATTCACAATTGCTAAAAGATGGAAGCAACCTAGGTGTCCAACAACAGATGAATGGCTAAACAAAATGTGGTATACATAGACAATGGAATATTACTCAGCTGTAAGAAGGAATGAAGTATTGACACAACAACATGGATGAACCTTGAGGACCTTATGTTGAGTGAAATAAGCTAGACACAAAAGGACAAATGTTGTATGATCTCACTGATACGAACTAAGGATAGTGAGCAGATTCATGGAGGTTGAGTCTGGAAGATATGCTACCAGGGGACAGGGTGTGGATGAGGAATGGGAAATTGATGCTTAAAATGCACAGTGTTCCTATTTCTAATGATGGAAATGTTTGAGTAATGGATGGTGGTGATGGGAGCACAACACTGTGAATGCAATTAACAGCACTGAAATATATATCTGAATATAATTAAAAGGGGGAAATGTCAGATGGTATACATGATAACAGAACATACCATGGACTTTAACTAACAATACAATTATAAAAATGTGGTATCACCAATTGTAACAAATGTTCTACACCAATGCAAATTGTTAGTGGGGTAGTGAATAGGAATCCTGTATTTTATGCATGATTGTTCTGTAAACCTACAACTTCTCTAAGAAAGAAAAACAAAATCTAATGCTGTGAAAAACTAAATTTGACCTAAAAGTTCAATTATAAGGGATGGCTAAACTAAATGCTATAGGACCTGAAACCCAAAATTTGACAGTTAAGTATGTGTAAGGGAATAACTGGATATTTAGGAAAACTGGTCAATAAATGAAATACTAAGCCTTGTGCTGTTTTTTTCCAAGCCAATAAAATATGACTACAGTCTAGATGAATCCTAGAATCCTAGTAAAATTATCATTTAAGAACATCATTCTACAATTAAAGAATTTCAATGATCTAATTACACCTAATACCACTGTCTGCATTAAAAATATCAAATATGATATTCTGCACTTACATAGGATTTTGTAATTTCCAAAGTACTTTCTCATAAATCAGGTGATTTGATCCATATAACAAATGAGTGAAACAGGTATGGCAGACCACCAAGCAAATGCTGAGAGCAGACAACAATAAATAAGACTCAGTTCCTTCCTTATTCTTGAGGAAGACACAGCCCAGGAAGAAAAAAAAAAATTAACAATAATAACACTGCAGTATAGTAAATGATGTACAAGGGTTTATGGAAGTACTAAGAACCGAATGTGTAAATCAGCTTGGGCAGAGTTAAGGAGGTTCTTATTTCAGAGAAGAAGAAACTAAAATTCAGAAAAGCTAAGTGACTTGACCAAGGCTTTACAGGAGGTAATTAGGAAAGTCAGGTTTGAACTCAAATCTTTCCCTTCTAATCCAATGAATGCTCTTTTTATTATACCAGACTCACTGCTCTCTGAAGTGTGACAGCTGCTTTATATTCCATGAGAGATGGCTTCTGCTGGTGAAATTTTTTCCTTTCCTTGTACCCTCTCCAATGTTTCTGGATAATCAATGCTGATTTCTCCTCCATTTCCCGATTGTGTTTTTCCACCTGACCTAAAAAGATGACATACACTATTACAACATACTCACTGCTATGCTTTCTCAAGTTCTGGAAAATCAGGACATTAGTAGTAATAATCTTGCTATGCCTTTTATTTTTTCTTAAATATTGGTCACTAATCTTCCCAATTCTATTGCTTTATGATGGTTCTAAGATTTTAGAAACAAAAATCTCCAAAAGCTTGCTCAGATTATGCAGCTTCTTTAGAGAAAGGACTCATAATTTTTTGTTGTAGGAGAATGAGAAAAGGGCTGAAAATTCAATAGCAAGAACATTTAGAAAAAAGAATCATGACTACATGGTTAGGAAGTCATTCAAAAGACCTTAACTGGTACCAGAGGGAATGGGCAAAATGTGTGCATGTGTTATCTCCTTTACTCTATGTGCTTCCAAACTAAGTTGCTCAGTCAGTTCTCAGCTGACATTCTTTTTTTACTTTCTGGGAGATGGTCAGCATGTAGCCCAGGGTTCAGAGTAG
This sequence comes from Tolypeutes matacus, assembly GCA_026826555.1. Classification (NCBI taxonomy): domain Eukaryota; kingdom Metazoa; phylum Chordata; class Mammalia; order Cingulata; family Chlamyphoridae; genus Tolypeutes; species Tolypeutes matacus. The sequence continues at coordinate 26,079,846 of JAKSZT010053887.1, forward strand.
GTAAGTGATAGAAAAAGGCAGGAGCAGTGGAAATAAAAAAGAAGGGGATATTTGAATGTTAGTACAAATAATTGATAGAATTTAATGTGGAGGTGAGGAAAGGAAAGAACTCTAAGATGTCTCATGGAAAGGCAACTGAGAAGAATGTTGGTATCATTACCTCAGATGGGGAATACATGAAGAGGAAATTTGGGATGTAAGATAATTACTTTAGGTTTAAACATATTGTTTTTGGGCTGCTTGTGGATATCCCAATAAAGATAGCCAATAGGCAGTTGACTATAGAGCTGTGCTGCCCAATATGGGATACACTAGCCACAAGTGGCTACTTAAACTTAAATTAAGTAAGCATAAATTCAGGTCCTTGAGTATACCAGTCACATCCAAGTATTCAATGGCCACCTGTAGTCAGGGGCTACCATATTGGACAGGGCAGACATAGACTATTTCGTTTCCACAGAAAGTTCTACTGGACATTGGTAGTCTAGAGCTTAGGAGAGAGGTTGAAGACAGAGATCAGAGTGCTCAGCATTCAGTTAATAGGTGAAGCTACAGCTATGGATGGGATATCCTAGGAAGAGAAAAATGGGATTAATAGGGTGAAGATGAAACCCTGAAAAGCATCTATATTTAAGGGAAATGTCTTAGGGGCAGGTGAAGGACACTGGGAATGAGTAGTCAGAGGGGAAGGGGAAAAAGGAGAAAAAAAAATTGAAACCACTCAGTCCTCTAAAACGACATTTATTATTAATTTATGCTTGGTGTGTAGTCAAAGTATCTTTCTTGAGCATGCTGGAATGACCATGTATTACAAATGAACACTAAGAAGACATAATACAAGAAAGCAATTTGAGTGGGAGGGAAGGTTAGGTAATCCATTATTCAACAATAAGATGAATTAAGATCAATGACTAACCATTCCTGCTGGAAAAGGGTTGCACATATAATATGAGGAAAGATTTTAGGAGACACTATAAAAGCTTCAATGTTTGATAAATGGGAAAAACAAACCTCTACCCTCTTGCACTGTAGGAGAGGCAAAAATTTAGACTCAAGGGCCATGATGATGAAGGGGAGTAATGGTAATTAAGAGGAGGATCCTTTGGTTCTGAGGCATTTTCTGATGGAAATACTCTGAACGAAAAACTTGGTAGCTCAAAGGGAATGGGGATCCTTATACTAGTCTTGGGGAAAAGCGTTATGCCTTTTATCATAAGATATAAGATTGAGAACATGATATCTCAATCACTTAGACTTTGTTTACAGCACTGCACACATACTGTTTATAGAATTCTGGGCTGGGAAGTGTTGGGAACTGATAGGAAAAAGGAGTCACATTTCCTGTTCTCACTTGATAAGGAAAAAAATACACAAACATGAAAATTATATTAAAAACTGTTCCTTAAAACAAACAAGGATACTCTCATATGGTTTTATAAACTACACACAATGTAAAAATGCTGAAGGTAAGTTAGAAAAAAACAAAGTTCCTAGGTTGAGCTACAGAAGACTTTTTTATGGGAGCATCCTGAAAGAAAAGGTCTTAAAATTGAGCTATAAAAAAAGTAAAAGAGGTGACCTAATTAGACTAGTATAACTGGAGGTATAGAAGAGCCCAGACACGGAAGAGAGATAGACCATTTTTAGAGTGGAGAAACTGAAAGCTACCACAGTCAGAGGCATAACATGTGGTGCCTTCCTCCTGGTGCAGATACATCATGTTTTCCACTGAGTGAAGGGCATTATTGGTTAGCATAAAAAATTGTAAGAAAGTTAATTCGAAAGGAAGGATGAGCACGAGCGAATACACAGAGGCAGCAAGCATAGCATATGGGGGGATGAAAACATATGTGCTAAACTAAAGTACGATAGCTGACACTAATAGGACACCTATCAAGATATTGTATCCAAAACATTCTTACTGCAAGTTATAGTACTTTACTTTGCTGGATTCATCCCTTCACTATATTTCTTGCATATACTAAAACTGTGCAGTGTAGCCATTAGAAAACATGAAACCTACAAAAGAGTAGAAGGAATTGTTGACAGAACTGGAATCTAATTTTCCTCTCTGGGAGCCAGCTCTTCTACAGAAAGAACTGAAATACCTCACTCATGATGTCATACTCATTCTCATGAATGAAAATGAGAACATTACTTATGAAAGCATAAACTAGTCATATTCTTAGAAAACCTTTATGGAGGTCTTTAAGAAAAACAGAAAAATTATTTTCTCTATTCAATTGTTCATTAAATTTGTCTCCCTGCCATATGCAAATTCATCAGAAAGTTAATTTATTTCAAAAATGAATATGAATTGCCCTTAATAATCTACTATGAGGTTAGGAATAAAACAGATGGAAAAGTTTGTTTCTTTTTCCACGTCAATATAGGATCAGGAATTAGAAGCCCTATGTTTCAGAAGCCCTGATCCTAACTCAATGTACAACTTTCTGCAAATTGCTTACCTTCTCTGTGTATTGTCTTTTTTATCTATAATAATGATAACACTATTTCTTATTCTTCATGCTCTGAAATCATCAAAAAGGATAACTAAGATAATGTGAATTAAGAACTTGAAGCATGAAGATGCCTATAGTTTGATAGTTTTAAAATCTTCCTGAATATGCCCATAAAAATAAAGCAAATAGTACAGTAAAATTAAAAAAAATAAACACGGACATTATCTACATCAAATATAGTTGAAATGGTATCCTTATAAACCCCAAAATATGAGCAGCTGGGGGAAATTACAATTGTTACAAGACCCATGTTATGCCAACGTTTGTTCAGGGAAAAGCAGAGGGGAAAAAAATGCATCTGATGGAAAGCATGGTGGGTCAGTTTGAGAATAACAGTTGAAACTGGGAAGGGTGTGCACACTCCAGTTTGTGGGTGAGTGTAAGAGTTCTGCTGTGAGAACTGAAGGAGCTAGGGAAGACTGGATCTTATAAACTATTAAAACTCACTGGTCAAAGTTCCTTCTCAAGGCAAAGTTCTACCCTGAATAGAAAATGGGACTATTAAGCAAGACACTGATCATGATGGAATGAAGTGGGAAATCAGTAATAGGCGGGAAAGGGGAAAATTTGCAAATATACTAAACAACACATTCCTAAATAATCAGTGGGTCAAAGAAGAAATTACAAGAGAAATTAGTAGATATCTCGAGATGAATGAAAATGAGAACATGACTTATCAAAACTTATGGGACACTTCCGGGAAGATGGCGGACTAGTAAGACACGGGAATCTCTTCTCCAGAAAAATACCTAGAGGACAAGTGGAAACAGCCCCGAAAAAGATCTTCTAGGGTTTAGGACAGCAGGTGAAGGCTGCACACCACCCAGAGGAGAGAGGGACAGAAGAGGGAAATTGCGACAACAGAACCAACAGAACCGTGAGTTGCAAGTAGCAGCTTCTGCTGCTGCCTGCACCCTCCTCCACACTCTTCAGAATTCTCGGCCCCTGGGCCTGCAACCACAGACAAAGGGGGCTTCAGGGATCTGCCACTCCCGGAAAGGGGAGAGAGAGGGACACAGCCTTAGGCTGACTCAGGTTCTGACCTGAAATTTGGGCTGCAAGTACCAGGGATCCTTTCACACGGAGGTTTGCCCTGGGAGCCTAGAAAGGACTGGAGAAATCCGACCCTCCCAACCTCCCTCTCTTCTAGCCTGGACTAATTGTTGAGGACTCCAGGGGAGAGGGGAGAAAGAGTCTGGGGCTGACCCTGCTTTGGATTCCCAGGTTTGGTCTGCCCTGTCCCGAGAGCCCTTCCAGGCTGGGTGGGGCTGCACCATTGTTTGCCTTGGAGCCTGCAAGGGGTTAAAGATATACAAACCTCCCAAACTACTCCTCTACTAATAGGGACTGATTGTTGAGGATTCAGAACGGAGTGGAAATATTTCCTAGCTGGGAAAAGGGGGGCGCTACGAGAGAAGTCTGGAGAACTGTCTCAGAAAGTTTGAATCACAGGGCTCTTAGCCCCCAGACAGGAAGCTCTATCACATTGATGTGGCCTGTGTCACAACAAATATGCTCCGACCAGGCATTGAATTGAGAGCTGCCAATAAGCGCCATCTCCTGGCAGAAAAAGGAAATGCACACAAGAAAATTAATAAGTAAGAGAGGTTTTCCTGGCCTCTATAGCCTCCCTGCCCAAGGCCCTAGGAAACGACTCTACAACCAATTACAGGGCCCAGTGCCCAATTTTGAGCAACCAGCAGAACAATCCTAATAATCAAAGTTGAGCCAAAAATCAAAGAGCGGTGGTAACTCACAGCCTCCTGCCACTAAAACTCCATAAAAGAGAAAGAGATAGAGCATCTAAGTAAAATACAAACTAACCAGATGCCTAAGCACAGCAAAAGATTATGAGCCATACAAAGAAAATAGAAGACATGGCCCAAGAAAAGGAATACAGCAACGTCCCAGAAGAGATGCAGAATTTGAGAGAACTAATCAGTGAGATGAGCACAAATTCCCAAAATCAAATTAATGAGATGAAAGAGAATATAGTTAAAGAGATCAATGACATCAAGAAGTCACTGAGCGAACGCAAAGAAGAATTTGAAACACTGAACAGAAAAGTAACAGAGTTCATGGGAATGAAAGACACAATAGGTGAAGCCAAAAATACATTTGAAGCATACAACAGCAGACTCGAAATGATAGAAGAAAGAATAAGTGATACTGAAGACAGAGCAGCTAAAATTGAAGACAGAAAAGAAGAGAGAGAGAAAAGAATGGGAAAAATTGCGCAGGGGCTCAGAGAGTTGAATGACAACACAAAACGCAAGAACATACGTGTCATGGGAGTTCCTGAAGGAGAAGAGAAAGGAAAAGGGGCAGAAAGAGTATTTGAGGAAATAATAGCTGAAAATTTCCCAACTCTCACGAAAGAAATGAACTTACATGTCCAAGAAGCACACCGTACCCCAATAGGAATAAATATTCAGAATGTCAAATGTAAAAGATAAAGAGAAAATTCTCAGAGCAGCGAGAGAAGCAAGCGATCACGTACAAAGGATGTCCAGTAAGACTTAGTGCAGATTTCTCTTCAGAAACCATGGAGGCAAGAAGACAGTGGTATGATACAATTAGGAAACTGAAAGAGAAAAACTGCCAGCCAAGAATTCTTTATCCAGCAAAACTGTCCTTCAAATATGAAGGTGAATATAAAGTATTCACAAACAAACAGAAACTAAGAGAGTTTGCAAAAAAGAATCCACCTTTGCAGGAAATATTAAAGGAAGCCTTAGAAACTGAAAGAAAAAGACAGGAGAGAGAGGCTTGGAGGAGAGTATAGAAGAAAGAAAAGCAGAAAGGATAACCAAAAGAGTGAAAAGAGAGACAAAAATAAGATGACATATGAAAACCAAAGAATAAAATGGAGGAAATAAATAGTGCATTTTCAGTAATATCATTGAATGTGAATGGATTAAATTCCCCAATCAAAAGATACAGGCTGACAGAATGGATAAAAAAACATGAGCCATCCATATGCTGCTTACAAGAAACTCACTAAGACCCAAGGATACAAGCTGGCTGAAAGTAAAAGGTTGGAAAAAGATACTCCACGCGAATAGTAAACAGAAAAGAGCAGGGGTAGCTATACTAATATCAGACAAAACAGACTTCAAATGCAAAAAAGTGATAAGAGATGCGGAAGGCCATTATATATTAATAAAAGGGATGATCCTCCAGGAAGATATAACAGTCATAAATATCTATGCACCTAACCAGGGTGCCCCAAAATATATGAGACAAACTCTGGCAAAACTGAAGGGAGAAATAGACATTTCTACAATAATCATCGGAGACTTCAACACCCCTCTCACATCATTAGATAGAACAACTAGACAGAAGATCAACAAGGAAACAGAGAACTTGAATAATATGATAAACAAGTTAGACCTAACAGACATATACAGAACACTGCATCCAAACTCAGCGGGTTATACATTCTTCTCAAGTGCCCATGGAACTTTCTCCAGGATAGACCACATGTTAGGTCACAATACAGCTCTCAATAAATATGAAAAGATTGAAATTATACAAAGCACCTTCTCAGATCATAATGGAATGAAACTAGAAATCAATAACAGACAGGAATAAAGTAAATTTGCAAATGTGTGGAGACTGAACAACGTACTCCTAAATATTCAGTGGGTCAAAGAAGAAATTGCAAGTGAAATCACTAAATATATTGAGACAAATGAAAATGAGAACACAACGTATCAAAACTTATGGGATACAGCAAAGGCAGTCTTGAGAGGGAAATTTATAGCCCTAAATGCCTATATTAAGAAACAAGAAAGAGCTAAACTCAAAGATTTAACTGAACAACTTGAGAAACTAGAAAAAGAACAGCAAACCAATCCCAAAGCAAAAAGAAGGAAAGAAATTATAAAGATTAGAGCGGAAATAAATGAAAATGAGAACAAAAAAGCAATAGAGAAAATCAACAAAACCAAAAGCTGGTTCTTTGAGAAGAACAAATGACCTCAGAGAAATAAAAAGAATCATAAGAGGATATTATGAGAAACTATATGCCAACAAACTAGACAACCTGGATGAAATGGACAAATTTCTAGAAACTCATAACCAACCTACACTGACACAACAAGAAATACAAGAACTTAACAAACCAATCACAATGAAGGAGATTGAATCTATCATCAAAAATCTCCCAGCAAAGAAAAGTCCAGGTCCAGATGGCTTCACAGGTGAGTTCTACCAAGCATTTCTAAAAGAATTAACACCAATCCTGTTTCAACTCTTCAAAAAAATTGAAGAGGAGGGAAAATTGCCCAACACATTTTATGAAGCCAACATCACCCTAATACCAAAGCCAGATAAAGATTCCACAAGAAAAGAAAATTACAGACCAATCTCTCTCATGAACATAGATGCAAAAATTCTCAACAAAATACTTGCAAATCGAATCCAACAGCATATCAAAACACTTATACATCACGACCAAGTGGGATTTATTCCTGGCATGCAAGGCTGGTTCAACATAAGAAAATCCATCAATGTAATACACCACATTAACAAACTGAAGGAAAAAAACCACATGATCATCTCAATAGATGCAGAAAAGGCATTCGACAAAATCCAACATCGTTTTTTGATAAAAATACTTCAAAAGATAGGAATAAAAGGAAAATTCCTCAATATGATAAAAGGCATATATGAAAAACCCACAGCCAACATCATACTCAATGGGGAAAGGTTGAAAGCTTTCCCCCTAAGATCAGGAACAAGACAAGGATGCCCACTGTCACCATTGTTATTCAACATTGTCCTAGAAGTTCTAGCTAGGGCAATTAGAGAAGACAAAAAAATTAAAGGCGTCCAAATAGGAAAGGAAGAAGTAAAACTCTCACTGTTTGTGGATGATATGATCCTGTATTTAGAAAATCCTGAAGTATCCACAACAAAGCTACTTGAACTAATAAATGAGTTCAGCTAAGTGGGAGGATATAAGATCAACACGCAAAAATCAGTAACGTTTTTGTACACTAGTACTGAACAATCTGAGGAGGAAATCAGGAGGAAAATTCCATTTTCAATAGCAACAAAAAGACTCAAATACCTAGGAGTTAATTTAACCAAGAAAGAACAGGACCTATATGCAGAAAACTACAAAACAATGCTAAAAGAAATTTAAAAAGACCTAAACAAATGGAAAGACATTCCGTGTTCATGGATTGGAAGAATAAATATCGTGAAGATGTCAATCTTGCCCAAACTGATTTATAGATTCAATGCAATACCAATCAAAATCCCAACAGCTTACTTTACACAATTAGAGAAGGCAATTACCAAATTCATCTGGAAGGGTAAGTGTACCCGAATAGCCAAAAGTATTCTAAAAAAGAAGAGCAATGTGGGATGAATTTCACTGCCTGATCTTGAAACATATTACAAAGCTACAGTGGTCAAAACAGCATGGTACTGGCATAAAGATAGACATATCAATCAGTGGAATAGAATTGAGAATCCAGAAATAAACCCTCACCTATACAGTCAACTGGTTTTTGACAAACCTACCAAGCCCACGCTGATGGGAAAAAACAGTCTCTTCAACAAATGGTGTTGGGAGAACTGGATATCTATAACCAAAAGAATGAAAGAGGACCCCTATCGCACCCCGTATACAAGAATCAAATCAAAATGGATCAAAGATCTAAATATAAAAGCCAGGACCATAAAACTACTAGAAGAAAATGTAGGGAAACATCTTCAAGACCTTGTAGCAGGTGGTGGTTTCTTGGACCTTACACCTAAAGCACGTGCAACAAAAGAAAAAGTAGATAAATGGGACCTCCTCAAAATTAAACACTTTTGCACCTCACAGGACTTTGTCAGAAGGGTGAAAAGGCAGCCAACTCAATGGGAAAAAATATTTGGAAATCACATATCTGATAAGGGTTTAATATCCAGGATATATAAAGAGATGTTACAACTCAACTAATAAAAAGACAAATGACCCAATTAAAAACTGGGCCAAAGACTTGAATAGACATTTCTCCAAAGAAGAAATACAAATGGCAAAAAAACACATGAAGAAATGCTCAACATCACTCATGATTAGGGAAATGCAAATCAAAACTACAATGAGATATCATTTCACACCTATCCGAATGGCCACTATTAAAAAGACAGAGAACTACAAGTGTTGTAGAGGATGTGGAGAGATAGGAACACTTCTTCACTGTTGGTGGGAATGCAGGATGGTACAACCACTATGGAGGATTGTTTGACAGTTCCTAAAGAAGTTGAATATAGACTTGCCATGTGATCCTGCAATACTAGTACTGGCTATATACCCAGAAGAACTGAGAGCAGTGACACGAACAGACATCTGCACACCGATGTTCATAGCCACATTATTCACCATTGCCAAAAGTTGGGAACAACCCTGGTGTCCATCAACAGACGAATGGATAAAGAAACTGTGGTCTATTCACACAATGGAATATTATGCAGCTGTAAGAAGAAATGAAGTCATAAAGCATATGGCAACATGGATGAACCTGTAGGACATTATGTTGAGTGAAGCAAGCCAGACACAAAAGGACAAATACTGTATGAGTGCATTACTATGAACCAAATATATTGTGTAATATATTGTTTGATTCAAAAAAAAAAAAAAAAAAAAAAAGGTACATTTATCCATTAAATTTAAAATAAAAAATCCAGAAAAAAAAAAAAAAAAAAACTTATGGGAGGGAGTGGATGTGGCTCAGGCGGTTGGGCACTCACCTCCCACACGGGAGGTCTTGGATTCAGTTCCTGGTGCCTCCTAAAGAAGACAAACAAACAACAAGCAGACAATGAGCAGACATCGAGGAGAAACAACAAGCAAAAATCCCCAAAAAATGAGCATGGAGCAGATGTGGCTCAAGCAGTTGGGCACCCATCTCCCACATAGGAGGTCCTGGGTTTGGTTCCCAGTGCTCCTAAAGAAAAAACAGACAACAAGGAAAAAAAAAAAAAAAAAAAAAAAAAGCAATGAGCAGAGAACGGCAAAAAAAAAAAACCCCAAACAACCCCCCAAAAACAACAAGCAAAAACAATGAGCAAACAGAAAAGGAAGTTATCTTGGGTGGGGAAATAAATAAATAAAATAAAACAAATTTATGTGATACAGGAAAGACAGTGCAGAAAGGGAAATTTATAACCCTAAATGCCTGAAGAAAGAGCTAAAATCAAAGATCTAACTGGAGAAACTAGAAAAAGAACAGCAAACCAAATCCCAAAAGCAAGCAGAAGGAAAGAAATAATAAAGATTACAGTAGAAATAAATGAAATTGAGAACAACAACAAAAAATAGAGAAAATCAACAAAACCAAAAGCTGGTTCTTTGAGAAAATTAATAAAACCAACAAACCCTTAGCATGACTAATAAAGAAAAATAAAAAGAGAGAGGATGCAAATCAATAAAATCAGTAATGAAAGGGGGGACATTACTGCTGACCTCACAGAAATAAAAAAGATCTTAAAAGGCTATTATGAGAAACTGCATGCTAACAAATTAGACAACCTAGATGAAATGTACAAATTCCTAGAAATGCACAAACAACCTACATTGACACTGCAAGAAATACAGGAACTCAACAAACCAATCACAAGTGAAGAGACTGTATCAGTCATTAAAAATCTTCCAACAAAGAAAAATCCAGGACCAGATGGTTTCACAGGTGAATTCTACCAAACATTTCAATGAGAATTAATACCAACCCTGTTTAAACTCTTCCAAAAATTGAAAAGGAGGGAAAAATTACCCAATACATTTTATGAAGCGAACACTACCCTAATACCAAAGCCAGATAAAGAAACTACAAGAAAAGAAAATTACAGACCATGAAGACAGTTGCAAAAATTCTTAACAATATACTTGCAAATACAATCCAACAGCATATTAAAAGAAATATACATCATAATTAAATGGGTTTTATTCCTGGTATGCAAGGGTGGTTAAATATAAGAAAGCCAATTAACACAATACAGCACATTAGCAAATCAAAGGGAAAAAACCACATGATCATCTCGATGCAGAAAAGGCATTTGATGAAATCCAGCATCCTTTCTTGATAAAAACACTTCAAAAGTTAGGTATAAAAGGAAAGTTCCTCAACATAATAAAGGGCATATATAAAAATCCCACAGCCAACATTGTACTGAATGGGGAAAGGTTGAAAGCTTTCCCTCTAAGATCAGGAACAAGAAAAGGA
>JAKSZT010053887.1:26090599-26303243 GCA_026826555.1 Tolypeutes matacus
GTGGGTTCCGTGTAATATTTTAGGTAATCTAAGCACCTCTTAAAATATATTTATATATATATAAATAACATTTTTGTAAGCAAATGCACATATAGATTCAATGCAACACCAATCAAAATTCCAATAAACTACTTTACAGAAATAAAGTCAATTACCAAATTTATTTGGAAGGGGAAGTGGTCCTGAATAGCTAAAAACATCCTAAAAAGAAGAGTAAGTCAAAGGACTCATGCTTCCTGTCCTTGAAGTGTATTATAAAGCTACAGTGATCAAAACAGCATGGTATTAGCATAAATATAGACACATTGATCAGTGGAATTGAACGGAGCATTCAGAAACAAGACCTTCACCTCTGTGGTCAACTGATTTTTGATAAGCCTATGAAATCTACTTTTCTGGGATCAGAACAGTCTCTTCAAGAAATGGTGCTGGGAGAACTGGAAATCCATAAACAAAAGAATGAAAGAGGACTCCTATCTCATTCCCTATACAAGAATCAACTCAAAAATGGATCAAAGACCTAAACATAAAATCCAAGACCATAAAACTCCTAGAAGTTAATGTAGGGGAACATCTACAAGACCTTGTAGTAGGTGGGAGTCTCTTAAACCTTACAGCCAAAGCACAGCAACAAAAGAAAAAAAATAGATAAAAAGGACCTCCTTAAAATTAAACACTTTGGATTTTGTGAAGAGGGTAAAAAGGCAGCCTACTCAGTGGAAGAAAATATTTGGAAATCACACATCTGATAAGGGTATAATATCCATGATATATAAAGAGATCCTACAACTCAACAATAAAAAGACAAACAACCTGATTAAGAAATGGGTAAAAGACCCGAAATGACATTTTTCTGAAGAATTACAAATGGTGAAAAAACACATGAAAAAAGGTTTAACATCACTGGCTATTAGTGAAATGCAAATCAAAGCTACAATGAGATATCATTTCACATCTATTGGAATGGTCACTATTAACAAAACAGAACACTGCAAGTGTTGGAGAGGATGTGGAGGGAGAGGAATGCTTATTCACTGCTGGTGGGAATGTAGAATGGTACAGTCATTGTGGAGGACTATTTGGTAGTTCCTAAGGAAGTTAGATATAAATCTACCATGTGACCCTTCAATACCACTACTAGGTATATACCCAGAAGACCTGAGAACAGTGACATGAACAGACATCTGCATACTGATGTTCATAGTGATATTATTCACAATTGACAAGAGATAGAAACAACCCAGTTGTTTGTTCATCAACTGACAAACGGATAAACAAATTGTGGTATACACACATGATGGAATATTATTCAGCTGTAAGAAAAAATGAAGTCATGAAGCATATGACTACAGGGATAAACCTAGAGGACATTATGTTGAGTGAAGAAAGCCAGGGACAAAGGGACAAATATTGTATGACTTTGCTATTATGAACTAAATATAATGAGCAATCTCATGGAGTTAATAGCTAGAATATAAGTCACCAGAGAATAGAATGTGTTTAGAGAATGGAAAGCTGAGCTTTAACCTGTGCCGAGCTGGTAAAAAGTTGTTTAAAACTCTCTGGCAATGAACAGAAATGGTAAACGGGCATCATATGCTTTGTAATTAGTAGTGCTAACATATGAGTATGATAGTGGTTGGTGTTTTCTCTTTTTTTTTTTTTAGAAATGAAAATGCTCTAACATTGAAGTGATGAATGAGCAACTCAGTGATTATACCAAATGCCACTGATTGTACACTAGATAAAATATATGGTTTATGAAAAAAAAATAGGGTGGGTTGGGGAAAAATGTATCAAATGTAAGATATGGACTATAGTTAGTAGTACTACTTTGATGATTCTCTTTCATAATTTGTAACAAAAATTTCACAATAATGCAAGGTATTTGTGGTGGGATGATGTCTGGAGCCCTGTGTGATGTTATGTGGGTTTGTTTTTGTAAATTCACAACTTTTACTATATATTTATTGTTTATGTATGTTCATGTATGAATGATATACTTCAATAAATTGTTTTCAAATGAAAAAAAAAAGCAAGGTGCCCTATTTTTTAATAGTACATGAAAACAACTACAGGGCTCCAGAGCTATGAAGTTACACAAACTATCCTGACCCAATACCTTCTTTCTAAAAAAAATTAAGAAAACTAATTTCTCATAAAAAATAAGCAACAAGAAAGCAGAGTGGCTGAATTCCACACAAGCTTACTAAAAGTAAAAAAGCATGAGGAGCCTAAAATGTCTCTATAAACAAAGAAAACATTTGCTTAAGAAACTGATAAAGGGAAATGGATGTGGCTCAAATGATTAGGCTTCCGTTTACCACATAGGAGGTCCAGGGTTCGATTCCTGGGGCCTCCTAGTGAAGGCAAGCTGGCCCGTGCAGTAAGCTGGACTGAGCAGAGAGCTGCCTGCATGGAATGCTGGCCTGCGCAGGAGTGCTGGCCCACGTGGAGAGCTAGTGCAGCAAGATGATGCAACAAAAAGAGACACAGAGGAGATACAAATAAGAGAAGCAGCAGACTAGGGAGCTGAGGTGGCACAAGAGATTGGAGTGCCTCTCTTCCATTCCGGAAGGTCCCAGGATAGGTTTCTGGTGCCGCCTAAAGGCAAGCAGACACAGAAGAACACACAGCGAATGGACGCAGAGAGCAGACAACTGGGGGGTGAGGGGTGGGAGGGGGAAGATATAAATCAATAAATCTTAAAAAAAAAAAAAAAAGAAACTGAAAAATTATAACCTAGTATTTTACAAGCTAAAAAATTTAAGAAAATTTGAAAGATATGAAAGACCAATATAAATCAGAATTAGAAAAACAAATGATTAGCTAGAACTCAGGAAAAAATTAGAAATAAAAGAAAACGCTACTTCAGAAGTGAACACTAAACTAGAAAAAAGAGATGAAAAAGAAAGAAAAATTTTAAATAAAAAATATAGATTTTTATTGGGTTGGCGTTGAATCTGTAAACCGGTTTGGGTAGAACTAACATCTTAATGATATTTAGTCTTCCAATCCATTAACACAGGATGTCTTTCTATTTATTTAAGTCTTCTTTGTTTTTTTTTCAGCAGTATTTTGTAGTTTTCTGAATATAGGCCCTTTATGTTCTGGTTAAGTTTATTCCTAAATATTTGATTATTTTAGTCCCTATTATAAATGGAATTATTTTTTTCTGATTTCCTCCTCAGATTGCAGATCAGTACTATATAGAAATGCTATTGATTTTTGCATATTAATCTTGTATCCTGCCACTTTGCTGAACTCATCTATTAACGCTAGTAGCTTTGTTGTGGATTTTTCAGGATTTTCTAGATATAAGATCATATCATCAGTGAACGGTGAAAGTTTTACTTCTTCTTTTCCTATTTGGGTGCCTTTTTTTCTTTATTTAGCCTAATTGCTCTGGCAATATTGAATAACAATTGTGATAGTGGGCATCCTTGTCTTGTTCCTGATCTCAGTGGGAAAGCTTTTTTTGGAAAAATGGAAAAGCCAATAATCAAATTTATTTGGAAGGGTAAGGGGTCCCTAATAGCCAAAAATGTCTTTAAAAAGAGGAATGAAGTTGGAAGACTTTCACTTCCTGACTTTAAAGCATATTACTTAGCTACAGTGGCTAAGTATGGTACTGGCATAAAGACAGAAGACTGACCAATGGAACTGAATTGAGAACTCAGAAATAGACCCTCATTTCTATAGTCAAGTTATTTTTGACAAGGCTGTTAAGCCCACCCAGCTGGGCCAGAACAGTCTATTCAACAAATGGTGCTGGGAGAACTGGATAGCCATATCCAAAAGAAAGAAAGAGAACCCCTATCTCACACCTTATACAAAATTTAACTCAAAATAGACCAAGGACCTAAATATAAAAGCAACAACCATAAAACTCCTAGAAGAAAATGTAGGGAAACATCTTCAAGATTTTATGGTAGAAAAAAATAAAAATAAAAATAAAGATCTTGTGCTAGGCAGTAGTTTCTTAAACCTTACACCCAAAGCACAAGCAATGAAAGATAAAATAGATAAATGGGACCTCCTTAAAATTAAATACTTTTGCAACTCAAAGGACTTTGTCAAAAGGGTGAAAAGGCAGCCAACTCAATGGGAGAAAATATTTGGCAATCACATATCTAATAAAGGTTTAATATCCATGATATATAAAGAGATCATACAACTTAACAATAAAAAGACAAACAACCTGATTAAAAAATTGGCCAAAGACTTGAAAAAGAAACTGTCCAAAGAGGAAATACAAGTGACAAAGAAAAACATGAAAAAATGTTCAACATCACTAGAGATTAGGGAAATGCAAATCAAAACTACAATGAGATACCATTTCACATCTATCAGACTGGCCCCTATTGAAAGTCAAAAAACTTTAAATGTTGGAGAGGATGTAGATAGATAGGAATGCTTATTTACTGTTGGTGGGAATGTAGAATGGTACAGCCACTGCGGAGGACTGTTTGGCAGTTCCTAAGGAAGTTGAATATAGACTTGCCATGTGACTTGGCAATACCATCACTAGGTATATACCCTGAAGAACTGAGAGCAGTGACACGAATAGACATCTGCACACCAACATTCAGAGCGGTGTTATTCATGATTGCCAAAAGTTGGAAACAACCCAGGTGTCCATCAACTGATGAATGGATAAACAAATTGTGGTGTGTCGTAATTGTGGTGTGTACAAACAGATGGAATATTATCAACAGTATGAAGAAATGAAGTCATGAAGCATATGACAACATGGTTGAACCTGGAGGACATTATGTTAAGTGAAGCAAGCCAGACACAAAATGACAAATACTGTATGATTGCACTATTATGAACTAAATATATTATGTAAACTCATGGAATTAATAATTACAATATAGGTCACTAGAAAATAGAATGAGTGTAGAGAATGGAAAGCTGATGGTTAATCTGTGCAGAATTAGTTAAAAGTTCATTTGTAAATCCTAAGAAATGAATGGAAATGGTGAGAGCATATCATGGTGTTTGTAACTAGCAGAGCTATTATGTGGGTATGACAACGGTTGAAAGGGACATTCTAAGGATATGTATATTACTAGAAAGAAAGCTAAAAAATGTAATGGGACTGTATAACATAGTGAAACCTCATGGAAAAAAAAAACATGGAATATGGGTAATTTTGCATACATAAGACTGTTTTTACAAAATATAAATACAATTAAACTAGAGAGAAGGAAATAGAATAGCAGCTATGTACAGCAGGGGAAGCATTGAGTGATTGAGAGGTAATGAGTTTTGTTTGTTTGTTTTGTTTTTGTTTTTTAGTATTATTATTACTGGAATAATGAAAATGATCTAAAAATGACTGAAGCAATAAATGCAAAACCAAGTGATTATACCAAACACCACTGACTGTACACTTTCGATGGTTTATACTTTATTAATATGTATCAATAAAATTGATAAAAAGTGTAGAGAGAAGGTTTTATGGGAAAATGATAAATATAGAAAATAGGCAAAAGCACAGAGATATGTAATAGAAATCCTCGAAGAAGAAAGCCAAAGTAATGGAAGTAAGCAAATATTAAAAACTAGAATTTAAGATAATGTTCCTGAAATAATAATAACAATAATAAAAAATCTGAAATTATGCATTGAAAGGGCACACCATACACCTGGGAAAACTGATCCATAAAGCCCAACACCAAGACATATTTTACTAAAATTACTTGATTTAAAAGAAAATCAACACGCTTAATCCAGTCACGTAAAAAGATCAAATCATTTGTAAGGAAAAATAAATCAGATTCTCAATGGACTTTTTGACAGTGATGCTTTATTCCCTTAAATAGTAGAGTAACATCTTTAAGTTATACTTGGAAAAGAAAATGTGAGCCAAAGATTACATATCAGCCAAACTGACTTTTAAGAATAAAGGCCTCAGAAAAACTGTTAGAAACAAGTAAATACTCAGGAAATAACATGCGATAACATGGATGAACCTTGAAAACATTATGTTCGGTGAAATAAGCTATCCACAAAAGGACAAATATTTCACATATATGAAATAGGTAGAATATGCAAGTTCTTAGCTAGAATATGCAAATTATTAGCTAGAATATGCAAATTCTTAGAGAAAGAAAGTACATTACAGGATACCATGGGCTGGATAGATGGGTAATGGGAAGTTATTGCTTAATGGATAAAGACTTTCTGTTTTTGGTGATGAAAAAGTTTTCATAATGGAAGGTGGTGATGGTAATGGTAAAAGTAATTAATGCCATTGAATTGTACACTTAAAAATGGTTAAAACGGCAAATTTTATGTTATGTATATGATACCACAATTTAAAAAAAAGTCAAGAAAGGGTATATTGAGTTAAAAAAAATAAATAAAATATTTCAGGGAATAGTGTTCCCATGAGCCCTTCCTGAGAAATTTACCGAGAAAGAGCATAGACAACCAACATAACTGAAGAGACATTGATCTAGGACTGGTGTTAAGTATTAAATAAATATTTAACTGTAGGATGAAGAGTAAATAACGATTGTAAGGAAAAGTGTATAGTCTGTAATGGTTAAATACTCTGACAAGGGCGATACAGTACAACTGTGGGAAGGATCTAAGGGTGTTGGAGATGAAACCCAATCTAATCCAGCTGCATAGATCTAGGATCTTACCTAGCAGGTTCTTGTCTACAGAACAGAGCATTGCTAAATATCAGCTTATCTTCAGAACATTATCTTAAACTGGAACATCAACTATGTTGGCATGCTTTCTGAAGCTGTGAAGAGGTTCCAGACACAGGGTCACCTTCAATCCAGCACCTTGAGTTTTATTTAAAAATAAATCTGTGAGCCAGTGTAGCTCAAGTGGTTGAGTGCCAGCATACTACATATAAGGTCCTGGGTTCAATCCCCAGGTACCTAAAAAAATAAAAATAAATATTAAAAAAAAAAAAAAAAAAAATAGTGGAAGGGGGAGCAGATGTAGCTCAAGTTGTTGAGTGCCTGCTTCCCATGTATGAGGTCCCGTTCATTCACCACTACCTCTTTAAAAAAAAAAATAGTGGGGGAATATTTAAAAAGTAGGAAAATAGCTGCTGACGATTGCCTTATAATTACCAACTGGGAATAAAAGGATACTAATCTTTAAATCAGTTGCTGGGAAGAGGGAGAAACAGCATTCATTAAATAATTTCAATATTGCTCATAGAGGGAACCATAATACAAAAGGGAACCAGGAATATTCGATTTTAGAATAATGGTAAAAATTATAATAAAAATACAAGCCTTTCTAAATATTAAAAACAAACAAGCAAGCAAAAAATCAAACAAACAAACAAACAATAGTGGAAAGATAAATATAAAATAAAATAAACATCTGTGAATAGAGGGGGGAAAAGACCGCAGGGGACAGCAATAAAAGCTGAACTACTCTGAACATGTCTTGCTTATATTTAGTCAGGGACCATACCTGGATTTGAATTAGAGGGGAAATTTTATCCAAAGCTGATGGCCTAATATTTTTCTAAATCATTTTCCTGGCATTGAGTAGGAAAAGTTGGCAAGGAAATGCCACAAGGTTTGTAGTGTGGAATTAATAAAGTCCTGATGGCAGAGTGTAGCAACATTCTAACTCCTTACTTACATTCAAAGGATTTCTTTCTTTATGTCTCTGATAGTAATCTTTAAGCATAAATTTTAAAGTTTCACTAATTTATCTAAAAGAAAAGAAAAGAACAACTTGTAGGGAGATTACTCATCATAAATCAATAGTCCTTAATTAGAAAAAATGGTAATGTTTTTTGACTCAAGAGATTCAACAAGGTTTATCTGAAAAAGGAGAAATAGGTCTGAATTTAAATTTAATAAAAAATCAGATAGGATATTTGGTTTACTAAAAGATACTCTATACATTCTTACACTTACAAAGTTGACACTGCCACCCACCTGGATGAACTATTTCAAGCATACTCAGACGTAATTCTCGGGAAAGTCTCATGGCTCTCTGTCTTTGAAGTTGCACTTGTAATCTATGGTCCTCTTCCTCCTTATGCCTATTGAGCTTCAGCAATCTCGTTGTTCGTTTAGTTCTGTGATGGAAACATAAACTGCTGACATAAACAGTTTCCAAAAATCATATGGCCACTCAACAATCATATGTATAACCTCACCAATAACTGAATAAATGTAGACAGGAAAAACAATTTTTTAAAAAGAAAATTCCTAGTGTTGCTATGGTATGATGAAATAAGTTCTCATGTGCTGCCTCTAAAAACCTTTCTGGAGAAATATTTGGATATATGCATCAAAAGCCTGGAGAACCATTTGGAAATATGTATCAAAGGCCTTAAAATACTGACCAATAAATTCCATTTATAATATCCTTAAGGAAATTATATATATTTATTTATGTAGAAAAATAATTAGACATTAAAAATCTTAACTATGAATTTCATTATATGGAGTAATTATGGCTGATTTAATTTCTTCATATGTTTACCTATCTCTTAATTATTGACTAACACTGTTTTTATAATTGGATATGAAAATTTTCATGTGGCCCTCCAAATTTTATTTACTTAGCTTCTCTGTATTATCTGCTTCTATTTACCAACATTTCTCCTTAGTCATTCCTACCCAGTTTTTATTGTTTTCTAATATTGCTATATAAGATGACTACAAGTATTAAACTATGGTAAATATACTGAAAATGCCTTCAGATACCCATAGAAAAAGGAACCAAAGGGGATAAGAAGAAAAGAGAAGCTGAATACATTGTTTACTGTATCTTTATAGACTTAATTTGCATGGAACTAATTTAAGAGCATTTGATTTCTTTTACATCCTCTTCCTGGCATTAAACTGCCAACATACGTAGTACCTTCACTATAGCTTTGTAGTCTTAACACCCAGACTTCATAATGGTGTAGTTAGAGAGGGTTATCAAGATTTTCAACTCAACTTTTCTTTTGAAAGAGGAAAAACAATTGTGCATTAGACAATTTTTAAAAAGAAACCTTTTAAAGTAGGGAAGGAAAACTCACGAAATTATTTTGATAAAAGTTTGTGTTTTTTTTGTTTGTTTTCTTACAATTTCTTTTTTTTTCTTTTTTAAAGATTTATTTTATTTATTTCATTCTTTCCTTCCCCCACCCCAGTTGTTTGTGCTCGCTTAAATAGTAGAGTAACGTCTTTACTCTCTGTGTCCATTCGTTGTGCACTGTGTCTGCTTGTATTCTCTTTAGGAGGCACCGGGAACCGAACCCGGGACCTCCCATGCAGGAGAGAGGTGCTCAATTGCTTGAGCCACCTCTGCTCCCTGCTTTGTTGTGTTTCTAACTGTGTTTGCTCATTGTGTTCCCACTTTGTGCCTCCTTGTTGTGTCAGCTCGCCACGCCAGCCCGTTGCGCCAGCCCATCGGGTTAGCTTGCTGTCTTGTTCTTCTTCTCTAGGAGGCACCAGGAAACAAACGCAGGATCTCCCATGTGGTAGGCGGGTGCCCAAATGCTTGAGCCACATCCACTTCCCTACAATTTCTTGACTGTTATCAATTATAGCTTAAGTTTTCCTTGACTTTATATTTAGGACAGAATTGAGAATTTGTTTCAAGACTTCTTTCTTATCCCTATTATCAAAAGAAAGGATAACTGCAAGTGTGTGTGTGTGTGTGTGCACCAAAAAGAGAAGGGGTTCTAGAGAAGATGGAGGGATAACTGAGTGGTTTCTAAGTGTCTCTTGATATTCTTGAGAGCTGGAGATTAAGGTAAAGGCCCCTTTCTTCCTGAAGAATGGCTGATAGAAACTTGCTGCTCCTACAGAACTCCCCCCCAAAAACTTCTGGGTTGTACAGCATGTAGAAAATGAAGTTTTAACTGATCTAGTTCTGTTCTTTACCACCTATGGTGGGCAAAAGAGAGCAGGCCCTAAATAGTATCCTTTCAAATTGATTAAGAAATTATAATTATATATATATATATATATATATATCTTTCAAATATCTAATTGGCTAGAGATTATAATGTTGAATATTACATTATCTATATTCTTAATATACTGTTAGTAGGAAAAACATGCTAATCATTCAATCTGTATTGCCAGAACATTTAATCTTTTATTAAATTGAGTTTGGGAAACAGATTAGGCATGCAGGCTATGAAATATGGCAAAACTGAAAAAGACTGGTCCATGAAGGTGGAAGTAAAATAAAAACCAAAAGACAGTAGAAAAGTGAGATTCAGTGACTGAAATAAAGACTTTTATAAATTGTAAATAAATATTTCTGGACTCATATGCTTCAATTTCATGTTTGAAAACATTTATTAGGAACTGATATGATTCTGAATGCTATTTCCCTCCCTCATTTTACAGATAAGAATTTCTATAATCATTCAAAGATTAAAATTTATTCATCCAACTGGTTTCTTTGTAAGAAATAGCAGGCATTTGACCATCTGGCATCTGGACTGCACTTCTGAAAAGCAAATGACTAATCAGATATCATGGTCTCAAAATATGATAGGTATGATTTACATTTAATCAATCTGAATTTTTACCATCTAAAAAAGTGTTGAGCAAACTATCTGCTGACAAGATATTAAGGAATCCTCCAGGTATTCCTCTGTCCTACAACAAAATGTATGAATGTGGGAGTCCCATGAGTTTCTGGGCAATGAAAGGGACATATTCTCTGTTTAAGGGGAAGTCAAATAAATATAATTAAAACACCTAAATATGATCAGCACCATGATAAAGGTAGGAAAATTGTGAGATTTCCCCAATATAATGTTAGCAAGTGTTAGCTAGTTCAGAAAAGCTTGCTGAGGAAAAGAAAACTTAAGGTAAAATAAAGTTTTGGATCAAGAAAAATTATTTAATAAAAAAAGACACCCCAGCCTCACTCTGTGCCTTTCTTTGTGCCTGAAAAGATGGCAGAGTAGCTGTCCAAGTTGGTACTGTATGTCTGGGTAACATTTGCCGACCAGCTGTTACAAAAGCAGTTTTCAGAAAACTTGTAATTGATCAAAATATTTCAGATAATTGGATTATTGACAGTGGTCCCTTTCTGACTGGAACGTGGGCCAGCCACCAGATCCAAGAGCTGTAAGCTCCTAAGAAATCATGACATTAAAACAGCTCGTAACGTAAGACAGGTTACCAAAAAAGACTTTGCCATATTTGATTATACATTATGTATGGATGAAAGCAATCTAAGAGATTTGAATAGAAAAGGTAATCAAGTTAAAAACTGCAAAGCCAAAATTAAACTACCTGGGATCCATAAAAACAACTTCTTATAGAAGATTCCTATTATGGGAATGACTCTGAGTTTGAGACTGTGTACCATCAGTGTGTTAGGTGCTACAAAGCATTTTTGGAGAAGTCACAGGAAAGCTGCATCCATTCATTGCTGAAGGCCAACAATGACTTTAAAGCGCGACGCAGTCCCCCACTACCACAAATTATGCAGTTGAGTCTCCTGCATTTGGGGAAATCGCAACAGTCAGCACACCCAGAATGCAATGGATAAGCCTCACCCTGGGAAAACCACCTTCGTGATCATGGTATCTCCCCTGCCAGGTAAGTGTGTGTGTGTGTGTATGTGTGGTATATTTGAAAGATTTATTTACTTTTATTTATTCCCACCCCCGCCACTTGCTGTCTGTGTCCATTCACTGGATGATCCTCTGTGTCTGTTTCCTGCTTTCTCTTCTCATCCTTTTCCTCCAGTCTTCACCGGGATTCGATCCTAGGGACTTCCGATGTGGAAGAGAGGCACTCTGCCACCTGCGCCACCTCAGTTCCTGGTGTCCAGTGCATCTCATCTTGGCTCTCCCCTGTGTCTCTCCCTTGCTGCGTCATCATCTTGCTGCATGGCTCGGCAGGGCCTGGTTCACCATGCACATGCGCGTGGCTCGCCTGCATGCCTTCTATTTTTATTTTACTGGGAGGTCCCGGAGATCGAACCCGGGTCCCTCCATGTGGCAGAAGGATGCCGAACCCCTTGAACCAAAACCGTGCCGCCCCTCAACCATGATTAACATCTTTACAATGATGTTCTAGGTTTTTCAATCCTTCAGTGTGTTAAAGTGTAATATTTCATAGCTCAAAGCCACAACAGTTTTTTTTTCAATTGACTTATATTTCTTATCTTAAAAAATAATTGTTATGGAAATCAGTGTTGTATTTGGCAGAAGATTTAATAAAAACCTTTGATTCAGACAGTTTATGGGGTACATAAAATGTTTTTAAACAAATTGGGCCTGTTATCTTACCCAATTACAAAAATAGTGGAACTAGAAAATATGATGTTATGTGTGTGTTTTGTAACACAGTAATTTCTTTCCAGTGTTTAACCTTAAGGTACTAATCCAGTGACAGCTAGCATTCTAGTATGCTTGATTATGATCTTAATAAATAATGAAATAAAACATCACTTTAAGGCCCAAGTCAATATCTGAGACCACTGAGAGTTTTAAATAATCTACCTCTTCAGTAAATTGATATGGATAACTTGATGGACAAATGTCTTCTAGTCACCTATACTACCTCTTGTCTTTTTACTCCAGGGCATTTTATTGAATTACATATCCCTAAGTCAGAAGTTCACAATCTTGATTGGAAGTATTCTAACTCACACACACCTATAGTGCACACTTGCATGTAAAAAGGATAGGAAAGAGAGAATGATTTATGGAATTAATCTTTAGCATCTTAATTTTTTTGTTTACCTACTCTATTTCATAAGGATGTCAGCTATTTTTGCTCCCATTTGGACCACTCTGCATCTGAAAATTTAATTATATCCAGAAAGGATACGAATGCTGTTTTATGCTTACTTTGACAAATAGATCTGTTTTTATATACAAATGTAACCTAAATGTCAAATATATATTGGCTTAGATGAGAAAAAAATAGTTTAAAAAGCTAGAGAAAGAGATTTCTATATATTTTATGTTGAAGTTCTTAAATGATAGGTTAGGTGTTCTTTTATCAGTGTTTCATTTATAGGAGAATATAAATAAATTTCTGTGTACTTTGAGATAACTGTAATCTCAAATTCATTTGCATATATATATATATCAGAAATGACTGTTTTCAAAATAAACTGAGGAGTATAAAAATACAAATAAGATTAAAAAAAAAAAGATACCTCCATGAAAGTGCTTTAGCAATGACATGACTATAAAAGAGTGCCTCATGTTGAATCTAAAGGGCTCTGGTGAATCAGAACCCATAAATGTATGGGTGCTGGGCAGTCCCTCCCAAAAAAAGCATGGGAGGGGGAAATTACTCTGAGATAATGACCTGGCCACAAAGAGACACAAATAAACTTTGCAGAAAGCCCAGCTGCACAGGAAGCAAGAGAAATTTGTATAAACTATAGCAACTAATAGAATAAGAAAGGTGCTAAAAGTCTGGAACTAACTTGAAATTTAATAACTTAAATAGAATCCAAAGGTTAAAACTACTTCAGTATGTCCTAGATCCTCAAGCTCAAAATACTGGAAAGGAAACAAATTCATTACAATATAAGACAAATCATTTTGGTTTCACAGCTAGTCTTTTTTTTTTTTTTAAGATTGACAGATTTATTTTACTTTTATCCATTTTTAACCCTCCCTTCTTCTCCCCTGTTTTTGCTGTTTTTGTGTCCATTTATTTGCTTGGCAATTCTTTGTGTCTGTTTCCTGCCCTCTCTTCTCATCCTTCTCCCTCCTGTCTTCACTGGGATTCAATCCTGAGAACCTCCGATGTGGGAAAGAGGTGTTCTGCCACCTGCGCCACCTTAGTTCCTGGGTTTTTTTTTTTGGTGCGTCTTGTCTTGGCTCTCCCTTTGTGTCACTCTCCTGTTATGTCATCATCTTGCTGCATGGCTCGGCGGGGCCTGACTGCGCGCCCGCTCGCAGGGCCTGGCAGCCCGCGCGCTTTCTATATTTTTTTCTTTATTTTACCGGGAGGTCCCAGGGATCGAACCCAGGTCCCTCCATATGGGAGACGGAAGCCCAACCATTTGAGCCACATCCGCTCCCACAGCTAATCTTTTTGAATGGAAATATAACTGGTCCAGTTTTGTAACATAAAGAAAACAATGGAATTTCTATTTTAAAATAGTTGATATTAATTAAATTCCAGAGATACACTTCTAAATTGACATGGTCTATAATCCTGGGATTCTTTTAAATTAAGATTTTAATATTGAAAGAGAAAGTAATTTGGCAAATATTGTTGGACTAAACATTAAAGTTCTGAATTCACAGTGAAAAATACAAAAACAAAGACAACTTTTAAATGTAAGAAGAAAGACAGCTGAGGATAGCAGATAGAATCCATAAATAATAACTATTTTCTACTTGAGTTCGCCATGGAAGGCAAGGCTATGCCAAGAGCATCTGCGACTCTTTTGAGATGTACATACATTATGACTCTCAAATTATTCATTATTTTCCAATTTTACTTGACTAGAGAATTGCTTTTTTAATGTTTTAAAAATAATACTGTAGAATAGGCAATAAACTTTGGGCAATGCTGAAATGGATAACACTTGCTGCTCATGAGTATGATAATCACTTATTTAATGTATCTATTTGTGTGACTAAATATGTGAATCTTCAAGGGCAGAAAATGTGCCCTATGCATTTGTTTCCCTCCTACCATTTCCCATGTGTCAGGTAATATGCTAAAAAACTTTATATTATCTCATTCTTTATCTCAAATTTTATATTAATCTTGTGAGGTAGACAGGAAATTTGAAGCTAAGAGGTAG
Organism: Tolypeutes matacus; assembly: GCA_026826555.1. Classification (NCBI taxonomy): domain Eukaryota; kingdom Metazoa; phylum Chordata; class Mammalia; order Cingulata; family Chlamyphoridae; genus Tolypeutes; species Tolypeutes matacus. The sequence goes on from JAKSZT010053887.1 coordinate 26,105,348, forward strand.
GACAATTTGTCCAAGGTCACTCAGCCACTTAGTTGCTGAGTTGGGACACAAACTCAAGTTTAACTCTGGTAATAACTAGCATAACACCTGGTATACATTAGGCACTTGATATATGTTTAATAAATTAATGCTTTTCTTTGTTACCAACAATACTCATGCCCAATAACACTTAGAACCTATTTTCCCTGAAGGAACCAATGAATAGGATATCCACTAAAGGGCACAGTGACCCAGAAGGACACAGCCCGAAGGAATTCAAATCTTGATTTAAATTTCATCCTTTGACAATATACTCATTTGAACCCCAGAACTATTTTAAAACATTTTCATAACTGAGAAATGCAGCTGCAGTTATTAAAAGAATAGTTTCAGCTTTTTAAAAAAAGAAAACAAAAAAACACTGACTTATATAATATGGAAGTTTCACTTTAATGAACTAAAATTGATCTTTGAGCTAGGCTGCATGTAAAAATCCCCTCTGAAATGGCTGTACACTATCATAAATGACCTAGAAACCAAGTCATTTTTTGTGCTCTTTTCAATGCCTTTAAGAACCCAGATGAATTAGTCATATCAAAACTAGGCCATGTCTTCAGTATTTCATTTTTAGTCTACTTGACAGAGAGATAAATGACAAACTATGTTGTATTTCAATGACAATATCCATTCTACCATATTTACTCAAGCAAATTAGGTTAACATACTTAAACCTTTAATCCTTATACATTTTTTTACCATGATTATATATGGACAATAATGGCAATTTTGGGTTTTCAGGTCTTAAGATAATTAACTACCATTGGCTCCCTCTGCAGGCTTGGCCTACAAAACATCTTATTAAGTGGATAGGATTGTGCATTTGATACATCAGCTTCCTGTCTTTCATACCTTTTGCTTTGAAAGTGCATCTGGTTACTGTAGTGTTGCTGCTCAGAAACACATGGAACAAGAATGAAAGCAAGAGTAAAAGAAATAGATCAGATTGGGAAAAAAGAAAAAACAAACCAATCCTAAATTTCCATTCAGCTGCACTCCAGTAAGATGTCTCTAGCCACTCTCAGATCATCATTCCTCTTATCAAAAAAAATTTACCTGAAACTCCTCTGTAAAGTAGTCACAGCAGATGGAAGCTTCTTTATTCTTTTTCTAGTCTGAAAACCCTTCCAATAAGCTTGAATCAAGCAGGCTGCCTGATGTAGTTTCTGAAATTAAAAACCAGAATGAATTTGAAGAATTATCTAGGAAAGTTTTTAAAAAAGTTTACCTCTTAAAATATCAGGCTTGGCCAAGTATTAATCTCCATTTCTAGTAAAGGAGGAGGAGGCAAAATCAAGTTCATACCTCCAGGGAAGAAAAGGTATAGGAATACTAAAACTGACTCTGCAAATGAGGCATGTTAGGTTCAGTTAGGCAATGTCTAGGTTAGGCAATATCTAGAATATATTCAAAATATAGTCTAGTTAGCTCCAAATTCCTCCTGACTACTGTTACTTCCACTCTCTTTTCAAAGATTTCATAGTTCTACTCATTTGGTGCTTTAACCTCTTTGCTTGACTTCTTATGCCTAACTTATTTATTCAGATTCAAGGGTTCTGGAGAATCCCTTGTTTAAAAAAAAAAAAGGCCCTGGGGTTGAAAATTCAGTTCATAAGCATTCACATCTACACTCCCAAATTAAGGCTGCTCTGAATGTTATGGGAGATAAGTAAAGAAGAGAAGAGAGAGCAAATAGAAGATTCAAGAGGCTACCACTCTCTAATACTATGGAACTAAACTTTTACTGAAACATTTAATAAGGTCATTGAAATTCTGGATATCTATGCTTAGCATAGGCACATATATTAAGAGAAACAGGCAATCTAATTTCTCACTTCAAATCAATTTTAAATTTTAAGAAGACAAATGTTATTTAATTCACTAATTTTACCATATTAAACTTTTATTGTTACTTTTATATACTATGTATATTCTATATGAAATTGGTACTTGTTTATACAAGTTTATGTGAATTAACATGTTTTTTTAAATTGAGGATTAGCATTCTTATTTGATTGGAAGTTTAATGAAAGGGCTATCTTTCATCTCCTAGCATTATAGTTTATTATTTTCTCCCCCTGCAAAGACTGCTAGCTGCTAACCAGTCATTTATTGCCCCCTCTTCCTTATTATAGAATCCTGATTTTTCTGGCTGTGCAAATTACTGCCTGGTTTAAAGTTCATATCACTCACCTTCCTTTACATAGTTATGGATATATTTCTGAGTTATGAACAATGAAAGGTAAGGAGAAGTGTTGTCAAACTTCAGACAAGACTTCTAAAAAGGGAGGGTATGGTATGAGTACCCTTTTTGAACTTCCTTACATTTTCCTATCATGCTGGAATACAGATAAGATAGCTGATGCTCTAGCAGCCTTCTTGATTAATGAGGTGACCCTGAGGATGGAAGTTTAATGCTAGACTGGTAACAGAAAAAATTGGAGCCTGGGTCCTTATGATATACTGGAGCCATATAAAGCTTGGATTATCTACCTCTGGGTAGATACTAGTTTTCTGAGAGTTTTTCCTTTTTTAATATCATAAATGGGTGCTGAATTTTATCAAATACTTTTTCTCCATCTACTAACATGATAATATGGGTGTTCACCTTTATTCTGTTAATATTGTGAATTATAATGATTGATTTTTGAATGTTAAGCCAATCTTGCCTTTCTGGAATAAATCTTACTTGATCAGATGTATAATACATTTTATATATTGGCAGATTTAACTGGCTTAAATGTTTGTAAGAATTTTTGTATGTATGTTAATGAAGGGTGTATATGTATATAAGTGTCTTTAATTTTGTAATGTCTTTTTCAGATTTTGTACAAAGGTTTTTTGACCTTATTAAATGAGTTGGGAGTGTTCCCTCCTTCTCTGTTTTCTGAAATTGTATAATATTGTTATTATATTTTTCCTGAGTGTTTGATAGAATTCACCAATGAAACTATCTGGGTTGGAAGATTTCTTTTTGGGAAGGTTTTTGATAATGAATTCAATTAAAAATATAGATACTGGACTATTCAGGTTTTGTTTCCTCTTGTGTCTACTTTGGTAAGCTGTATTTTCAAGAAATATGTCCATTTCATCAAAGAATCCAAATCTGTTTATATAAAATTGTTCACAATATTCTCTTTTTTAAAATTTTGTTTTTATTGTTTTATTCACAATATTCTCTTTATCCTTATATTGTCTACAGGATCAGTGGTGATAACTTCCTTTTTATTCCTGATAATTATTCCTAGCGATTTGTATTCTCTTTTCTTGATAGCTGATTTTTAAAAAACAAATTTTACCTTTGTTAATTTTTCTTTCTGTCATTTAGGATTTCTGCTCTTATCTTTATTATTTCTTCTGTTATATTTTCTTTGAGCTTACTTCGCTCTTATTTTTCTGGCTTCTTAATATAGAATCCGAGGCTGCTAATTTTACACCTTTCTTCTTTTCTAATATAAGCATTTAAAGTCATACATTTCCTTCTAAGCATTGCTGTAGCTGCGAAACACAAACTTTGATATGTTCTATTTCTGTTAACATTCTGTTAAAAATATTTTCTAATTTTCATTGTGCTCATTTCTTTGATCCATGAATTAATGAATTATTCAGAAGTGTGCTGTTTAATTTCCACATATTTGGTATTTTCCTAGGAATCTTATTACTGATTTCAAATTTAATTCTGTTATGATCACAGCACATAAGCTGTATGATTTCAATCCTTTTCATTTTATTTCATTTGATTTTATTCATTTTATGATTTATGAACTAGCACACTTGAAAAGAATGTGAATTCTGCACTAGTTGGATGTAATGTTTTATAAATGTCAATAAAATTAAGGTAGTTGATATTGATGATGTCAGATCTTCTGTGTTTACTAATTTTTTTGTTTAGTGTTCCATCAATTTATGAGAGGTGTTAAATCTCTCACTATTATTGTGGAATTGTCTATCTCTACCTTTAATTCTGTCTTTAGTTCTTTTATTAGGTATATACACCTTTATAATTGTTATCTTGACAACTGTCCCTCTTATCATTATGACACATCGTACTTTACTTCTGGTATTACTATTTGTCTAATATACTCTTTTATCTGCTTTTAATATATCCACTTGAGCCTTTTATGCTTAATGTTTATGTGGCATATCTTTTTCCGTCCACTTACTTTTAACCTACCTGTATCTTTACAGTAAAATGTATTTCTTGGAGGCGGCATTTAGTTGGATTTTGCTTTTTTATCTACTCAATCTCTATATTTTAATAATTACATTAATGTAACTATTACGTTTGAGGTTATGTCTACCATTTTATTATTTCTTTTTTGTATGTACCCTCTATTTTTTTATTGTTGTTGTTACTCTGTCCTCTCTTTCCTGCCTAATTTGGCTTATTTCAATATTTCTTAGTATTACATTTTAATTTATCCACTGCCTTTTTAGCTAGAACTCTATGTCTTTTTTTTGTTAGGCTGTTAACAATTTACATGCCTAACCTTTCATAGTCTACTTAACATGTTAATGATTTTATTTAATAGGTATTTAATCTGGTTGGTTCAGACTGGAAGCTCTGTTGACCTTTTATGGGTGGTTGTTGAAATCTGTTTAGATCTGTAAGCCTTTGGTACACTTTTGTTTGTGTCCTGCATATTCATGATTTGGAGATTAGTCTAAGACTTGTAAGGGTTTATACACAGAATTGGGGAATCCCTTTCTTTGGCTCTCTTCCTTCCAGGTTCACTCCCTTATGCCTCTTCCTGCCTGCCTGGTTTTTTTTTTCATGGTTTCTACTTGAATTTTAAAATTTATTACCTTTTTAGTTTTGGATTTTGGATATACAATGTATCCATTTCCTGTTTAATTAATAAAGATATATTTTGTTGTTCTGGATTTTTCTCTAAAATCATTTAAGTCTCCATGTGGAAAACTGAAAGATACACAGCTCTTCCTATTGGAGTGGACGATCTAGAGCCACGATTTTGAATATACTAGAGGAAATATGATCAAATAACCATTAATGTTAAAATAATTTCTATAAATACTATTTTTACATGGAGGCAAAAAAACATTATCATTATATCTCAAAGCACAAGAAGGCCTGCCTTAGGTGTTTCTAACTATAGTTTGTTACTGTTAGGGATTTTAAGGGAAAAAATAGTGAATCAAGTTTAAACAGTTTATAGATGAAAGAGGATAAACATCAGAAATAGGGGTTTCATGAGAAATTCTGAAAAAGTATTGATGCAGTGATATGTATTAACAGGTATAAATGGGAGACAAATTATGTTTGTGGGTAGTCTGAACAGTAGACTATTTTCTGGGGAAGCATTTTATTTAAAGTTTTAAGAGAAGGAAAGTGGAGAACACTTAAGGAAAATTGAGGTTTAATTAACTTGGTTGGTAAATATCACAAATTATTTTATAATTTAATACCTGTTCTTCTTCCTGATGGACCTTAGGACTTAAAAGGCCAAGGAGCTGTATAAGTTCTTGACTAAATTCCGACCCAGTTTTCTGATTATTAAGTAGACTTCTGACTCCTGAAATGAAAAAAAAACAAAGGTTATAATTATTATGATATGATATTATATAATTAAATTAATTTGAGGTTAAGAAGTCAGGTTTAGAAATAAATGAATACAAGAAAATTAATCACATGATTTTTCTTTCTCCTTTGCCCAAAGATTTCCAAGCTAAGGTCTTCAGGCTATTCCTCTGTCCTAAGAATTCTCATATGCTCACTTATGAGATCTGATGCAAAATGTGTCTGTTTAGTCAATCTCTTTAATAAAAAAAGGGAGTGGAATCACTGTGCTAAGTCAAAAGGTAGAGATATAGGTTTCTTTTTCTGTTTAAATATAAATACCTAAAACTAAAAGATTTTTAAAAAAGATAATAAATTATTGTAAACATAAACTCAGTAAGTGCCTATCCTGTGGAAGTACTTAACTAGGTTATTATTAATTGAGACTTATTACTAAATCAAGTATATAGTAACTTATTAACTTGGGGGCAAATCCAGAGGTTCCTGAGCAAATATAATAGAAGTGCTGTAACACTAGGATACTGCATTTTCATCCCCCAAATAAAACATAGTAGTGGTATAAGGTATAAGGTACAAAGTATTTCCAGGGCATACTGGAATAATTCATTATATCTATTCAGTATAAATAAGTAAGGTAAAATGACCCTGTACTGTACAATTGGGAAAGACACCATATGTACTTTTCCATGCCTTATGTTCTCTTCAAGACCTCAGTTCTCAACAGTATTAACAATTATAAAATATCCTGGGGAGCTTAAATAAGTTCTGCTATTGAGATGTAAGATAAAGAAAGGAAGGATTGTTAAGGTGAAAATTCCTTTATAATGAACTCTGTTGGACAATCACATTTTTACAGTAGAGGAATCTGATTACAGATATTGAAAATGTGTACATGACACAAAACCAACTTAAGAATTCTATTACTGGCGTTTTATCTCCCTATCTATTTCTATAATACATAAAGTAATTACAATGTCCACAGTAAGGACTGATGCAATGGTTAAGTTGTCAGAGTGTGTTTCAAATAATCAGAAATGATTAAAAGCCATTTTAATTGCTTTGGTATTAAATTCATCATATTATCTTCTAATCTTTAAAAAAAATCCCTATATAACTCTGTATTTATAAGTATTTTAATCAACTAGAAATCCATTTTCTGACCATGTTGAGTAAGAAAATGTTTTGTAATTAATACATGGCTCTGGTCACCAGAGAAACAAAGCTAACAAGTTTTGCTTGGCAATTGAAAAAAATACACAGTATGATCTTGGGAAGATAACCTAATATTTCCATATTTGTTTCCAACTCTGTAAAATGAAGATAACAAGGTTGTTATGGAGATTAAACGTTTTAAATGCATGTAAATATTTTAATGCATGCATACTATGTAGTAAATCCTCAATTAAATGGATGCTATTACACAGGGGATGCTAAAACAGAGTCCTGTTTTCCTCAAAATTTCTGACTTTTATTCATATATGTGTTTGATTTTGGAAGTAAGGGGGATTTTTTGTTATTGTTGTTTGTTTTTTGAGGGAAGGCAGTGAAGGAGTTGAAGAGTAATTATTACTTTACATAAAAACAAAAGGACTATCAATCCCCGAAGCACACCTCTATTTTCGCCGCTAAAGTTAGTCTTGATAAAGTCACCCATCCTTTTGGCCATTATTTTACTACACCACATAGCATATTCAACAAACAACCTTTTTGTCTTAGAGGGAATAAATATTCATTGTAAATTCTTTTAACAAAGTACCATATGGCATCTGCTAAGACATGAAGATAGCTTGTTACATAAAGATTTTTTGCTGAATTGGTATCTGTTGTGATAGGGTTTTATCTGTGCACTTCAGTTAAACACTTTTAAAAAACATAATAATTTTGCTTTTCATAAAACATTAATAAAAACTTTCTTTTTGACAATCAAAAAAAAAAAAAAAAAGAAAAAAAGAAAGAATGTATGCACTACCTTTGTAGCAGGCACTTAATCTCAGTAAAATCAAAATTTCCTGATGGGATTCAGCCATCAACAGTAGGAGCTTTGTAGCAGTACTTCTTATGTCTGGACTAGGAGTTGATAAAAGCTTGAAAACAATTTCATCTAAAATTGAATGCAGGGTTTTTCCTTCTATTCTGAGTAAATCACCACTATTAGAACAAATTAAAATATAAAGAATGTATCATTACTAATTGATGCATAAGTATCACAACAAATTAAACATAAAAGACTAAACAACTTGATGCCTGACTGTGGCCTAATCCAAGAAGGTAATCAATTCTTTAAACATATAGCTTGGTTCTAAGAATACATCAAATGAAATTAATTTTTATTGAATCTCTACTGTTTGCAAGGCACTATGCCAGGCACGATAGGAAATAGAAAGTAGTCAAGGGCTGTCTCCTCAGTGAAACCTGCAAAAAACTGAGGAAGAAAGATAAGTATGCAAAATATTGAAGGAAAGTGATTAAAAAATTTCAAGGCAGGGGAGCGGCTGTAGCTCAAGTAGTTGAGCGACTGTTTCCCACATGGGAGGTCCTGGGTTCAGTTTTTGGTGGCCCCTAAAAACAAAATAACAAACAACAAGCGAAACAAATGAAAAAACCAACTCAGTAGAACCCATGTACTCAGTGTCTGAGCGCTGGCTTCCCATATACAAGGTTGCAGGAATAATCCCCATCCCCGGTACCTCAAAAAAAAAAAAAAAAAAAAAAAATCAAGGCAACAATAAGATGAAAGTCACAAGCTAATAGATGGTTAATTGCTGAATGATGTATTTAGACAAAAATGCTATAGGAATTCAATTATCATGTGCTTGATAGAGAAGGAATTTAACCTTACTTTTTTTTCCTTCATTACACTAACAAATTCATCTTGTCATGAAAAATTATCCAAAACTTAGAAATAATCAAAAGGGATTACTGGGTGTTCTTTCAGGCACCCCACTGAGGAATATGTGATTTTCTAGGGATGTGTACCTTTGTTCGACTATGTTTACTATTGCTTAGGATATTTTACAATTCTGTAAAAGTATAGATTGGCTTGTAGAAAACTGATAAGGCCAATAATTCTTTATCTAAGAGCAATGCAAATAGATTCTTTTTTTTTTATTTTTAAAAAAGTTTTAGATTACATAAATGTTACACGGAAAATATAGGGGATTTCCATATACCCTACCCCTTCCCCCTCTCGCATTTTCCCCCATTAACATCTTTCATTAGTGTGGTACATTTGTTACAACTGATGATCAAATATTGAAGCACTACTAACCATGGTCTATAGTTTACATTATGGTTTACACTTTGCACCGCACAATCTTATAGGTTTTGACAAAATGTATAATGGCCTGTATCCATCATTGCAATACCATGCAGAACAATTCCAATGTCCTAAAAATGTTCTATGTTACAGCTATTCTTCCCTCTCCCTTTCCTCAGAATCTCTGGTGAACACTGTCTTTATACTAATGTTACAAGTTCTTCCATTACTAGAATAATAAGTCTACTTTAGTCCATAGTTACATTCCCTCCTTATGTTTATTCATTGCTCAGTCTTCAAGAATTTGGGATGGTGACATATACTCTGCTTCTGATGGAGAGGGGGCTTAGATCCCATGGGGCAGATGGATGGAACTGTCTTGCAGTTGTAGATACTCTGTGTTTTTTGGGATGGGCATTGTCTATTATCATCCTTTTGTTAGTTGTGCTGGGTGAGTCTGTTGAACTGGAGTAGGTGTTAGCTGCAACTCTGATAAGATTCAGGGCTCAACCAGCATATGAACAGACTGAAAATTTAAGTCTCTGGGCCATATATTTAACAAGTATAGTGCTAATTATAGTTTCAAATAAAAGGGGCAGAAGAACCATATGTAGGAAAACTATAAATGAGTCTAACTCTTGTTACATTGGAGAGATGGGTTATCATATATTCCAAGGTAAGGCCCACCTAGGGGGTGCCAGTTTCCTGGGGTTGTCTGCCAAGTCTATAGTGTCCAAATATCTCTAGAGCCCTCAGGAGCACCTGTGCTTGAGGCATTGTTTACTGTGGCAGTCAGTGACATCCTCCTGAGACTTGCATAGCATAACGTCTGTAATGTCTTCCCCACTCACTCTGAAATCTCTTTGCCATAAAAACTCATTTGTATTAAACATTTCCCCCTTTTGGTCAAGGCCTTTTTCCAAATGCATCGCTAGTTGGCACTTGGTATTAATCCCTCGGTGCCAGGGAGGTACATCTCTGGGAGTCATGTCCCATGCTGGGGGAGGGTGGGAGAAAGGCAGTGAGCTTATATGCTGAGTATATATGCTTATATGCTTAGAGACAGGCCACAATTGAGTAATAAGGAGGTTTTCAGGATGTAACTCTTAGGCAATATATATTACTAGGCTAAGTTTCAATTTTATCTTTTACGTATATTTATGTATGTTACCCCAGTGTCTTATTATTTTTTTTTTCCCACTTTATTTTCAAAGAAGCTTTAGGTTACAGAAAAGTCACATCAAAAATACAGGGGATTCCTATATACCTCACCCCTCCCCCTTTCACATTTTCCCCTATCAATAACATCTTACTTGAGTATGGTACATTTGTTAGAATTGATGAACAAATATTGAAGCATTGCTACTAGCCATGGTCTGTGGTTTACATTATGGTTTACACTTTGCACCGTACACTTTTATAGGTTTTGACAAAATGTATAATAGCCTGTATCTGTCATTGCAAAATCATGCAACAATTCCAATGCCCTAAAAATTCCCTATGTTCCACCTATTCTTCCTTCTCCCTCCTCTCGGAACCTGTGGTAACCACTAAATTTCAATTTTTCAAGCATAAGGTTCATAGTTACATGCATTAATATTGAGGGCTTGACATACTGGTCTGTTTTCTTTTATTAGGTACTGCCTGTGTACTCAAGAGATTCTTGCTCCCATATCTGAGAACACAGCAGGACTCCCCAGAATGAGAGTTTAATATTTTCTTGTTTATTGTGTGGGTTTCCACCAACTGAGGTAACACCCTATGACAAGATAAAAACATTCATATTCCATGCCGCAGGTGCACCCTTTCCCAAATATCCCCACCACCACCGATGCCCTGCACCAGTGACCGTCCCCTGCCATATTTGCCAACAGAGCATTCCAACCATTGTAGTTTCAAGTACAGACTTACAATCCCCAGAGCTTACCTATTCCTTCCACCAGCTCTCCCCATAGTTCCATGGATAGTCCAACCCAGTCTCCCACCCTGTCATCCTCACATTCCAGCACTGTTGACTTCACTCACATCCCTGTACCATCATCATCCCCATTTACTGCTAAACCACCCCCTTCCAACTTATCTTAGGTTCTGCCCATATTGAGCATTAGCTCACCACACTCTTCTCCTTTCTGCCTCCTGTCAACCTATCTTCCAGACTCTAACTCTTTGAATCAATGCAAACAGATTCTTATCCAATAGCAATGCACATGATTTCTATCCAGTAGGAAGGGTAACCCTAAAGGTTTTTTTGTATTGCTTTTTTTTTTTTTTTTTTTTTTGAGCTACTGGGGCTGGGGATTGAACCTGGGACCTCGTATGTGGAAAGCTGGCGCTCAACCACTGAACCACATCAGCTAATCTGAGTTGGTTTTGTCATTTGTTTGCTTGTTGTTTTTTTTTTTTTTAGGAGGTACCAGGAACCAAACCCAGGACCTCCAATGTAGGAAGCAGGCGCTCAACTACTCAAGCCACATCTGCTCCTTATGTATTGCTTTCAAGATCATAATCATTCCCCACCACCCCCACATCCCCAAAATCAGATTCTGGACACAAAATGAGTTCCTCCATGGTCAATTACTCCAACTCAAAAGACAAATGGACTTCCAGGAATACACCAAGATATGTGGTACTTTCTTTTTCTTAAAAGAAAGTTTGAATTATTTCTTATTAACTTATTAAGAACTGCTGCTACTTAAAAGACCATACCTTAAAAAATTATTTTTTATTAGAGAAGTTGTGGGTTTATAGACCAATCATGTACAGTATTCCCATACACCACCTTACCACCAACACCTTGCATTGGTGTGGAACATTTGTTAAAATTGATGAGAGCGCTTTTTTTGTAATTGTACTATTTTTTTAAATGGTAGTTATCTTTGTTACAATTGATGAAAAATTATTAAAATAGTACTATTATCTATCATCCATAGTTTACATTAGGTATATATTTTTTCCATACACCACCCTGTTATTAACATCTTGTATTAGTGTTATACATTAATTACAATTCATGAAAGAGCATTCTTATACTTGCACTATTAACTATAGTCCATCAAGACATTAACCAGTTTTTTTGTCTATTAGTAAATTCATTTCTACATTCCTTTGACAGACTAACTCTATAAATCTTCTTTCCTCAAATTCTCTTTCGAACTTCTATCAACATTTTACTGGTTGTCTCAAAAATTAAGGACTTTAATCAAGTTTTGATGAGTTAATTTTATATTTGCATGTCAGTTTTTTAACTTTTTGAAAATTATACTTTGCAATTAATACTTTCATAGTGGCCAAAATTATTTTGTTAAGAGTAAAAAAGATCAGTCTCCTTAGCATCCTATCCTATGTTAGAAAATCTCAGTTGGCAGAGATTTTAAAGGCTATGCAAGCAAAATATATATGAATCTTTGTGATACCTGTTTTCGTGCCACTTTCGCACTTTTGCTATCCTCTCTGCCAAGGATGCTGACCCCTTTACCTTGTTTCACTCAATGCCATTAAACCATTTAAAACTCTGGTTAAAAAGGTGCTCCTTTCAGAAGACCTTCCAAAGATATCCCTATCCCAATCTGATCACTCCTTTACTCCATATATCACAAAGAGTTTATGCTATATTGTAATGTACAAATTCAAATATTTTAAAATGCTTCTTAATTTCCTAATCCTAAAAAAATCCTCTCTAAACCACAAACTACCATCTTATCTTTCTGCTTCTTTTCTTATCCAAACTCTGGTCTCCACTTCCTCTCTACCCATTCATTTCTCAAGCACTGCAAATGGCTTTCCCCCCACTACACTAAAACTGCCCTTGATAAATTCATCTCATCAATATAATTTCCCAAATGCAAATCACAGATAATATCACTAAGTGCGTCTCTTCCCTGATCTGTTTTTATCTAATATTTTCTACACTCTCAGCTTCTGTAATATAATTTTCTTCTGGTTCTGCCCTGTCCCCCTCCACCCTTGCCCTCTTCCCCCTGCCCACAGATTTTTTTTTTTTTTTAAGGATTTATTTATTTATCTCTCCCCACCTCCTCGCTGTTTGCACTTGCTTTGTCTGTTCATCTTTGTTTCTTTAGGAGGCACCAGGAACTGAACCAGGGACCTCTGATATGGGAGGGAGGCACCTAATCGCTTAAGCCACTTCCTTTCCCTGCTTTGTTGTGTCTCTTGTTATGTTTTTCCTCGTGTCTCTTCTTGCATCATCTTATCGCATCAGCTTGCCTGCACCTGCCCGTTGCACCAGCTCACTGTCCTGCTCGTCCTCTTTAGAAGGCACTGGGAACCTCTGCTCCCTGCTTTGTTGTGTCTCTCATTACATTTTTATTCTTATGTTTCTTGTTGCATCATCTTGTTGAGTCAGCTTGACGTGCCTGCCCATCGGGCCAGCTTGTTGTCTTCTTTAGGAGGCACTGGGAACTGAACAACGGACCTCCTGTGTGGTAGGCGGGAGCCCAATCGCTTAAGCCACATCCGCTTCCTGCTGTCCATAGATTTTTGACCATTCTTTCTCAGTTTCCTTCATGGTATCCTTTGTTAGTAGGCCCCTAAAGACTGTTACCCAGGACTCCATCTTCAGTTTACTTCCTTTCTCACTCTATTTACATTTCCCATGGATTCCATCCTCTCTCAAGTTTTTAAATACCTCATACAGGCTGAAGACTTACAAATCTATAATGCTAGTCCAGACCTCTTCTAGATTCTTCAGGCTCATATTTCATTCCCTGCTGAACACATGTACTTGTGCTCTGTATGACCAAGAGTGAATTCATCATCTGTCTCACAAAACCAAATCCTCACATATTCTTTATTTTGGATAAACTGCTATCCATCTAATCACCAAATTTAGAAAACTTAAATGTCACATACGACTGTTCCTTAAAGATTTTTTTTTCGTATTAGAATTACAGGTATAAAGAAAATGCGTGAGGGAAGTAAAGAGTTCCCATGGTGCTCACTTTGGCAGCACATATACTAAAACTGTGAAGATTAGCATGGCCACTGCGCAAGGATGACACAGCATAAGGGAATCCCCTGTATTTTTGATGTAACATTTATGTAATCAAAAGCATCTTTAAAAATAAAGATCGTATGGTATGTGAAAAAAAAATTCCCATGTACTTTCTTCAGCCACTACAGTTTTTCCAATTATTAACATTTTACATTAGTTTAACATTATAACTATACTATTAACTATAGTCTGTATTTACATTAGGGTTTACTCTTTATTATAAAATTCTAAGATTTTTAAAAAAGTTTTATTCTGTTAACATATATACACAGTATGGTGTTACCACCATCACCATCCATTACCAAAAATTTTCCCTCACCCCAAACAGAAACTCTCTACCAGTTAAGCATTAACTCCCCATTCCTTACTCCCACCCCACCCCTATAGCCTGTATTCTAATTTCTGATTCTATCAATTTGCCTATTCTAATTATTTCATATAAATGAGATTATATATTTTTCTTTGGTGTCTGGCTTTATTTACGGAATATGAAGTCTTCAAGGTCCTTTCATGTTGCAGCATGTATCAGGAATTCATTCCTTTTTACAACTGAATAATAATCTATATTGTGCACGTACCGCATTTTGTTTATCCATTCTTCTGTTGATGGACACTTGGATTGCTGCCACCTTTTGGCAACTATGAATAATGATTATCTGTCTGAGTTCCTGCTTTCAATTTTTTTGGGGAATATACCTTGAAGTGGGGTTTGAGTCACATGGTAACTCTATATTTAACATTCTGAGGAACTGCCAAACTTTTCCACAGTGGCTGTACCATTTTACATTGGCACCAACAATGTATGAGGGTTCCTTTATCTCCTTGCCAGAACTTATTATTTTCCATTTTTTGAATAGTAGCCATTCCAGTGGTGTGAAATTATAACTCATGGTGATTTTGATTTGTGTTTTCCTAATGTCTAAAGATGCTGAGCATCCGTTCATGTGCTTATTGGCCATTTGTATATCTTCTCTGGAGAAATGTTTACTCAAGTCCTTTGCCCATTTTTTAATTGGGTTGTTTGTCTTTTTGTTGTTGATTTGTAGAAGTTTTTTACATATTCTGGATATTAAATCCTTATCAGATAATTGGCTTCCAAATATATTTTCCCATTCTATAGGTAGTCCTTTGAGGCACAAAACTTTTAATTTTGATTAAGTCCCATTACAGCAGTTTGATATTGTTTATGAATTTCAAAAACAGATATTGAATTATGTTGTAAACTGGTCTGTACCTGGGCGTGATTAAATTATGATTAGGGCTTTGACTGGGCCACGTCAGTAGGACACTGAACAGATAAAACTACATAGCAGAGCAGAGGAGTGAGCTGGAGATTTTGATGCTGGAGTTTTGATGTGGAGCCTGGGGAAGTAAAGACAAGGAGAAGGACACAAGGGAGTTTTGAGCTGGAGTCCAGGAAGTAAGTACACAGAGGAACAGAGCAGCTGAGATCAGAGAGAAATAAGCCCCAGAAAGAAAGGAACCCAGGAAACCTGAACCCTGGCAGACGTCAGCAGCCATCTTTCTCTAACATGTGGCAATACACTTTGGTGAGAGAAGTAACTTATGCTTTATGGCCTGGTAACTAAAAGCTTCTACCCCAAATAAATACCCTTTATAAAAGCCAACAGATTTCTGGTATTTTGCATCAGCACCCCATTGGCTGACTAATACACCCATTTATCTATTTTTCCTTTTGCTGCTTGTACTTTTGATGTAAAGTCTAAGAAAACACTATCTAATAAGAGGTCTCAAAGATGTTTCCCTATGTTTTCTTCTAGAAGTTTTATAGTTTTAGTTCTTATATTTTGGCTTTGATCCATTTTGTATATGTTTGAGGTAGGGATCCACTTTCATTCTTTTACATATGAATATACATTTTTCCCAGCACCACTTGTGGCAGACACTATTCTTTCCCATTGAAAGGATGTAGCACCCTTGTCAAAAATCAGTTAGCCATAAGGATGGTAGTACGGCAAAGTAAGAAGTTCCAGGAATCAATCCCTCCACCAGAACCAATATTAAACAGGCAGGTACTATCATTCAGGAAACTATTTTGAAACCCTGGAATGATATAAAAAAGTCCATTAAACATCAAAGAGGATAAACTTGAAGAGAAATACATCCAGACATATGGTGATCAAACAGTCAAATGCAAAGAACAAGGAGAGAACTATGAAGCTTCAAGAGAAAAGCAATATGTTATGTACAATGGAGTCCCAATTAGATTAAGTAGAGATTTCTCATTAGAAACCTTGGAGAGAAGGAGGCAGTGGGTTGAAATATTTAAAAATGCTGAGAGAAGACAATTGCTAAACAAGAATTTTTTATCTGGCAAGGCATTTTTCAAAAACGAAAGAGATTAAAACATTCCCAGATAAACAAAAGCTGAGGGAGTTCATTACCACAAGAAGCCCTAAGAGCAAAGCTAAAGGGAGTTCTGCAGATTGAAAGGAAAGGACAGTAAACTGTGGATCAAAGAGGCATAAAGACAACTGGTAAGGTAACCATTTTTGTAATTATAAATGCCAGTGTTATTGTACTGTACTTTTTGGTACAGGTACTAAAATGCAAATGCTTATAAAATAATGAAAATCTATGGTTTTGGATATACAATATACAAAGACATAATATGTAACAAGTAAAAAAAAGGTGGGGGGATAGAGGGGTATAGGAATAGTGTATGTGTATGTTATTGAAAGTAAGTTGATATCAAATTAAAAACAAATATATATATAAATATATATATATATATGTATAGTTAAATTTTAACTCCATGGTAACCATAAAGAAAATATAAGAAAAACATATCCAGAAAGAAATGAGAATGGACTAATTATGGTACAATACAAAAAAATTAAATAAATATGAAACTAGGCACTTATGGAAGACTTGAGGGTCACAAAAGATATAAGACTTGCAAACACTAAACAGCAAAATGGCAGAAAAAAGTCCTGCATAACAGTAGTTACTTTAAATGTAAATGGATTAAACTGTTCAATCAAAAGGCAAAGATCGGCAGAATGGATAAAAAAAGCGGCATAACAATATATTGTTTGAAAGAGAATCACCATAAATTCAAAGACATAAGCAGGCTGAAAGTGAAAGGATGGAAAAAAATATATACCATGCAAGTAGTAATCAAAAGAAAGCTGGGATAGCTATACTAATATCAGATAATATAGATTTTAAATCAAAAGCTGTTACAAGGGACAAAGAAGGTCACTATATACTAATGAAGGGGTCAATTCAACAAGAAGACATTACAATTATAAATATATATGCACCAAAAAGAACCTCAAAATATATGAAGAAAATAGTGATGGATTTGAAGGGAGAAATTGACAGTTCTGTCAATAGTTGGAGACTTTAATACATCACTTTCAATAATGGATAGAAAATCTAGACAGAAGATCAATAAGGAAATAGAAAACTGGAATAATACTCTCCATCAACTACACCTAACAGACATATTTAGAACACTTTACCCACCAGCAGCAGAATATACATTCTTCTCTAGTGCACATGTGAGGCGAAAAAAGTTTCAATTAAAAAAAAAAAAAAAAAAAAGTGTAAAGTAAAACAATAATCTCTAAAACAACCAATGGGTCAAAGAAGAAATTATAAGGGAAATTAGGATATATATAAAGATGAATAAAAATGAAAACAAACAAACCAAAACCAATGAGATGCAGCAAAGGCTGAGAGGCAAATTTATACCTTGAAATACTTATATTAAAGAAGAAGGAAGATCTCAAATCAGAGCCCTAATCTCATAATGGGGTTTTTTAGGAAAAAAAGAGCAAAGTAAACCCAAAGCGAGCAAAACAAAGGGAATAACATCATCATCAAAATCAAAAGTTGGTTCTTTGAAAAGATCAATATAATTAACAAATATTTATCTAGATTGACAAAGAAAAAAAAAGAGCTCACAAATAAACAAAATCAGAATTGAAAAGTGGGGACATTACTACTGAACCTCAGAAATAAAAAGGATGATAAAAGGACAAACAGTACACCAACAAATTAGATAACCTAGATGAGATGAAACGGACAAAGTCCTAGACACACAAACAACCTACACTGACTCAAGAGCTCAACAAACCAATAACTAGTTAAATTAGAGATTTAATTAGACATCAAAATCTTCCCAACCACATAAAGCCCAGGAACAGATGGCTTCACAGGGGAATTTTACCAAACATTCCAAGAAAAATTAACACCAATCTTGGTCAAACTCTTAAAAAAGTGTAAGAGGGCAGAACATTTCCTACCTCATTCCATGAGGCCAACATCACCCTCATACCAAAGCCAGAAAAAGATACTACAAGAAAAGAAAATTACAGATCAATATATCTTATGAATATAGAGACAAAAATCCTCAAAAATATTCTAGCAAAGCAAATCAAACAGCACATTAAAATTATACCCAATGATCAAGTAGGATTTATCTCAGGTATGGAAGGGTGGTTCAACATAAGAAAATCAATTAATGTAATACACCACATTGACAGAATGAAGGGGTAAAAATTACATTGTCATCTCAATAGATACAGAAAAGGCATTTGACAAAAATCCAACACCCCTTCTTAATAGAAACACTTCGAATACTAGGACAAGAAGGAAACTTCCTCAACATGACAAAGAGCATATAGGAAAGACCCACTGCTAACATTGTCCTCAATTGTGAAAGACTGAAAGCTTTCCTTCTGAGATCAGAAACATGAGAAGGATGCCCACTGTCAGTACTGTTATTAAACATTGTAATGGAACTTCTAGCCAGAGCTATCAGGCAAGAAAAAAAAAAAAATGCATAAAAATTGGAAAGGAAGAAATAAAATTTTCTCTACCTGTAGATGACAGGATCCTACATACAGTAAATCCTGGAAAATCCACAACAAGGTTCCTAGAGCTAATAAATGAATTCAGCAAAGTGGCAGGGTATCAGATCTACACCTAAAAATCGTTAGTGCTTCTAGACACTAGTGATGAACAATATGAAGAAAAGAAGAAAAAAATTCCATTTATGAAAGCAAGTAAAAGAATCAAATATCTAGAAATAAGTCTAACCAAGAACCTAAAGGACCAGATTTAGATTCTTGACAAGATTGCTAAAAGAAATCAAAGGAGAACTAAATAAACAGAAGGACATTCCATGTTCATAGATTGGAAAACAAAATGTTGTTAAGATGTCAATTCTACCCAAAGGGATTTACAGATTCAACAGAATTCCAATCAAAATTCCAAGAGCATTATTTGCAGAAATGGAAAAGCTAACCACCAAATTTATATGGAATGGGGAAGTGGACATGGCTCAAGTGACTGAGCTCCTGTCTACCACATGGGAAGTCCATGGTTCGGTTCCTGGTGCCTCCTAAAGAAGACAGCGAGCTGGCATGACAGGCAGGCACAGCAAGCTGACACAAGATGACACAACAAGAGACACAAGAATAAAAAGTAATGAGAGACCAACAAAGCAGGGAGCAGAGGTTCCCAGTGCCTTCTAAAGAGGACGAGCAGGACGGCGAGCTGGCGCAACAGGCAGGCATGGCAAGCTGATGCGACAAGATGCAACAAGAGGCACAAGAAGAAAAAACATAATGAGAGAAACAACAAAGCAGGGAACGGAGGTGGCTCAAGCAATTAGGCACCTCCCTCCCACATCAGAGGTCCCAGGTTCAGTTCCCGGTGCCTCCTAAAGAAACAAGGCAGACAACAGACACAGTAAGTGCAAAGAATGAGGGAATGGGGAGAAATTAAAAAATAAAAAAAATAAAATAAAAAAAAATAAAATAAAATATAAAAATAAATAAAATAAAATAAAAAATAAAATAAAATTAAATTAAAATAAAATAAAATAAATAAAATAAAAAAATAAAATAAAAAATAAAATAAAATAAAAAAATAAAAAAATAAAATAAAAAATAAAATAAAATAAAATAAAATAAAATAAAATAAAAAATAAAATAAAATAAAAAATAAATAAATAAAATAAAATAAAATGGAAGGGTAAGGGACCCAAAATCGCCAAGGACATCTTGAGAAAGAACAAAGTTGGAGGTTACACTTCCTGATCTTAAAACTTATTGGAATAAAAACGGCATGTGACTGGCATAAGGACAGACATAGAAACCAGTGGAATCAAATTGAGAGTTCTGTTGGTTCTGTTTCCCTAAAGATCCGTGACAATTACAAGAGTTTTCTAGTATTTTTCTTCAAGAAGTCTTATAGTTTAGGTCTTACATTTAGGTTTTTGTATATGGTGAGAGGTATAGAGCAAAGTTCTTTTCTTTGCACACTGATATCCAACTGTTCCACCATCATTTAAAAAGACTATCCTTTCCCACTGGATGGCCTTTACACCTCTGTTCAAAATCAATTGTATTTATATGTGTGGCTCTATTTCTGGATGCTATTCTGTTCCATTGATATATTTGTATATTTTTCTACCAATACCACATTGTTTTAAGTGTTTTTACTTTATAAAGAAGTTTTAAAATCAGGTAGTGTTATTTTCCAACTTTCTTCTTCATTTTCAAAGCTGGTTAGGTCTTTTGAGTTCCACATGATTGTACAATCAGCTCGTCCATTTCTACGAAAACAGAATTTTGATTGGTATTGTGGTTATATATACATTAATCTAGGGAAAAGTGAGATCTTAACAATATTGCTCTGTCAAGTTATCAACAGAGTATATTTTTTCATTTATTTAGATATTCTTTAATTTCTCTCAGCAATATTTTAGTTTTCAGTGAATAGGTCTTTCACAACTTTTGTCAGATTTAATCATATATATTTTATATTTTTTATGATACTATAAATGGCAATTTTTAAAGAATTCAATTTCTGAGTATTACTTGACAGATATTGTTTTAGTTTGCTAGATACTACCCAAAGCAATCTACCAGAAATGAGTTAGCTTTTACAATGGGATTTATTAGGTTAAAAGCTTATAGTTTTGAGGCTGTGAAAGTGTTCAAATCAAGGCATCATCAGAAATGCTTTCTCACTGAGTTGTACTGTGGACAATCAGGCACATGGCAGGGCACTATGGTATCTGCCAGTCTCTGCCTTCTCTTTCAGGCTCATTTTCTCCCCAAGCTGGAGCTGTGAGGAATCAGGCACATGGTAGCATCAATTCCTCTCTCCTTTTCCTCTGGATTTCCTTGCTTTTGGCTTCTGGCTAAAGTGGCTTCCTTGGCTCCCCGGCCTTCTCTCTCAGCTTATTGGTTCCTCTGTCTCTGCAGCTTTCTTCTGTGTCTGTGGCTTTTTATTCCTCCATTTATGAAGGCCTCCAGGTTAAGAGGATTAAGACCCACCCTGGGTGATGCCTTACTGAAGTGATCTAATCAAAAGGAAGGTCCCTTAACTGAATCTAATCAAAAGGTCTCATCTACAATAGGTTAACACACACAGGAAATGGATTGGCTCTATGAACTGGATTTTCTGAGGTCCGCAAAAAACGTACTGCCATAGATATAAAAATTCAATTTATATTTTTATAGTGATTTTGCATCCCTACTACCTTCTTAACCTCACATATTAGTGTTAGTAGCTTCTTTGTACATTCATTCAGAATTTTTATATAGATGACACCATTGTCTAAGAATACAGAAAGTTTTATCGCTTCCTTCCATTCTAGACAACTTTTATTTTTCTTGCCTGACCACACTGGCTAGAATATCCAGTACAATGCTGAATAAAAGTGGTGAAGCTCAACATCGTTATTTTGTTCTTGATATTAACATTAAGTATGATGTTAACTCTAGGTTTTTCCTAGATACCCTTCATTAGGCTGAGGAAATTTGCTTCTACTACTTTCCTGAGAGTTTTTTTTCAAAATTAGGAATGGATGCTGTATTTTATCAAATGCTTTTCTGTATCTGCTGATAGGATGATATTGTTTTTCCTTTCCAGCTTGTTAATATGATGAATTACATTTATTGATTTTAGAATATTAAAGCAGCCCTGCATTTCTGGATTAACCTAATACATTCATAATGTATTAATCTTTTAAGGTATTGTTGGATTTGATTTGCTAAAATTTTGTTTAGAATTCTTGCATCTGCGTTCATGAGTATATTGGTGAGAGTTTTCTTGTACTATCTTTGTCTGGTTTTGGTATCAGGGTAATGATGACCTTATATAATAACTGGGCAAGTATTTCTTCTTCAATTTTCTGGAAGAGTTTAGGATTATTATTTTTTTCCTTAAATGTTTAATAAAAGTTACCAGTGAGGCCACCCAAGCTTGGAGATTTTTGTGGGAGGGTTTTCAGGTACAAATTCAATTTCTTTATAGGCTAATAATAAGGCTATTCAGATTATCTATTGCTTCTTGAGTGAATTTTTGTAATTTGTGTCTTTCAAAGAACTTGCCCATTTCATTTAAGCTATCAAAATGTAAGCCTAAATCTGTTTATATTATTCCCTTTTTATACTTTTAATACCTGAACACACTGTTGCAGTATCACTACCTCTCTAATTCCTGATAATGGTAGTTTGTCTTTTCTTCTTTTTCTTGATCAGTCTTGATACAGGTTTATTAATATCCTTTATCTTCTCAAAGAGCCAATTTATGGCTTCATTGATCTCTCTTTTTTTTTTTTTTTACTTTATTTTGTACATTTAATAATTGAAAATATAAACAATTAAAAACCAAAAAGCAAACACAGATGAATAAATATATACATTTCTCAATTAAATGTAATGATACATATAACATTTTTTTGAATCAAACAATATGTTACACAATATATTTGGTTCACAGTAACGCATTCATATAGTATTTCTCCTTTTGTTCTACTTGCTATGCTCAACATAATGTCCTCCAGGTTCATACATGTTTTCATATGCTTTACGACTTCATTTCTTCTTACAGCTGCATAATATTCCATCATGTAAATAGACCACAGTTTGTTTATCCATTCTTCTGTTGATGGACACCAGGATTGTTTCCAACTTTTGGCAATCGTGTATAATATTGATGTGAACATCACTGCGCACCTGTCTGTTTGTGTCACTGCTCTCAGTTCTTCTGGGTGTATACCCAGTAGTGGTACTGCAGGGTCACATGGCAAGTCTATATTCAACTTCTTTAGGAACTGCCAAACAGTCCTCCATAGTGGCTGTACCATTCTGCATTCCCACCACAGTGAAGAACTGTTCCTATCTCTCCACATCCTCTACAACACTTGTAGTTCTGTCTTTTTAATAGTGGCCATTCTGATAGGTGTGAAATGATATGTCATTGTAGTTTTGATTTGCATTTTCCTAGTCATGAGTGATGTTGAGCATTTCTTCATGTGTTTTTTTTCCATTTGTATTTCTTCTTTGGAGAAATGTCTATTCAAGGCTTTCGCCCATTTTTTAATTGGGTCATTTGTCTTTTTATTGTTGAGTTGTAACATCTCTTTATATATCCTGGATATTAAACCCTTATCAGATATGTGATTTCCAAATATTTTTTCCCATTGAGTTGGCTGCCTTTTCACCCTTCTGACAAAGTCCTGTGAGGTGCAAAAGTGTTTAATTTTGAGGAGGTCCCATTTATATGTTTTTTCTTTAGTTGTACGTGCTTTGGGTGTAAGGTCCAAGAAACCACCACCTACTACAAGGTCTTGAAGATGTTTCCCTACGTTTTCTTCTAGTAGTTTTATGGTCCTGGCTTTTATATTTAGATCTTTGATCCATTTTGAGTTGATTCTTGTATAGGGGGTGAAATAGGGATCCTCTTTCATTCTTTTGGTTATAGATATCCAGTTCTTCCAACACCATTTGTTGAAGAGACTGTTTTTTCCCATCAGCGTGGGCATGGTAGGTTTGTCAAAAACCAGTTGACTGTATAGGTGAGGGTTTATTTCTGGGTTCTCAATTTTATTCCACTGATCGATGTGTCTATCTTTATGCCAGTACCATGCTGTTTTGACCACTGTAGCTTTGTAATATATTTCAAGGTCAGGCAATGAAATTCCTCCCATGTCGCTCTTCTTTTTTAGAATGCTTTTGGCTATTCGGGTGCACTTACCCTTCCAGATGAATTTGGTAATTGCCTTCTCTAATCCTGTAAAGTAAGCTGTTGGGATTTTGATTGGTATTGCATTGAATCTATAAATCAGTTTGGGCAAGATTGACATCTTCACGATATTTATTCTTCCAATCCATGAACATGGAATATCTTTTCATTTGTTTTGGTCTTTTAAAATTTCTTTTAGCATTGTTTTGTAGTTTTCTGCATATAGGTCCTGAATTTCTTTGGTTAAATTAACTCCTAGTTATTTGAGTCTTTTTGTTGGTATTGAAAACGGGATTTTCCCCGATTTCCTCCTGTTGTTCAGTACTAGTGTAAAAAAACATTACTGATTTTTGCGAGTTGATCTTGTATCCTGCCACTTTGCTGAATTCATTTACTAGTTCAAGCAGCTTTGTCGTGGATCCCTCAGGACTTTCTAAGTACAGGATCATGTTGTCCACAAACAGTGAGAGTTTACTTCCTCTTTTCCTATTTGGATGCCTTCTTTTTTTTTTTTCTTGTCTAGTTGCCCTAGCTAGAACTTCTAGTACAATGTTGAATAACAATGGTGACAGTGGGCATCCTTGTCTTGTTCCTGATCTTAGAGGGAAGGCTTTCAACGTTTCCCCATTGAGTATGATGCTGGCTGTGGGTTTTTCATTTGTGCCTTTTATAGTATTGAGGAATTTTCCTTTTATTCTTATTTTTGAAGTGTTTTTTTAGTCAAAAAAGGATGCTAGGTTTTGTCAAATGCCCTTTCTGCATCTATTGAGATGATCATGTGTTTTTTTTTCCTTCAATTTGTTAATGTGGTGTATTACATTGATTGATTTTCTTATGTTGAACCAGACTTGCATAACAGAAATAAATCCCACTTGGTCGTGATGTTTAAGTCTTTTGATATGCTCTTGGATTCGAATTGCAAGTATTTTGTTGAGAATTTTTGCATCTATGTTCACCAGAGAGATTGGTCTGTAATTTTCTTTTCTTGTATAATCTTTTTCTGGCTTTGGTATTAGGGTGATCCTGGCTTCATAAAATGTGTTGGGTAATTTTCCCTCCTCTTCAATTTTTTGGAAGAATTTAAACAGGATTGGTGTTAATTCTTTTGAAATGCTTGGTAGAATTCACCTGTGAAGCCATCTAGTCCTGGACTTTTCTTTGCTGGGAGATTTTTGATAACGGATTCAATCTCCTTCATTGTGATTGGTTTGTTAAGTTCTTGTATTTCTTGTAGTGTCAGTGTAGGTTGGTTGTGCGTTTCTAGAAATTTGTCCATTTCATCTAGGTTGTCTAGTTTGTTGGCACATAGTTTCTCATAATATCCTCTTATAATTCTTTTTATTTGTATGAAGTCTTTTGTAACTTCCCCCCTTCCATTTCTGATTGTATTTATTTGCATATTCTCTCTTTTTTTCTTTGTTAATCTAGCGAGAGGTTTGTCAATTTTATTGATCTTCTCAAAGAACCAGCTTTTGGTTTTGTTGATTTTCTCTCTTGTTTTTCTGTTCTCATTTTCATTTATTTCTGCTCTAATCTTTATTATTTCTTTCCTTCTGCTTGCTTTGGGATTGGTTTGCTGTTCTTTTTCTAGTTTCTCTAGTTATTTAGTTAAATCTTTGAATTTAGCTGTTTCTTGTTTTTTAATATAGGCATTTAGGGCTTTAAATTTCTCTTTCAAGACTACCTTCACTGGATCCCGTAAGTTTTGATACGTTGTGTTCTCTTTTTCATTTGTCTCGATATATTGACTGATTTCACTTGCAATTTCTTCTTTGACCCATCGATTATTCAGGAGTATGTTGTTCAGTCTCCACACATTTACGAATTTACTTTTTTCCTGTCTATTATTGATTTCTAGTTTCATTCCATTATGATGAGAAGAATGTTTGTATAATTTCAATCACTTTATATTTATTGACAGCTGAATTGTGACCTAACATGTGATCTATCCTGGAGAAAGTTCCATGGGCACTTGAGAAGAATGTATAACCCACTGAGTTTGGATGCAGTGTTCTGTATATGTCTGTTAGGTCTAACTTGTTTATCTTATTGTTCAAGATCTCTGTTTCCTTGTTGATCTTCTGTCTAGTTGTTCTATCTAATGATGTGAGAGGGGTGTTGAAGTCTCCGACGATTATTGTAGAAATGTCTATTTCTCCCTTCAGTTTTGCCAGAGTTTGTCTCATATATTTTGGGGCACCCTGGTTAGGTGTGTAGATATTTATGACTGTTATATCTTCCTGGAGGATCATCCCTTTTATTAATATATAATGGCCTTCCGCATCTCTTATCACTTTTTTGCATTTGAAGTCTGTTTTGTCTGATATTAGTATAGCTACCCCTGCTCTTTTCTGGTTACTATTCACGTGGAGTATCTTTTTCCAACCTTTTACTTTCAGCCGGTTTGTATCTGTGGGTCTAAGGTGAGTTTCTTGTAAGCAGCATATGGATGGCTCAGGTTTTTTTATCCACTCTATCAGCCTGAATCTTTTGATTGGGGAGTTTAATCCATTCACATTCAATGATATTACTGTAAATGCACTATTTACTTCCTCCATTTTATTCTTTGGTTTTCATATGTCATCTTGTTTTTGTCTCTCTTTTTACTCTTTTGTTTATCCTTTCTGCTATTCTTTCTTCTATACTCTCCGCCAAGCCTCTCTCTCCTGTCTTTTTCTTTCAGGTTCTAATGCTTCCTTTAATATTTCCTGCAAAAGTGGATTCTTTTTTGCAAACTCTCTTAGTTTCTGTTTATTTGTGAATATTTTATACTCACCTTCATATTTGAAGGACAGTTTTGCTGGACAAAGAATTCTCGACTGGCAGTTTTTCTCTTTCAGTTTCCTAATTGTATCATACTACTGTCTTCTCGCCTCCATGGTTTCTGAAGAAAAATCTGTGCTAAGTCTGACTGGACGTCCCTTGTATGTGATCGTTTGCTTCTCTCTTGCTGCTCTGAGAATTTTCTCTTTATCTTTGACATTGACATTCTGAGCAGTTTGTGTCTTGGCATAGGTCCATTTGGATTTATTCTGATTGGGGTACGGTGTGCTTCTTGGACATGTAAGTTCATTTCTTTTGTGAGAGTTGAGAAATTTTCAGCTATTATTTCCTCAAATACTCTTTGAGGAAACTCCCATTACATGTATGTTGTTGCATTTTGTGTTGTCATTCAACTCTCTGAGCCCCTGCTCAAATTTTTCCATTCTTTTCTCTCTCTGTTCTTTTCTCTCTTCAATTTTAGCTGCTCTGTCTTCGGTATCACTTATTCTTTCTTCTATCATTTCAAGTCTGCTGTTGTATGCCTCAAATGTGGTTTTGATCTCACCTATTATATCTTTTATTTCCATGAACTCTGTTACTTTCTGTTCAGGATATTAAATTCTTCTTTGCATTCACTCAACGTCTTCTTAATGTCATTTATCTCTTTATATTGTCTTTCAACTCATTAATTTGATTTTGGAAATTTGTGCTCATGTCACTGATTAGTTCTCTCAAATTCTGCATCTCTTCTGAGACTTTGACGTATTCCTTTTCTTGGGCCATGTCTTCTATTTTCTTAGTATGGCTCATAATTTTTTGCTCGTGTTTAGGCATCTGGTTAGGATGTAGTTTACTCAGATGCTCAATCTCTTTCTCTTTTATAGGGATTCTGTGGCAGGAGGCTGTGAGTTACCACAGTCTTTGATTTTTGGCTCGACCTGGATTGTCCTGCTGGTTGCTCAAAACTGGGCCCTGGACCCAGTAATTGGTTGTAGAGTCACTTCCTAGGACCTTGGGCACAGAGACTATAGAGGCCAGGAAAAGCCTCTCCTACTTATTTTTAATTTTCTTATGTGCACTTCCTTGGTCTGCCAGGAGATGTCACTCTTTGGCAGCTCGCAATTCAATGCCTAGTCAGAGTGTATTTGTTGTGACACAAACCAGATCAATGTGACAGAGCTTCCTGTCTGGGGGCTAAGAGACTTGTAATTCAAACTTTCTGAGATAATTCTCCAGTCTTCTCTGGCAGCCCCCTCCATTTTCCCAGCTAGGAAATATTTCCACTCCTCTCTGAATCCTCAACAATTCATCCCTGTTAGTAGAGGAGGAGACTGGGAGGTTTGTATATCTTTAGCCCCTTGCAGGCTCCAAGGCAAACAATGGCGCAGCCCCACCGGCCTGGAATGGCTCTCGGGACATGGCAGGCCAAACCTGGGAGTCAAAAGCTGAGTCAGCCCCAGGTTCTCTCTCCCCTCTCCTGTGGAGTCCTCAACAATTAGTCCAGGCTAGAAGAGAGGGAGATTGCGAGGGTTGGATTTCTCCAGTCCTTCGTAGGCTCCCAGGGCAAACTACCATGTGGTCCCACCTGGCCTGGAAGGGTCCGCTGGGCTCCGCAGCCCAAATTTGCAGGTCAGAACCTGAGTCAGCCTTAGGCTGTGTCCCTCTCTCTCCCTTTTCCTGGAGTGGTAGATCCCTGGAGCTCCCTTTGTCTGTAGCCGCAGGCTCAGAGGCCCGAGAATTCTTAAGAGTGTGGGGGTGGGTGCCTGCAGCAGCAGCCGCTGCTAGTTCCAACTCATGGTTTTGTCATTGAGATTTCCCTCTTTTGTCCCTCTCTCCTCTGGGTAGTGTGCAGCCTTCACCTGCTGTCCTAAACCCTAGAAGATCTTTTTCCAGGCTGTTCCAGCCTGTCCTCTAGCTATTTTTCTAGAGAAGAGATTCCCGTGTCTTACTAGTCCGCCATCTTCCCAGAAGTCTGGCTTCATTGATTTTCTCTATTATTTTTGTTTTCTATTTCGTTGATATCTGCTTTGAATAAGAGTATTTCCTTTTTTTCTATTTACTTTGGATTTAATTTCCTTTAAAATTTTTTTTTAGTTTCTTAAGGTGGATGTTGAGTTCACTGATTTGATACCTTTCTTCTTTTCTTATATAGGCATTTAGAAATATAAAGTTCCCCTTAGTGTTGTTCTAGTTGCAACCTAGAAATTTTAATATGTCCTGTTTTCACTTTCATTCCATTCAAAATAATTCTAATTTCCCTTCTGATTCCTTCTTTATCTTATGGGTTATTTCAATGTGTTATTATTTCCCAGAAATTTGGGATTTTTTTTCAGAGATCTTCCTGGTATTAATTTCTAATTTAATTCCATTGAGACCAGAGAACATATTTTGTATGATTTAAATCCTTTTAAATTTAGTGAGATTTATTTTATGGTCCCAGAATATGGTTTATCTTTATAAATGTTCTATTTTCATTTAAAAAGAATATGTATCCATCATTGCAATGTTGTGCAGGACAATTCCAATGTCCCCAAAGTACCCCACGTTACACCTATTCTTACCTCTCTCGCCCCTCAGAACTTCTGGAAGCCACTGCCTTTATATCAATGATACAAGTTCTTCCATTGTTAGAATAATCATAAATCTACTTAAGTCCATAGCTGTATTCCCCCCTTATGTTTGTAAAATCTTGAGGATTTTAGGATGGTGATGCCCACCCTGTCCCAACTGATATATATATATATATATATATATATATATATTTTTTTTTTTTTCCCCCATTTTACTGGGAGGGCCCGGGAATCGAACCCAGGTCCCTCCATATGGCAGACGGACGCCCAACCAGTTGAGCCACATCCGTCCCCCCGACTGAGATATATTTTGTCAAAACCTGTAAAACTGTGCAGTGTAAGTGTAAACTATAATGTATTTAATGTCCACGGTTAGTAGTAATACTTCAATATGTGTTCATCAATTGTAACAACTGTACCACACTAATGAAAGATGTTAATGGGAAAAAGTGGGGGAGGGGGAGGGGTTGGGGTATATGGGAATCCCCTATATTTTTAATTCTTTTTTTTTTTTTTTTTACTGGGAGGTCCTGGGGATCGAACCCAGGTCCCTCCATATGGGAGACGGACGCCCAACCATTTGAGCCACATGCGCCCCCCCCCCCCTATATTTTTGATGTAGCATTTATGTAATCTAACACTTCTTTAAAAATAAAATATTAACTCAAAAAAAAAAAGGGATGTGTATTCTGTTATTATGGTAGAGTGTTACCATGGGTCAAGTTAATTGATATTGTTGTTCAAATCATTTAAAATCATACTAATTTTTGGTCTATTTGTTCTATCAATTATGGAGAGAGGTGTAGTGACATCTTTCACTACAACTACATTTTTCTACTTCTCATTGCAGTTGTATCAGTTTTTGCTTATGTATTTTGAAATTCTGTTAATAGGTCAATAAATGTTTATGACTGGCATAACCTGTGAATTGACCCCTTCATTATTAATAAATAAACTTCTTTGTCACTGGTAATACTCTTTGCTCTGAAACCTACTTTGTCTGATATTAATGTACTTTAGTTATATTTGATTAGTGTTAGCATGGTATATCTTTTTTTCATTCTTTCACTTTTAACAAATTATATGTGTCTTTATATTTAAAGTACATTTCTTATAGGCAGCATGCAGTTGGTTCCTTTTTTTTTTTTTAAATCCAACCTGTAAATCTCTGCTTTTTAATTGAGGATTTTCATTTACTTTTAATACAGATAGTTTTAAATTTATCATTTAGTTTTTACTTGTCCTATTTGTCTTTTGTTCACTCCTTTTTTAAACTGTTATATTTTAGATTATGTATTTTAATGATTTGATTTTATTGCTTTTGTTGGCTTATTTTAACACTTTGTTTTGTTATTTTACTGGTTGCTTTAAGAGTCACAGTATAGTCTTCAACTTATCACAGTCTAACTTCAGGGGATTTTATACCAGTTCATATATAGTGTAAAAACCTTACAAGAATATATTTCTATTTCTCCTCTCCTGGCCTTAATGTTATTGTTGTTCTACATATTACTTATACAAATGTTATAACCCCCAAAATACAGTTATTATTTTTGTATAAACAATATCTTTTAAAGGGATTTAAATAATAAGAAAAATAGTCTTACATATTTACCCATGTAATTATCATTTTTCAAATTCTTCATTACTTTGTGCATATCCATTTTCCTTCTGGTCAAAGGACTTCCTTAAACATTTCTCAGTGTTTCATGGTGATGAATTCTGTTAATAGTTCTTGTAGTGTATGTGAGCTAGTGATTTCTTAAAAAAGTATTTAGTCTTTGTTTCTTAACTACACGTTTGCTGGATATATTATATTTGCCTTTTTTTCATTCAGTACTTTAAAGATGTCACTCAATTTTCTTTTTACCTGCATTTTCTTTTTTTTTTTTTCCCCAACCCCCTTTGCTGCTTGTGCTCGCTGTGTACATTTGCTTTGCATTTTTCTGTGTCTGCTTGTCTCTCTTTGTTGCATCATCTTGCTATGCCAACTCACTGCGCTGCGCAAGCCATCAGCTCACCGCGCCACGCGGGCCAACTTGCCTTCACCAGGAGGCCCCAGGAATCGAACCTGGGGTCTCCCATATGGTAAACAGGAGCACAACCAATTGAGCCACAGCTGCTTCCCTGCCTGTATTGTTTCTGATGAGAAAGTTGTTGTCATCCTTATGTTTATTCTTCTGTATATAATGTATCTTTTTCCTCTGGCAGCTTTTAAAAGATTTTCTTTATCACTGATTGTGAATACTGTATGATGTGTCTTGGTATATAGTTTTCTTCACATTTATTGTCCTTGGGGTTTGTTGGGATTCTTGAGTTTGTAGTTATCTTCAAATCTGGAAAATTTCCAGCCAAATTTTTCTGACCTGACTATCAGGTACTCCAATTACACATAAATAAGGCTGCTTGAAGTTGTCCCACAGTTCTCTGGTGCACTTTTCTTTTTTAGGATTTTTTTTCCGTTTAATTTTGGATAGTTTCCATCTCTGTGTCTGTTTTCAAGTTCATTAATCTTCTGCAATGTTAATTTGCTGTTAATCCCAGCCAGTTTGTTTTTCATCGCAGGCATTGTAGTTTCCAGCTCCAGAAGTTCAGTTTGGGTCTTTTTCATATCATCCATGTCTCTACTCAACTTTTTAAACATATGGAATACTATTATAATAATTGTTTAATATCCTTGTCTGTATATTCTGACATCTCTGTCAGTTTGACCAATTCATTCTTCTCTTTATGAGTCCTGTTTTCCTCTTTCTTTATATGCCTGGTAATCTTGAATTGGATGCAAGACAATGAATTTTACCTTGTTGAATTGGATGCAAGACAATGATGCAAGACAATGCAAGAAAATATGCTGGACATTTTTGTATTTCTAAAAATATTCTTGAACTTGTTCTGGTTAGAGCTCTTTCAGTGCCATGGACAAGTCATACAATGATTTCAGCAAAATTGGTATAAAATTGATAAAGCTTCTGATCAAAAATTAAAAACAGTAACATTCTGAAAAAAAAAACAAAGTCATCTATTGATCTGCACTATGTTCTGTGGCATAGTCACGACTATTTGAACATTGTCAGTTCATAAGTGTAAGAAATGATCACTTTGTAGTACTAAAAGGGAAAAATAGAAAGATCAAAGCAAAGATTCCATAATGGCACAAGTGGGATATTCTTATCCTTTTAAAGCTAAATCAAGGTATGACCATTTCTGCTAAATTTCCTGTCTTTGTATACTCTACAATAAAAAGATGCAGTTACTTGGAAAAGGTTTGATCTTTTCAGGTCTTGCGTTTATGATTTGTTTGGATGGTTCAGATTAGGGCTCAGTTTAGTGCTAATTATTCCCCACTAATGATGTGAAACTTTCCTGAGTACTCTTCCCAATGTCCTGGTTTCATAAGATTTCCAGTTTTTCTGTTGGAAATGGGCACTATTCCCAGCACTATTCCCAAGATGAGCCTGGCACCATTCCTTTTAAGCCTCTTAGATTATTCCTTTCCTTGACATTGGATATTTTACTCTACTTATGTGCTCGTCAGTTTTCTGCTGAATACTTGTGGGGAACCCTCTGCAGATCTCTGAAATTCTCTCTCTGTGTAGCTCTCTATTGTCTTGTAAACTCCAGCATGATGTTCTCTCAGACTCTCAGCTCTATTCTTTAAATCAACCTACCTGGGATAGCCCTCCCTCTGCCAAAGTCTGGAAACTCAATGCTATGAGTTAGGGCATCTGTAAGGCTCACCTTCTTCATTCGTTTTTCTTAGGGATCACTTTCTTTCACTGACCGATTCATTTCTTAAAAACTGCTGTTTCATATGTTTTGCCTGGTGTTTGATTTTAATCTGGTGTAAGGACATATCCATTCCTGCTATTCTACCTCAATCAGAAGTGAAGTCCTCAGGATTTTAATTCATTATTTTCTAAATCCAATCCTCTGGTACCAGTACCCAAGGACAAGGTTTTATTACTTCACTTGGATTACTACAGTGCATCCTCTAATTGCCATCTTTGTCTAGAGTTTTGTTCTCCTTAAATTTTTTTCTTTACACAACCACCAGAGTAACTTAACTGAAATGTAATCTGATCATTTTTATCCACTTTAAAAATCTTTCAATGGGCCCCACTGTCTACAGGATAAAACTTAAGTTTCCTTAACAGTTTATAAGCTCTTCATGACTTAGACTCTGCAGAACTAGTTAGTTACTGCAGTTAGGTAACTGGTTAGTTACTGAATTTTAAATGCTAGCAACAATGAATTGTAATACTTTTCACCTTTTTCATGTTGTTTCTTATTTTTGTGCTTTTGCTTATGTTGTTAACTCCACCTGGATATACTGCTTTCTCCCCTTCCTCCCTGGAAGGAGGAATTTCTTGGTCTTAAGCTTTCATCTCAAATGTTAACTTCTCCAGGGAACATCCTCCCTCAGTTTGGTTAGACACTCCTCTAACACTTGTGCACAACTTTAACACTATAACTTAACACACTGCAATATAATTATATTCATGTGTCTGCTTCTTCTAAACTGTAAGCTTTTTGAAGATAAGTATTACATCTTAATCAACTTGGTAAATTCAATTACAGACATAGTACTTGGCATATAGTAACTGCTTAATAAATCCACAAAGAGTTGAAAGAATCAATGATTTCAACTGTTTATGCTCTGCCTTTCCAATTTTACATGAGAAAACTGTTCATTACTTCTTTTATACTCTCCTAAAGCACCTGGCACAATACTAAGCACACTACAGGTGCCTGATATTTGCTAAATAAATATATGAGCAAACATTTTTTATTATCATCTCATATTTTTCTTTAGGTATCATATTAATTATCCCCTCTAAGCCTGAAGGTTAATCTAAAACTTTCTGAAGGTCTAAGATAAAATATCAATTCTATAATAAATTTCCAGCTTTCTGTCATTTTTTTCCTGAAGGACAATGCTAACAGAGCTTATTCTAAAGTGCCATACATTTAAAAATCAATGATTTCAGCAAAATTGGTAAAAAAATTTTTGATAAAATAATGCTTTTGATCAAAAACAAAGTATCAGTAACATTTTGTAAAACCAAGTCACCTGTTGATCTGTAATATGTTCTGTAGCACTGTCATAACTGTAGATCCTATTTGAATGTTGTCAGTTTGTAGTAGGTGCAAGAAATGATCACTTTGTAGTACTAAAAGAAGAGAGAAAAAGAAAGATCAATGTAAAGATTCCATAATGGTACAAGTGGGATATTTTAGTCCTTTTAAAGCCAAATTAAAGCATGACCACTTCTGCTAAACTTCCTACCTTTTTAAACTACCTACAATAAAAATTTTAAAGGTATAGGCCGTTTTTATAACCACAAATAATAGTCATTCCATTATTATGAACAGTTAGTCAGAGAGCACCATAAATACCAGACTAAGAATCTATTGCTATCTCCCCTTAAATTGAAATAAAATGTAACATCCTAAATCTGAATCCCTTGTTTTAGCAGTGAATTTCAATGAAGAAAAACAAATTTCTTGTGAAGAAGAGAGAATATGAAAGAATAGAAATAGATAGATGACCATATTCAGTGACTTAAGTTCTTAAAAAAATTTAGTTTTGCTATATAATATTCCATGTTTGGAATATTATAATATCTTGTTGTAAATAAAAATAAAAGCACTAGTTTAAAAAAAAAAAAAAAGCATGTGTTTTTACTGGTTTATAATTCTTAGGCTCTGAGTGGCCAGTTATAAAATCTTGACATTGGATACTTAGGCAAGTTACTTAACATTTTGGACCTCCATTTCTTTATCTGTAAAACTAGAAATATTAGCTCTCCCACAGGATATGATAGGATGTCCTAGAACAATTTCCATTCCATTCACCACTAAATGAACAGAATTTTAATTAAAGTGGGATCATCTATGTTGGCAATCCATCTCTGGGGACGCTTTACCCTAGCATCTACAAAACAACTTTACTCTTTTCTTTTTTCTATCTCCTGAGGGAACAGATTTGATTTCTCTCCCACACTAACTCCCATTCTTTATTTCTATTTACATAGTCCACAGATTCAAGGACGGCTAAATAATTCCTTTCTGACACCTATAAAATAATTTAAACCATTTATTTATTGCTTTCTATAAGTGCAAATAAAAATTAGATGACCTGCTTTCTATTAAAGGTGGTCTACTGACCACATTCATTAAGCCCTGCTCCCTCAGCGAAACTCCACTAAAATGACAATTAAGAAATTTAGAAACAGCATAAAAACACACATCAAGCCAAATGGGAGGGGAAACAATAGCAACAAAACTTTAGAAACTGAAAACTAAACAGACAAGTAGTAACTGACTTAGGAGACCTTAGAAAGCTCAATTCTAAGCCAGGAATGAAAGAAATAGATAAATCCTTTAATTTAACATCACAGAACCCTCCAAAGCTCAAGAACTGGAGGCATGTGGAAAAGAAGGTGAAAAGCTAAAACAAGGAGAATGTGGTTGTAAAGAAATCTATTAAAAAATGAATTAGATGCTCAAATTACTTCTCCCACTTTGGGCAACATGGAGATTGCCCCTCTACCTCCTAAGAAGCAAAGGTTTAATTTCTCTGTAGAGGGTAAAACAGTTTCTGAATCTTAGAACACTAAGGAGAGTTAAGACAAGAGACACTACACTAAAAACAGATGGATTAAATGAAAGCTTATATTATAAATGTTGAGAATTCCTGGCCTTTCCTACTAATCTCCCAGGATACTTTTAATCAAGTTTAAACCTTACTGAAAGAAGTCTGGAAGAATTTGTTATGGAGATTCCATTCAACCCAAGAGATAAGTCCCTCAGTAAAATAGCTCTCAAAACTCTTCACAGTGAAATATATACATGTCAAGACCCTCTTACAGATGAGAGATTTTCTAAATGCTTTTTAAATTCTTAATTATGACTAGATACCCAAGGCTCACTGAATGTTTGAGGAAAGCATCTAATCTTCAAAACAATGACTAACATAAACCAAAATGAAAAAGCAATTTGGATGAAACAGACCAAGGAGGGAGAAGGAAACAAATTATCATATATATATATCATAGTCTCAGAGAGATGATATAAATCAATGAAACAAGAACTGAATGTCATAAAAAAAAAAAAAGAACATACAATAAAAAAGATGTCTTGGAAAAGAAAAATTAAAAAGCAGAAAGGAAAAGTTCTATAGAAGAGTTGGAAGGTAAATTTGAGGAAATCTTACAGAAAGTAGACCAAAATGATCAGAGAAAGAAAATATGATAATTTTTTTTTTTAATTAGGGGAACAACTGATGAGTAGTTGCAAAAAGTAATTCTTAAATGAAAATAGAGGGGAGGAAACCATCAAAAACAAAACAAAAACAACCAAAAACACTTCAATAAAATCTACAGAAATGAAGGCTATAAGCTTCCAGACTGAACAGACTCCAATGAGAGCCTAGAATACTGGATAAAATTAGTTCCACACTTAGGCATATCACTGTAAGTTTTCAAAAAACTAGAAACAAAGACAAACTTTTAGAGAGATAAAAGCTGGTCCTATATAAAAGTTAGGAACAAGAATGGTTTTGGATTTCTTAACCAATCACACTGAAGGAAAATGGTCTTCAACAGAGAATTCTAAATCTAATCAAACACATCTCAAGTGAGAGGGAAAGTGGATACATTTTTTGTTTGGTTTTGTTTTCTGGATACATTTTAAGATATGCAAATTCTCAAAAAAATTACCTCCCATGTAACCTAGAAGTTACTAAAGGCTATAGTCTATCAAATGAGGGAATAAATCATGAAAGAGGAAGATAAGTGATCTAGTAGGGAGAGGTGAAGGCAATTTCAAGGACACTTGTAAAAGAAGATACTAGGATGACAGCTGTGCACCAAGCCTAGAAAGTAATCAATCCAGGGCGGTGCAGGTCAGAAGACTCCAGAAGAGATTTCTTCAGGACGAAATTGATAGACTATCTACTGCATTTAAAAGTATTAGGAAGAAATTTACAGTTATAACTGGGGAATGGCTAGCATTGAATTAGTGAATTCATTGAATTATATAGAAAAATAAGCAAATTTTAAAAGAGAAGATAGTTATTAACTACACATTAAGAAAAAGTGCCAGACAGAAAAAGTATGCTACATGGCACAGGTGTGAACAGTATTCATGTAGTCCTAACAATGTAAGTGTTTATCTAATGAAAATTACGTTATAACTAGAGTAGGAGAATGGGGAATGGGAAGTTATATACCTGTATGGGCATGGAGTGAAAGAGAGTTAAACCCTAATGTTCCAAATGGGAAATTAATAGATAATGCTTTTTAAAAAGAAGTACAATCTATATGGATATAAGTACCCAAAGTATTTGCTATACTTATTGAAAATGGTTACCTTTGGTAAATGGGAAATAGAGTGGGGCATGAGGACCAAGGATTGTGCTTTTATTAACAATTCTCACAGAATTATTTGATACTTTAAATTATGTACATGCATAATGCTGAGAGAAAAAAATAAAAATAAAATAAAAATAAAAAGTCAGTTCAAGCCTTATTTCCTAAAATAAAACCAAACAATATTCTTATATACTTGCATTTATGCAATTGGATTTTTCAAAAGGGTAGGAATGTTGCCACAATTATCATAGGATTATTTTCTAAGTGTTAAAAAAACAAAAGTAACATTAACTTAAATTTCTCAGTGTATATAGAAAAATTCTAAAATGTAACTTTGAAGTCCAATAAAATGTCATTATTTAAAAAGCTTGCTCTTACTTGAATAGTCAGGCTATGAAAGAAATCATAACTGCTCTGTTCATAGGGATCTCTCTTACAGTAGGTGTAAGACACAACTATAATCTTTGAAAACTTTATAGGTTTTTTTTCCTGGACTAAATTGTTCAAATCACCACCAATTCTTATCATGGTTTTGCTGAACAGAAAAAGCTAAATTGAAAAGTTATATTTTAGCAATTTCCCCCTTAATATGACATTCATATTCTCAAGGTTGGCTCTTTAAAGCTAGAAGGTCCAAATGGGCTTATTTATTCTTATGGGGGAATTATTTCAAGGTGGTTTAACTGTGGTTATCTGTATAGTTAATGAGGCATTTACTTACAGAAAAAAAGATCAAACTGCTAGCAGCTAACTCCACAATGACTATCTATCAGTTATAATAAAATAATTTTTCTTACCATTCTGGATGAGTTGAACATGGCCTCCCAATAGCCAGAAGAGAGAGTCAGCC
Source organism: Tolypeutes matacus (assembly GCA_026826555.1). NCBI lineage: Eukaryota > Metazoa > Chordata > Mammalia > Cingulata > Chlamyphoridae > Tolypeutes > Tolypeutes matacus. Next base: position 26,143,762 of record JAKSZT010053887.1, read on the forward strand.
ACAATTTGGAAAAAATGTAGTAATTCATCTTTTTCTTGACCCTTAACACAAAAGACAAATCCAATTTGCTCTTTTATAATTTGCTTTATTAAAAATGACATTTGGGAGCTGACGTGGCTCAGTGGTTGAGCACCAGCTTCCACTTATGAAGTTGCGGGTTCAATCCCTGGCTGGTACCTCAAAAAACAAACAAACAAACAAAAAAACACCTCTGGGGAATCAAAAAGGACCTGGTTTCTTGATCTAGCTTAGTTATTTATGAGGTAGATGATCTTATAGACTTTAATTTCTTAATTTGTAAAACCTTGTGGTTTCAAGCTGATAATACCTATTCTACTTGCTAGAAATGGTTATTATCTAGACCAAATGAGACAATATTAGTATAAGAACAACAAGTTGACATGCTAGGCTTTCTCAACACTGGCTATGCATCAGAATCACCTGATTCTAAAGAAGCTTTTTAAACACACCCATGCATAGACTTTATTTCAAACATACTGAATCTGAATCTCCAAGGTTAAAGTCTGTACATCTGTTTTTTCACAGAGTTAAGTGGGTGATTTGGTTGTGTAGCCAGGGTTGAAAATCACTGCAATGTGCACATGTAAGATGTCAGCAAGAAAGGCATTATTAATAGTGTGTTTCAGTTTCAGCTTCTATTCTATGACCCTCTCTATTCCATGAAGGTAGAGATCATTTCCATCTAGTTCTCTACTCTATCCACAGTGCCTAGAACATTATGACACACAGTAAATATTCAAACAATATTTATTCAATAACTAAATGAATTTTTCCTATTTCTTCCTTTCTAGAAAGTAGGTTAACAAATTATTCTAGATTAGAGCATCACAATGGGAAATTGGAAACACATATTCCATTCACAATTCTGTCATTTACTGGCTAACTTTAGTGGAAAGTTGTCCTTAATATAATGGTGACAACAGCAAAAATATTATGATTGCCATTATTAGTCTTCATAATAATTATTTTTCTCCTATTATTCCAGCACAGAGTTAGAAAGGTGCTTAATAAATAGACATGTGCTGACTTAAATCTAACAACAAAACAAACAAGAAAGTCACATTAGCTTAATAATCCCTTTAGTTCAGTAAACTTCCTTTGCCAGTTTCACTGAAAGTCACAGCACAAAGAGAAGCCCCATTTCAATTTTGACCTGGGGTCAAGTAGCTCCACTTTTTCTCTAGCTGGTTTATTCCCTCTGATGTACTTACTAAAGAACATTTTTACCTAGATACAACTGCAATAATAAAGAACAAAAGTATAAGGAAAATTATTAAAACACTATATAAATGAAAAGACTATAATTATTATTGCTCTAAAGGAGGAATATTAAATGAAAGTGCTTTAGAGGAAAGATAAAGCCTACATATGGGCCTGAGCTGTTCATGAGATAGAAATCATTTTACAAATGAGGAAACTGAGGTACAGTGAAATTAAGTGATTTTACTAAGTACCTAGAGCTAGTTTGTGGCATAGCCAGAAAAAGAAATAAAATCCAACACAACTTTCAATAGACCATCCAGCTTCAATTGACCTGAATTAAATTAAACCTAACAAATATGCAAATATTTATTTAGTACTAGTTCTCTTAAAATGTCAGTGGAGATGTCAGAAGTGGAATTTGTGAACTATTACCTCAAAAGCATATGTTCTACCACTTGAGTTAAATTCATATTTCTTATACTCACCTCATCTGTTTGTCCATATTGTTCCATCTCTGGTTCAATTCATGCTTGTGATTTTTTTATTTATTGTTTTTGTGAATTAAAAATACATCTGTTTTAGTTTTCCTGTAACAAATATCTAAGGATCTTATCTATTTTATTAGCCTGGGAGTTCTGTGTTTATTTTGTATATACTCAAAGCATCTTAAGTGGAACTTAATATCCCATGGTGACTGCATTACCTCTTCATAATTCACAAAAGTTAAGAGTCTGCTCAATCTCTGATGTTACAGTAGGACCAAGTGTATAAATGGCCAAGGACTCTTCCAAGGTAAAGGGATTTCAACCTTGTAAAATTACCACTCTCTATAAATTCTAAGATAAGCCTTTGTTGTCTTTCTTAATGCTTAAGGCACTTTTTAGCACTTAAAGGGCAAAAAGAATTTGCAAATATTACAACATATTGATTACTCCCAAGTACACCTCTCTGCAGTACTTAGTTCTGGTTTCCCACATGGGGTGCTTTATGAGGAAACATCATAGAAAATCAGCTGACAGAGAAGTGAGAGCAAATAGTTCTGCTAGATTTACCAAGTGAAATAGAGAAACTGTAACTGAACTAGAAACCCAGGATGAGAAAATTATGAGGTTAAACGGACTTTGGGCTGGGCCTGGAAGCTAGAAGTCAAGGTAGAACTAAAGATGTGAGCTTGTAGCTAAACAACTTGAAGGTAGAATGCAAAGGAGATAGTAAACAGCTTCTAAGGAAAAAAAAAAAAAGCAAGAGATTGATTGATGATTGGTATGTACTACAAAGAAAAGTCGAACAGAATTTTAAAGAGAGATTACAAGATCTTTCCAGCAAATGTCTGCTGGTAGGTCAAAAGACATGAGTAAGACTCAAGGAGGCACAGACAATCAATATGTAAATGGAGAAAAAGGGTCAAGTTAAAAATCTAGTCAGAAGCTTCAGACAATACCTAAGAGGACCCAAATCTGAGACTGAGTAGGTAATTAAATTGGAAACTATTGAACGAGAGTGGAGGCAAAAAGCAACTTATGCAAGAAGGGACTTACAATTAGTAAAATCTACTCAAAATTAGAGAATTGCATTTAAAGGTAGTTATTAATAATTATGCTATTGTTTTATTAGACTTTTTAAAGAGCAAAAGCATAACTAAAGGGAATCATGTTAAATTCTCAATTATTCCTTACTTATGAGTAACCAAACTATACAGCTCAGTGCTGTCCCAACAAAAATATAATGCAAGCCACATAGATAATTTTAAATTTCCTAGTAGCAACATTAAAAAAGTAAAAAGAAACAGGTGAAACTAATTTTAATATATTTTAGCATATTTTGTCCAAATATTATCATTTTAACATGGAATCAAAATTAAAAAATTTAGTTTCAAGTCTTTGAAATCTGTTGGGCATTTTACAAATACAGGAAACCCCAATTTAGATGCTAAATTTTCACTGGAAATATTTGATGTGCATTTTGACTTAATACATTTATCATTAAAAAAAAAAAAAAGATTCACATACTCAAATTGTTCCAAACATTCTTAAAAGTTTCCCCAAAACTGAACTGATTCTTAACTTTTAAATTTAAACCAATTAAAATTAAATAAAAATTTAAAACTTAGTTCCTCAGTTACAAAAGCCACATTGCAAGTACTTGATTGTTATGTGGGACTAGTGACTACCATATTCGACTGTCCAACAGACTACAGGCATAGCCACTTTAATTGCAGGCAGAACACCTAGCAAATTTAGCTAAGATGACAAACATTATACATAAAAATAAAAATTTCTGATCTTACAGTTCTTTCCATTCATCTAGCATGCTGAGCCACAGTTCCTCAATTTGCCCAAATAAATCTCATCTATTTCAGACCACCCAAAGGCTCTGGATTTAGTCTTTAGATATTATTTCTCTATACAGAATCCTTCAGAAAGCTCATTCTCCATCACTCACCTCAAGGGTTTAACTAGTTGTCATACAGGAGGCTTTCCAGTCTTTAGCCACAGTCTTGACCTTGCAATCAAATTCAATCCCATATTTCTAACTTTGACATTTCTATTTGGCAATTTAACTAACTTCAAATGGATCTCATCATTTTCCCCATTCGGTTGCTACCTTTGGTAAATCTCACCCTTTCTTTGGGGAGAGATACCTCTATTGGTTCCATAGCTTTTTCTAATCACTCTTGTTCACAAAGGTTGCTCCCTCTTCTTATAAAACTTACTTGTCCATTAGTTACATAATGCCTTTGATTGTTATTTAATTTTTAGTTCTATAACTTACATCATCTCAATAAGAATTTAAGCATCTTAAATAAGCATCAGAGCACTACAAACTTCTGACTTCTGGTAATGAAAGAGTAGCATATCTCACCATCTCTGTTGCCTTGGGGTGGGCAAACTTCTTAACTAAGCATGAAAGCAGCCATAGAAAATATGTAAACAAATAGGCATAGATGTGTTCCAATAAATAAAACTTTATTTAAAATAAAACAAGTACCTGGCTGATTTAGTTAATAGGCTCTATTAACACTTGCTGATACTTGCTTTTGCTGTTAACAATGATCTACTCTTAAAAAAAAAATCAATTGTTTGAAGGCACTGGAGAGCAATCAAAAGCATCAAGAAATTGGTGAGATCCAGATTTATGTGGCTTTTCTCCCACACAAAGCTTTTTGCTTGAACCCCTTTCTAGAAAAAGCAAAAAGCTTCAGTAACAATGGGCTAAGAAATCAGAGGCTGGAGTTTGAGACTGTCAGAACAGCTAAAAAGGAGTGAGTCATAGACTAGGAAACATAGAAGTCTACGGACAAACACTCATCGAATTCTTGGCTGATTCCTGGAGTATGAATATGTGAGAATAAATTCCCAGGTACCCAAGTATGGCAGTTTGATATTATTGATGAATTTCAAAAAGTAATATTGGATTATGTTTGTAAACTGGTCTTTTCCTCTGGGCATATTAGAGTATTGGATTCAGAGGTTTTACTTTTACTTGATTAAATAATGATTAAGGCTTTGATTGGACCATGTTAGTAGGACTTGCATCCCTGCCCCCTTGGTGGGTGGGGACTCACAGAGAAACCATACCACAGAGAAGGGAGTTTGGAGTTTCTAAGCCAGAGCCTGGGGAAGTAAGCACAGACAGGAGCCTGGTTGTGAGGAAAGAGAAAAAGCCCCGGAAGAGAAATAAGCCATTCACCTGATAGTCTACAGCTGGCCTTGTGGAGCTGGCAGAGGAGTTGAGCCCAGACAGAAGCAAGCTCCAGGAAGACAGGAACCCAGGAAGCCTGAACCCTCACAGACATCAGCAGCCATTTTGCTCCAACTTGTGGCAATAGACTTTGGTGAGGGAAGTAACTTATGCTTTATGGCCTGGTAACTGTAAGCTTCTACCCCAAATAAATACCCTTTATAAAAGCCAACAGATTTCTGGTATTTTGCATCAGCACCCCTTAGGCTGACTAATACACCAAGTGAAAGCAATAGCTGGAAGACTGAGAGGTGAAGAGTGATTTTATCATCTTCCCAGGGCTGTGCATACATAATTTAGAGTTCAAATCCCTCCAAATTAGGACTGGGTTAACACCTTAGGTTTTCCACTGAAACCATAAAAGGGACCACACCTTAGGAGTAAGGACTATGAACCAGTACTAAGTGCAATGCTCTAACACTGACAGCAAAATTGAAGAAAATTTGCCCTGAGAGGCTTAAAATGAGTCTTCACAGGTCTAATTGATCTGGTAGTATTTACTCTCAACAGTGTTCAGAGGATGAAAAGCATTTCTATAATGTATAATCACTATTCAGAATTAAGTAAAAAATTGAATTGAATTGAAATGACCTCTATGTTTTGCACTGAAATGTTTTGACTAGGGAGGATTTAAAAGATCAAAGGGAAAGTTCACCTTCATCGTTCTTCACCACTGGGCACTAGTGTGAAAAGTCCTGGACCTAGAGAATAGTATTTTCTCTACTGTTAAGTAGAAACTATGATTTAGGAAGATGTTATGAAAATAAGTGTCTCTGAGTGCTGCCCAAATTTGAGTAGTATGGCACAGCCTTCAAAAAATCATTCAGTCTGCTTTAGCCAGCACTTTTTTAAAAAAATATAGATGATTATCATTTTTTTATTCTAACTTAAAATGTTTAGAGTCACTACTCTAATTGTACATTCAGCCAAAGAATGTACATTAAAAAAATAAATAAATAAGTGGAATGTTTTCTAGACAATTAAGCTATTTTGGCTATAAAACACCAATTAAACATATATACCTTAGCTGCATTGATGAAACATGTTTGTAAACGCCTCCCCAAAACCAGAAAATTTTCTGCAGCTGATGGAAGTAATTCATTGTAAAATTCCTCTGCATCTTCTCCTGGTTCCAAGCCCACACAGCAATGGCTGAAACAAAAGCATAGTTCTGTGACTTACTTTGCGTTAATTATAAATTTCAATGGAATCCTAAAATTTCTACAGCCACTGTGTCTTTTTTTTTTTTTTAAAGATTTACTTTTATATATTTATCATCCCCCCCTTGCTGCTTGTCTCGCTGTCTGCTCTCTGTGTCCATTCACTGTGCGCTCTTTTGTGTCTGCTTGTCTCCCTTTGTTGCATCATCTTGCTGCACCAGCTCTCCACAGGCGTGGGCAATCAGCTCTCTGTGGCTCAGGCCAGCTTGCCTTCACCAGGAGGCCCCAGGAATCGAACCCGGGGCCTCTTACATGGTAGACGGGAGCCCAGTCAATTGAGCCATATCCGCTTCCCAGCCACTGTGTCTTAATGAAAACTTTTAGTATCCTTCTTTTTGGCCAAGCCAATGGAGAATGTTTGGAAAATCAGTCTAACAATTTTCTAGAAAAGTAAACAGTGGTGTGGACCTTACCTGTACTTAGATGTAAGACTCATATGTCCTATAAAGCTACATGTCAATACCTCAGGAAAGAAAAGACATATGGCTCCCAATAAAGACACAAGGCAAGGGAAGCGGCTGTGGCTCAATCAGTAGGGCTCCTGTTTACCATATGGGAGGCCCAGGATTCGGTTCCCGGGGCCTCCTGGTGAGGGCAGGCCTGCCCGCGCGGCGTGGTTGGCTGACCCAGCGAGCAAAAGCAGCAAGGGGGGGATAAATGAATAAATAAATAAAATCTTTAAAAAAAAAAAAAAAAAGACACAAGGCAAGTTTTCAGTCAATGAGCTATAGACACTCTAAAAACGAAAGAATACCTTGACTGGCTAATTCATGGGTAGCATTTGTGTTAATTGATGAATATTGGGCATTTCAGAGTTGAAAAATACCCATGGTAGTATTAATAAGGCATAGATTAGGAAATCAACTACTCTAATTTTATACCAATTTTTACTTTGCTATAGATTGAATTTAAGATTTGCCTGCATATTCTTTTTATCAAAGGGAAAACAACAAAAACCTAACTCTAGTAGAAATATTAAATATACATTAAAAGAAAGTTACTTAGGAAATGGGTCCTCTTGAAATTGCACATAAAATATAGGTTATGACTGCTTTTCATTGTCAAAGTCACTCCCTGGACATGATCAGAATTATCAATAATAAAAAGTATTTGTGTAGACAAATAGCAAAAAGAGCCCCACGCCCAAGAACAGTCTCTATGTGTATATTAACAAGTAAGGACTGCTATTTTGGTCTTTTCAATAAAATATGCAGACAAAGATAAACAATGGCAACTATATATTGAGCATGCTAATATATAGCTAATATATAGCTATATATGCTAATGCTTACATGTATCCAGTTTTATTTTGCACCTGAGTTCCAAAAGTTAATGGGATATTACTCATACATATCAATTTCTCTTTTCTTACCACTTTGGTTCCTAAAGTTAATTATTTAAAGAGTATTTATCTATTTTGATTAAGAACATTAATGAATGAAATTATGTTTGTGCATTAACAAACACATAAATTTCTTAAGTCTTGGATTCCACCCCATAGAGCCTTGCTTGATCAGTATTTTCATGAGCTAACATATCTAATCAAGAAAAAAATGAGGCTTTATTAAGCAAATTCATCTTGAAAAAGTATAAAAAAGAATATTACCTACATTTTAAAATTCATCTTTCTAACTATATATAGGGATTTGGCCTTTATTGAATAACAAATCAGGAGTAAGCAGTTTAGAAAGCTAGGATTCAATTAGTAAATGTACAATTTCGGTTACCTAATTTATAATCAAGGAGCATCTTAGGCACTGAGAACATCTGGTTTATTTTATTGCCTCCTTTTAAAAAACTATTTTGTTCTCTTTTTCTACTAATTCCTAGCATAGTCCTAGATCAGTCAATGCTGCTTCTAAATTTTGTCAGGATTTGGTTACATAATGAAATATACAGTTAAGATAGCTAAATCAATACAAAGTACAATTACTAGTTTTTGTATCTGTTATGGCTTTCATTTTAGCACTTCTTTCATTTTTTTTCTTGCATCATATATTTACATGACTGTCACCCTATCTTTTTTGTAAGCTTCTCAAGTGTACAGCCAGTGCTTTATTTCTTCATTCAAATATTCATTACATAGTCATCATATAGTTTATTAGGGACTTGGGATTCAGAGGTGAGCAAAAGACATGATCATCATCTTCATGAAGTTTATGAGGGAAATTTCAGATGTTAATGAAATAATCACACAAATAAATACAGAATTGTGAATAATAAATATCATGAGGAAAAGTCCAACCAAAACCTAACACAGGAGGTTATCCATTAAGTAGATGAATAAAAAGGAAGCAATATTGAAAGTCAGAATCTGCTACTACATTCCTGAGAACAAGATGACTTTTGCTTCATTTTACCTTAATATCTGTGTAAGCTGGGAAATTGTAGTCCAACCACCCTGGATTCGAGAACAATCTTGACTGAGTACCAAGAGGCAATATTGAATCAGGTCATAACAATATATATCTTGTTTGATTTTCTTCAACTCTGAGCTTCCTAAAGATGTGCTGTTTATTATTTCTAAGGCAAAAGGAAACAAGATAGACTTATTTTTGCTCAATAAATAAAGAGCTATTTGTAATTTTATATGCTGAATAATAACTAAAAATACACTAACATGGAAAAATCATTGCCATATCAGTATTAAGATTTCTCTGAATGAATTAGAAGCAAATACTAAAATTATACCCACAATGGAACTATTTACTTAAGAATAGTTACTTACAAAGTGTTAGCCATGGAAGTGGATGTGACTCAAGCAACTGGGCTCCCATCTACCATATGGGAGGTCCCGGGTTCATTTCCCGGGGCCTCCTGGTGAAAGCAAGCTTGCCTAGGCGGCAAGCTGGCACAAGAAAAAGTGACAAAGAGGAGAGACAATGAGAGACACAACAAACCAGGGAGCTGAAGTGGCTCAAGCAATTGAGTGCCTGTCTCCCACATCGGAGGTCCCAGGATCGGTTCCCATTGCCTCCTAAAGAGAAGACAAGCAGACACAGAGAATACACAGCAAATGGACACAGACAGCAAGACAGCAAGCACAAAAATGGCGGGCGGGTGGCGGGGGATAAATAAATAAAATAAATCTTAAAAAGAAAAAGTATTAGCCATTCACAAACAGACTTTCTTACCTTTTAATTTCAACAGTATAACAGGAACATTCTGCTCAGGACTTTTTGCAACTTCAGCAGCTAGAGATAATATCCTTGGATCTGTACCAGTTGGCTTCATTTCTCATATCACCTATATTTTAACAGAATCAGAAAATGAAGATCAAATAGCTCTAAAATATTCACTTTCTAAGTAATGTTTGAAATATGGTTTCAACATAAATGAAAACTATGCTTTGTTTGAGAAATGAAGGGTAGGCATTTTTCATTTCTTCCGTATAGGAAGTCTAGTTCTTCTAATCAATGTACCTCTAGAAGAGCTTAAGACTCCTATACTCCATATGTAACAGCTATAATAGGTATTATTTATTGAGCACACACCAAGAGTCAGGAACTGTGCTAGGTACTTCACATTCACTCTAATCTGCACAACAATCCTTGGATTGGAATTAATTTCCTTTTATCACACAAGAAACTGAGTGCACAAAAAAGAGTTAACATAGCAGAACCGAGACTATTCTCTTTTAAAAGGTATGCTCACAAGGTTGGCCCTTGACTGGTAACTGGTAACTTGCATTTTGGTAAGGTTCCCACCATTCCTTGATAAGAGTGGCTCATTTTGCCTAAATTATTTGTACAATGTGGTTTATGCTGAATACTTAAGTTCCTTCTGGGAGTCTGGAATTCTGGTATGTGCTAGACAGAGATTGCCAGTGCCTAATAAAAACCCTGGGCACTGAGTCTTTAGTGAACTTCCCTAGTAGACAACACTTCACATGCATACTCATAACTTATTTCTGGAAGATTGAAACATTTCCTGGTTTCCTCTGGATTTCGCCATGTGCACCTTTTTCCTTTTGCTGATTGTGCTTTGTATCTTTTGGCTATAATAAATCATAGCCATGAATATAACCATATGCTAATTCCTCCCAGCAAATCACCAAACCTGAGGATGATCTTGGGGACTCTCAATATACCAAGGAGCAGAAAAGCTAAGTAATCAAAAGATAACAACGGCTTGTTTATAAATAGCATAGTGAATAAAATCAATACTTCTAAAATTATTTTTAAAAACCCACATTCCAATTAACTTTGTAGGTAAAATTATTTCCATAAAAAAGTTTTTTATTTTAGGATTTCTTCCCCCCTCCCGAGATGGCTCACTTGTCTGTTTGCTCGTTGTTTTGGCTCATTGTTTTGCACTTGTTGTCTGTTTGCTTTTTCTTTAGGAGGCACCGGGAACTAAGAACCTGGGACCTCCCATGTGGGAGATAGGTGCTCAACTGCTTGAGCCACATCTGCTCCCTAAAGTTTTAATTTAAGATATGCTAAAGTTCAAAGATAGCATCATTTAATAAAAAGTATAACATTGACTTATTTAAAATTAATAAAAGCTGACATATATTAAGTATTTACTGTGAGCTAAGCACTGTGCTAAGTGCTTTTATATGCTTTGCTTAATTCTCACAATAGGACTATGAAGCAGAGCCTATTATAATCTCAATTTTACAGATAAGAAAAGTGAAGAAACTTGTCATCGTTCTACCAGCATGTGGTAGAGGAAGTATTCAAATCCATGCCAGTCTGACTCCAAAGTTTGCGGTTTTTATGACCATGTTATATTCATTATATCCCCTCTCATGTAAAACTAAAAAACACAAAACATTCTCCAAATGACCTACTTCTAACTCACTTTCTAGTTATTATTCTTGATAACTAGCATCATAGTCCATCTTCTATATTGAAGAATTGGCTATAACATAGGTATCCAGAATTCATCCCTATTAGGTAAAATATAAAACTTAAAAAAAAAAAAAAAAATTTGCCAAAGACAGTGCATATAATAGAGTTATATCATTCTTTCCAATGGCTGCATTAGTAGGCTTCCTTTTTAAGAATGTATCAAAATTTATTTAACATCCTCTCTACTGTGATCATTCAGTGTTATGCATTTTACAAGCAATACTGTAGTGAATATCAATGTCTTTATGCCCTGATGCTAGTAATTTATTTTTTTAGGAGACACCAATGATTGAACTGGGACCTTGTACATGTGAAGCACGTGCTCAACCACTGAGCTATACCGTCTCCTCATGTTAGTATTTTTGTAGAATGAAATCCTTGAAGTCAGATGGCTAGATCACAGAGTATATATATTTTAAATTTTGATTAAATAATGCCAAATTTTTCTCCAAAATGGTTGTTCCAATTTACATTCCCATCAACAATTATGATGGTGTTCATTTTCCTATACCTTCACTATTATAGAATGTTATTTTTTTATATTTTTGCCAATCTGCAAGTTGAAAATTTCTATTATTTGTTTTCATTTATATTTCTCTGATTATTAGGGAGGTTAGGCACATTTTCATGTTCACTGGCCATATTTTCTACAAATCCCTTGACCATTTTTCTATTGGTTTGTCTTATTCTTTTGTAGATTTTCATATATTGATATAAAGTGTTTATTATATTGGCTATAAACATTTTCCTCTTGTCTGTTTTTAAAGTTTGATTATGGTGTCTTTAGCAGAAGTTTTAAAAATTTTATGTAGTCAAACATGAGTCTTTTTCTCTATGGCTCCTGCCTTTTTGTCATTCTTAGAAAGTTCCTCCCTCTCCCAAGAAGTGAAAATATTCTTCTAAGTTTTTCTAGTGTTCTTATGGTTTTGTTTTACTTGAAATTATATCTTCACTAAATATATAAGGTATTTTTTTTGAATGATGTGAGATAAGCAATCTAAATTTTTTAAGTTTGGTGAGATCATAGAGTGGTGGAAAAAGAACAAATGCACATTTCTGTCATAAGTTCATAAGAGGTAATAATTAACCAAGAATAGTCATAATAGAAGCAATCCGAAAAGTTACTTTTGTCATACACTAAATACATAAACATGGGTTTATTTTTGGACTCTTTTCAATTCCATTAATCTATTTGTTTATACTGGGTTAGTACAATATAGTTCATTTTAATTTATGTTTGGGGAAGATTCACACCATAATGTAAGGGTCAAGAGGACAAAACCTAGAACATTCCTGTAGCTGCTTTCCTATCTCTTTGGTTTACTGCTATATCCCCAGTGTAGTACCTGGCATGTAGTATGTAGTTAAAAATACATGTTGAAAGACTGTATAACTGCACAGACCTTGGGAATTCCAAGACTCAATTTCTTGACCCTCTTTTTTTTTTCCTGTTAGAAACATAGAAACCTCAGATTTCTGATTGGAAGCCATTTTGAAATAAAATAGGCTTCAAACACAGTCTTGCCCTCTTGGCTAACAAAATAAAATCTCACTGAAACATTATCACCATCATCCAACATTTGTGTTTAACATGCTATGTTAGATGCAAAGGTCACAAACATTTTATATAGTACAGAGTCCCTGGCTCACATTGTAGTTGGGAAAGAAAATACATAGATAGATAGATGGGCACAGAAGTACATAAAATAAAATAAATAACATGGACAACAATACAAATCATAGACTCGGAGGACTGGGCTTCTCTGAACCAGTTTTCTTATCTGCAAAGTAAACAAAACAATTCTTACCTCCTAGAATAATTCAAGATTTAGAAGAGAAGGAAGTCACCAAGGATGTTCCTAAAATTTTGCCTGACAGTAGAGCTGGGCCTTAATAATAACAACCATTTGGAGAGCTCTTATGTGCCATGCTTTGTTCTAAATGCTTTCATACATTAACTCATTCAATTCTCTCAAAAATTCTGATAGGCACTAATATTTTTACCCAATTTTAACAATGAGAAGACTTAATCTTGGTGAGTTTAGTTTGCACAAAGTTACATTGTTAAATCTGAAGCTGGAGTTCAAACCCAGATTCTGCCTCCAGTATCTATAAATCTCTTATCCTCTACATGAAACAGTTTTAGTAGCCTTAAAGGAGTAGAATCAGACAACATGATCGTTTGAGGGAGACACACTCACCTATCTACCTGGAACAACAACAACAAAAAGACCAATTTGGCTATGGTAGAAGTTAAATAAGGGAGCTGATTTGCAGAGTTACAATGATGAACAACCATCATTAATTTGTAAACTTTCTCTTGGATACTTCTCTAATACAATCCGACCCCAAAGCAGTACTATTCCCCTCGTTACCACGAAATTCATAAACTCTGACAGAAAAAACAACACTGTGACAAATTAATTATTATTCATTGATGCCATTACCCTGTTGCCAGAGCACCAGCTCCAGCCTTGGCCCTGATCCTTTGGGAATCACGTCTCGCTGACCTTGACGTTACTGCCTCCGTGGATCGCTGTGATGGAAATAAAAGAAGGCATCCAATGCAATCTAGTTGCAACCGATTCTAAACATCTGCAGTTCACAACTCGGAATCCTTCCCGCCCCCCCTCCACCGCCCTTCTCCCAGTCCTAATACCACCAGGAACTTCCTCTGGCACAGAAAGGTCAAAAACGATTTCCTTGGCAACTGCTTTCCATTTACTCAGGTCCCTGTACGGAGGCTCTGAGATTGCGGGCTCCTCTACTCCGGGTTCTAGACAGGGCCTTGGAGCTAACGGACATGGTGCTCAGACACCGTCCCTCCCCAAGCCTCAGTTTCCACACCAGATCTTTGCGAAAGGCCCTTTCAGCAATAAGCAGACAGGACGAGAGAAGGCCAATTCCTGTGAAGAGCTCCGACATGCCGGGTCACTAGGCCCAGGAGCCTGGGGTCCAGGCCTTCCGGTACCCCGGGGTCTTTCTCCTTCCTCAGCTGCCACCTAAGGTCCGTTACCTCATTCTCGCTTTGCGTTCCTCCACCGAAAGTGCCAGCTCCAGCTACACGCCTCAGTAGCGCGACTTTAACCCGGCGGCGCGCGTCGCTACGTGAGAAGAGGCCTAAAGGCGGGCCCAAGATTCCTCCGAGCCAAGGGGCGGGGCATTCTTCACCGGGCAGCCAATGAGCACGCGAGAGGTGCGCTTTGGGGTCGCGCGCGTCCCGCGCTGGGCTGAGTCTGGTGGTGGCGTGGGCGGCCGCAACTTCATCTACCTTAGGTTGAGTGGCAGGTGGCGGTGAGCGCCGGTGGCCGGGACAAAGTTGCGGCTGGAGGATAATGATGCATGGAACGATGAGACCCTTGCGCGTTGGCAGTCGCGAGCGGGTTCTCAAGTTGGGCGAGAGTTTCGAAAAGCAGCCGAGCTGCGCCTTCCACACTGTGCGCTGTGAGTGGGGACGCACCCGGGGAAAGAAGGGGAGCCACTGGGATGGGGTGTGGTGGCATGAACCCCTCCGAGTTCTGTCCTCCAGTTTCCCTAACTTTGCTGGAGAATGGGAGGCCTAGCGCGCTCCGGTGTCCTGTCTGGCGTTCTTGGGGGCGAGAGGAAAGAGCGGGAGCCTAGCAGATGTGGGTGAACCCTGCACAAAAGGATTTAGGGGAGACCAGCAAACAGGAAGGTGACATTTTGTGAAGAAGGGCAGCCGGAGTAACTGTGGAGACAGACGTTGACAGGTGGATGATGTAGAGGTGGAAAGAAAAATAATGTGACAAAAAGAAGTATGCAAAGGGCCGAACTATTCTTGATTATTCAGGGAGAAAGGACTGCTTTGAGGCTGGTGGCTGAATATTCACTCCTTTCTTCAATTTTTATGCCTCTGGATGATGAAGGTCCTTATTTAGTTTGTTCCTGGGAAGAGATTCTGTAGTTTCCCAATGATCTGAATCTCTTTTGGACATGTTTCATTCAGTAAGTTAAATACTGCTGATCAATTTGAGGGTTTGTTAATTGCTTTGTTTGGAAGATATTTATCTCCCATGATTTCTATCCTTTGGTTTTCGTATGTGCTCTGCCACTCGTTTCAATACATTATTCCCTTTTTGTTGTTGAGACAGAAAAGAGAGCTCTTTTGCTTAGTTTCCTGATGATGATTCCAGGAAGGAAAATATAGCATATTATAATTTTGTATGTAAAACATTGATTCTTTGCATATTGCCCCTCATAGAATTCTAGAGCTGGGAGGAAACTTTGAGATCATTGAATCATAACTTCTCATTTTTTGTGTGTGGCAAAATTGCACAATAGTTATTTTTTCACTCCTTTTACTCACCCCTACCCTTCCTTAGTGTCTCAATCTTCTACCCTTCATAGTCATTTTGTACCCCCATCCTACCATCAGGATGTCCACAGACCTTCATGGTTTTTACTCTGAAGTATTCCAGGTTTCAAGCAAAATATCTAATTAAAACTCACATTCTCTAAAAGTTACTTAAGTTGTAGACAATCTAATTACAGTAACTCACAGTAGGTTATGAAAAACAATAGATTTTTAAGCCTTGAAGCGTATATCCTCACTTATACAGATTCAAAGTGAGGGATGGAATCTATAGAAAGGGGATCTGACTTTCATACAGGACAGGTGAACCTAATTTATAACCAGCACATAAACCAATGTAATCTGAGGGGAAGTAATAGTCTTATTTTATGTAAAGAGGCAGTTATGCCTGTCTGATAGGCTGTGGTTTTGGACAGACCTGAATGTGAATCCTGGCCTCTACCACCTGTTTAAGTAATGTAGTTTTGGAAACATTTTCTAAGCTCTCAGCCTTAGTTTTCTTATGTGTAAAATGGTAGTAATAATAACTACATTTCAAGGGTTTTGTAAGGATAGTGTCAACAACCTAGCACAATGTTTGACATGGTAGACAATAAATAGTAGTCACCATTATTCTTGAAGGGTTATATTTATGAAGAATGTCAATGAATGTAATTCACTTAGATTTTCAAAAAGCATTTATCAGACTTGGCAATAAAACCTATCAAATAGATAGTCTGGGATGTGGTAGGGAGGGCATGAGATGTTTAATCAATGCTGAACTGAATGTTTACAACAGATTCTTCACTGGATAGAAGTTTTGAATAACAGGGCCCAATAGGAATCAATTTTGGATTTGGGCAGTGCTAATTTCGTAATTTATATCCAGTTAAGTGAATAAACAGTAAAATTTCTAAATTTGTAAATGACACCACTTTTTACTGTCAAAAAATGGTAAGCTGATGGACAGTGACTGCGGGAAGATTGTCTGAGTCTTTATGTGGACCCCCAAAGGAAATGGTAGTTAAGCTTTGGTGTAAGCAAATATCCAAACATACACTAATGAAAAATAGTATTAAAATTATATATGCAAAAAGAAAATATAATAAAAAAAGAAAAAAATTATATATGCAGCTTAAGGTTCTTTGAATAGGGATGCATATTGGAAAGAGTGTGAGTTTTGGAGTTAGTTGGATTAGTTCAAATCCCAGGAAATAAATTCATGACAAGTAATTGTGAATTCTTTTATAAAAATATTGACATTATGTGATGCTTCTGCTAAAATAGTTAGAAAATGATAAACACTGCCATAAAATATTAAGTACAAAATAAAAAAATGTTTTTCTACCTTTCATGTAATATTATAAGTAATTATATTGTTAAAACTGAAGAAAATAACATAGATGGAGGAAATCCAGAGAGGATAAATAAATAGCAAAATTGATGGTGGAGTTTCCAAACCAAGAAGAACTGGGGGAAAAAAAAAAAAAACTAGCCTGGAATCAAAGCAATTTAGAAGAGGAAACAGTTGACATTTGGAAGCCTATGGAAAGCATGACCATGAGATTGTTCAACAAATTCTGTAATTATAGAACTGCCTTAACCTGTTGCTACTCAACTTTTGAGTGTTTGAAGGCAAATAAAAAGACAACACTACTTAATACAACAAGTAATAAAAAGTAGAATTTATTAATCCCTAACAGAATCATTAGAAAAGTAACTAAGTTCAGAATAATTTTGATAGATTATTGATTATAAATTCTTACCATTAAGTAATGCTACAGGTGCTTTGAGTACATTCCCATCTCTTGAAGTTAGTCTCATATATTACAGTCATCTATTGATAGGCTTTAGGGCCAATGAACCTCTTGAAATTATACAGTATTTGCTATGTATGTTCCATCAGTGTATTTTTCTGTGGATGGATAGGTTCTATAACTGGTCTATAATTTTCATCAGCTTCTCACAGAACTTACAATTATCCCACATCTCTTTACAGCCAACACAAAAGTTAACAAGCATAGATATAAGGCAAAGAGGCCCTATAATGAGTGGATATAATGTGATTTGTGTTCTTGGCTTGATCATTTACTGGCTTCATTACTTTAGAGGTAGTTCCCATTGGTAAAATATGGAAAAAATATTCAACTCAAAGAGTACTTGTGAAGATCAAAAGTGATAATGTATTGTAAAAAACAAAACAACAATAGAAAAACACTTTTTAAACACTAAAACAGAGGTGTAGATTCACCAGCCTATAGACCGAATTTGACTTTAGAGATGTTTTGTTTGGTCCATTTAATTGTTGTTGTGTTAAATTAGTTGCGAATACTTTTGTCTGGATTCCCACCTTCATTTTAAAAATCAGAATATATATAATATATATAATCCGGCAACACTTTAGCCCATATTTTCTCTTGGCAGCAGTTGACTGGAGTTGAATTGTGGTTATTCCCTTGAAGTGGGGCACATTCATTCTCTAGGCCACTGTGGTTCCCACTGGTCTGCTTCACTCCCATTGATTACCTGGCTGGCTTCTCTATTAAAGCATCAGACAATGTTAGCTATAGTTAAATGACACAACTGCCCCTGTCAGAAAACTATTGGAGGTCAGAGGGACAAGCTTTTTTTTAAAGTTTTATTTTGTTTATTTACTTTATCCATTTTAACCCAGGCACTATATTTTAATAGCTTCATTTCAAACTTAAAATTAAAACTTAAGTCCTTCTGAGGTAACAAAGTAGTTTACATATCCATGAAAAACTAAAGCTATTAAACTAAATAGGAATGCTTTTTCTTTTTTTCCGAGTTTCTCTGTTAATATGTATTTGCCGTGTATTCATTAATTTTGTACTGTGTTGGGACAGACCGCAAGTGGTAGTGGACACCAAAGGCTTAAGAAAAAACTTGGGGCGAAAAAGACTGAAAATTGGAAACGTTCTATTGACATAAGTTTTTCAGCAAGTGAAACATCTTAGTGTAGTTTATCTTGGTCTGAGCAGGATTCTGAGGAAGTACTGATTATAGAATACTGAGGAATATTGATTTAGTGTATAGCTAGCTCTTTTTTCCTCAAAATTTATGTGGAAATAACCTGGATTATATTTTGTTTGTTCATTTGTAATATGAAGATCTTCCAAGCCATTTCAATTATTGGCTTTTTGAAAAATGATTTATCACTCTGAAACATGCTCATATTTTTTAGACACTCAAGTATTTGTATTTTCTTGTAGATGACTTCAAACCTGCTTCTATTGACACTTCTTGTGAAGGAGACCTTGAAGTCGGCAAAGGTGAACAGGTGACAATAACCCTGCCAAATATAGAAGTGAGTATTTCTATATATTTAGACTAGATTGTTTTGTTTAAAATTTTCATTAACTTTAAACAAAATTAATTACATAGTACATGTAGTGACGGTCAGATAAAGTAATTAATAAACATTGCAAAGCAAAAATCCCTATTTTAAAATATTTTAGGTAAAGCAATTTTAAAATATCCATTTAATAGTTTCAAGAACTTTTGTAGCAAATGATTTGAAACAATTGGAGGTCTAAATTAATTATTTATTAAATTACCATTATGTTCCGGATTTTGTACTCTGAACTAGGGATACAAAGATGAATAACAAATCCCCTGCCTTCTAGTGTAAGCATCTAGTATGGTAAGTTAGAGCATGTATAAAATTCTGTGTAAGCACTTAAGTGGAATCAAATGTTCTGTCTGGTAGAATCTTGTAAGGCTTCACAAAGAGATATTTGAGCTCAATATTGATATCTTAAAAGACAAGTGGGATTTCATCAGGTAGAAAAAGAGTGGAATAGTCTAGGCATACTAATCAGTATGTAAAAGGTTCAAATGCTAAAAGAACAGGAAGTTTGTCAAAAAAGAGATTTTATATAGTAGATTATAGTATAATGAAAACTGATAGGAGTAGGGGACTTCTGGGAAGATGGTGGATTAGAAAGACATGGGACTCTCTTCTCTCCCAGAAAAATAGCTAGAGGATAGACAGAAATGGACTGGAAAAACATGTTCTAAGGTTTGGGACACGTGGGGAAGGCTGAACACCACACAGAAGAGAGAGGGGCACAGGAGAAAAATCTCAATGAAAAGACCATGAGTAGAAGCTGCAGTTGCAGCTACCGGCACCCTTCCCCCACCCTATGAGCAGACAATTTTGAATTCTCCAGTCTGGGGCTACAGGCAGAGGGGGCTGCAGGGATCCACATCCCCAAGAAATGGGAGAGAGAGCAACACAGCCTAAGGCTGATTAAGCTTTTGGCCAACAGATTTGTTCTGCTGTGTCCCACGAGCCCTTCCAGGCTGGGAGGGGCCATGCCACTGTTTGCTCTGGAAGCCATCACCGGACTAAGGATATCCAACTCTCTCAATCACACTCCCTACCAATTGCGGTTAGTTTTTGAGGATGCAGAGGTGTGTGGAATTATTTCCTACCTGGGAAAACAGAGTGGGCAGCCAGCAAAGGTTGGAGAACAGCCTCTGAGAAAGTTTGAATTATGAGGCTCTGAATAGTGTCCAGGCAGGATCATCTCTCACATTGTTGTGATCAGAGTTGCAGAGAACACACTCAGACCACATTTTGAAATGAGAGGCTTCTGAAGAGCGCCACCTGCTGGATGATCAAGGAAATTGTGAGGAAATTAAAAGTAAATAAGCAAGAAAGACTTTTTCTGGCCTTTACAGCCTCCTTCCCCAGACCCTTGGAAGCAGGTCTGCAACCCATTACTGGGTACATGGCCCAGATTTGAGCAACTAAAAGAGACAATCCTAAATGCCTAGAACAGGTTGAACCAAGAATCAAAGAACGAAAGTAACACACAGCCTCCTGCCACTAATTCCTACAAAAGAGAGAGAAATTGGGCATCAGAGTAAACTCACCATCATAAGATGCCTAGACATCAGCAAAAAATTATAAGCCATCCTAGGAAAATGGAAGAAATGCCCCAAGCAAAGGAAAATATCAAAACCCCAGATGAGACACAGGATTTGAGAAAACTAATCAATGAGATTCATACAAATTTCCAATACCAAATTAATGAGTTGAAAGGAAATATGGCTAAAGAGATAAAAGACATAAAAAAGACACTGAGCAAACACAGGGAAGCATTTCACAACCTGAATAGAGCGAAAACAAAGCTCATGGTAATAAAAGACATGATAGGTGAGATAAAAATCACATTAGAGGCATACAAGAGCAGACTTGAAATGATAAAAGAAAGAATAAGTGATACAGAAGACAAAACAGCTGAAACTGAAGCAAGAGAACAGAAAGTAAAAAGAAAGGAAGAACTTGAGCAGGGGCTCAGGGAGTTGAATGATAACATGAATTGCAACAACATACGTATCATGGGCGTTCCAGAAGGAGAAGAAAAGGGAAAATGGGGCAGAAAGAGTATTTAAGGAAAAGATGGCTGAAAATTTCCCAACTCTTCTGAGAGAAATGAATTTACATATCCAAGAAGCGCAGCATACCTGAATAGACCTACTTCAAGATGATACTACTCAGAATGTCAAATGCCAAAGATAAAGAGAAAATTTCTGAGAGCAGCAAAGGAGAAGCAAACCATCACATAGAAGGGACACCCAGTAAAACTTAGTGTGGATTTCTCATCAGAAAGCATGGAGGCAACAAGACAGTGGTATGATGTAATTAGGACGCTGAAAGAGAAAATTGCCAGCCGAAAATTCTTTAATCAGCTTCACATGTGAAGGTGAGTTTAAAATATTCACAAATAGACAGAAACTAAGTGAGTTCCTAAAAAAGAATTCTCCTTTGCAGGAAATATTAAAGGGAGCCTTACAGACTGAAAGAAAAAGACAGGATAGAGAGACTTAGAGGAGAGTGTAGAAGGCAAGAATAGCAGAATGATTAACCAATAGAGTGAAAAAACAAACGAAAATAAGATATGACATATGAAAACCAAAAAATAAAATAGAGAAAATAAATAATGCATTTACAGTAATATCATTGAATGTGAATGGATTAAACTCCCCAATCAAAAGATACAGGCTGACAGAAGGGATAAAAAAGCATGAGCCATCCATATGCTGCCTACAAGAGACTCACCTTAGACCCAGGGATACAAACTGGCTAAAAGTGAAAGGTTGGAAAAAGATATTCCATGCAAACAGTAAACAAAAAAGAGCAGGGGTACCTATACTAATAGCGTACAAAACAGACTTTAAATGCAAAAAAGAGATACAGAAGGCCGTTATATATTAATAAAAGGGACAATCAACCAGAAAGGAGTAACAGTCATAAATATCTATGTACCTAACTAGAGTGCTCCAAAATATATAAGGCAAACTCTGGCAATAATGAAGGGAGAAATATCCATCTCTACATTAATAATTGGAGACTTTAATATACCCATTCACATAATTAGATAGAAAACTATACAGGAAATTAACAAGGAAACAGAGAAATTGAACAATGTGATAAACGAGCTAGACCTAACAGACATATACAGAATGTTGCATCCCAAATCAGATGGTTATACATTCTTAAGTGCTCATGTGTCTTTTGATAGGATAGATCACATGTTACGTTACAAGGCAGGTCTCAATAAATTTAAAAAGATTGAAATTATTCAAAACAACTTCTCAGATCATAAGGGAATAAAACTGAAAATCAATAATAGATGGGAAAGGTGAAAATTCACAAGTATGTAGTGACTAAACAACACACTGCTGAGCAATCAGTGGGTCAAAGAAGAAATTATAAGAGAAATTAGTAAATATTTCGAGGCAAAAAAAAAAAATGAGAATACAACTTATCAAAACTTATGGGATACAGTCAAGGCAGTGGTGAGAGGGAAGTTTATAGCCCTAAATGCCTATATTAAAAAAAGAAGAAATAGCTAAAATAAAAGATCCAACTGAACAACTGGAGAAACTAGAAGAAGAACAGCAAACCATTTCCAAAGCGAGCAGAAAGAAAGAAATAAGAAAGATTAGAGCAGAAATGAAATTGAGAACAAAAAACAATAGAGAAAATCAACAAAACCAAAAGCTGGTTCTGGGGGTGTGGATCAAGTTCAGTAGTTGAGCACCTGCTTCCCAAGTACAAGGTCCCGGGTCAATCCCCAGTACCTCCTAAAAAAACAAACCAAACCCCAAAGCTAATTCTTTGAGAAGATCAATAAAATTGACAAACCGTTAGCTAGACTAACAAAGAAAAAAAGAGAAAAGAGAGAAGTTGCAAATAAAAAAATCAGAAATGAAAGTAAGTTATGATTGACCTCACAGAAATAAAAAAGACCAAAGGAGGATATTATGAGAAACTGTATGCCAACAAATTAGACAACCTAGATGAAATGGACAAATTCCTAGAAATGCACAAACAACTTACATTGACTCTACCAGAAATACAAGAACTCAACAAACCAATCACATTTAAAATATTGTATCAGTCATCAAAAATCTGCCAACAAAGAAAAGTCCAGGACCAGAGGGCTTTGCAAGTGAATTCTACTAAGCATTTTGAGAAGAATTAACACCAATCCTGTTTAAACTCTTCCAAAAAATTGAAGTGGAGGTAAAATTACCCAACACATTTTATGAAGTCAATACCATCCTAATACCAAAGCCAAATGAAAATACTAAGAAAAGAAAATTAGAGAACAATCTCTGTAACATAGATGCAAAAGTTCTCAACAAAATATTTGCAAATAGAATCCAACAGCATATCAAAAGAATTATATATCACGACCAACTGAGATTTATTCCTGGTATGCAAGACTGCTTCAACATAAGAAAATCAATTAATGTAGTACACCATATTAACAAATTGAAGGAAAAAAAAACACATCATCTCAATTAATGCAGAAAATGCATTTGACAAAATCCAGAATCCTTGCTTGATAACACTTTGAAAGATAGTAATAAAAGGAAAATTCCTCAATATGATAAAAGGCATATATGAAAAAACCCATAGTTAACATTGTACTCAATGGGGAAATGTTGAAAGCTTTCCATCTAAGATCGGGAACAAGACAAGGATGCCCGCTGTCAACAGTGTTTTTGAACATTATACTAGAATTTCTGGCTAGAGCAATTAGACAAAATAAATAAATAAATGGCATCCAAATAGGAAAATAGGAAGTAAAACTCTCATTGTTCACAGATGATGATCCTATATTTAGAAATTTTTAGAATATCTACAACAAAGCTACTTGAGCTAATAAACGAATGCAGCAGAGTGGCAGGATACAAGATCAACATGCAAAAATCAGTAATATTTCTGCACACTGGTATTGAATAATCTGAGGGGGAAAAAAGGAAAAAAATTCCACTTATAGGAGCAACAAAAAGACTCAAATACCTAGGAATCAATTTAACCAAAGAACTACAGGACCTTTATTCAGAAAACTACAATACAATGCTAAAAGAAATCAAAGAAGACCTAAATAAATGGAAAGACATGCTCATGGATTGGAAGACAAAATATAGTGAAGATGTTAATCCTACCCAAACTGATTCACAGATTTAATGCAATACCAATGAAAACTCACACAGCCTACTTTACAGAAACAGAAAAGGCAATTACCAAAGTTATTTGGAAGGGAAAATGCACCTGAATAGCAAAAAGCATTCAAAAAAGAAGAGCGATGTGGGAGGATTTTCACTCCTTACTTTGAAACATATTACAAAGCTACAGTGGTCAAAATAGCATGGTATTGGCATAAATAAAGACACATTGATCAGTGGAATAGAATTGAGAGCCCAGAAATATACCCTAGCCTCTATGGTCAACTGTTTTTTGATCTCTACCAAGTCCACATTAATGGGACAAAACAGTCTCTTCAACAAATGGTGCTGGGAGTACTGGATATTCATAACCAAAAGGATAAAAGAGGACCCCTATCTCACTCTCTACTAGAATCAACTCACAGTGATCAAAGACCTAAATATAAAAGCCAGGACCATAAAACTACTAGAAGAAAAAGTAGAGAAACATCTTAAAGACCTTGTGGTAAGCCGTGGTTTCTTGGACCTTACACCCAAAGCATGAGCAACAAAAGAAAAAATACATCAGTGGGACCTCCTCAAAATTGAACACTTTTGCACCTCAGAGGACTTGGTCAGAAAGGTGAAAAGGCAGCAGACTCAGTGAGAGAAAATATTTGGAAATCACATATTGAATAATGGTTTAATTTCTATGAAATATAAAGAGATGCTATTACTCAGCAATAAAAAGACAACCTAATTTTAAAAATGGGCAAAAGACTTAAATAGACATTTGTCCAGAGAAGAAGTACAAATGGTGAAAAAACACATGAAAAAATGTTCAACATCACTAGCAATTAGGGAAATGCAAGTCAAAGCTACAATGAGATATCATTTCACACCTATTAGAATGGCCACTATTATTTTTTTTAAACTTTATTTTGTACATTTAATAATTGAAAATATGAACAATTAAAAACTAAGAAGTAAACAGATAAATAAATACATACATTTTTCAATTAAATGTAATGGATAAACAAATTTTTTTAAAAATTAAACAATATGTTACACAATATATTTGGTTCATAGTAATGCAGTCATACAGTATTTGTCATTTTGTGTCTGGCTTGCTTCATTCAAATAATGTCCTCTAGGTTCATCCATGTTGTCATATGCTTTACAACTTCATTTCTTCTTACAGCTGCATAGTATTCCATCGTGTGACTCGACCACAGTTTGTCCATTCATCTGTTGATGGACACCTGGGTTGTTTCCAACTTTTGGCAATTGTGAATAATTTTGCTATGAACATCGGTGTGCAGAAGTCTGTTCATGTCACTGCTCTCAGTTCTTCTGGGTATATACCCAGTAGTGGTATTGCCAAGTCATGTGGCGAGTCTATATTCAACTTCTTTAGGAACTGCCAAAGAGTCCTCCACAGTGGCTGTACCATTCTGCATTCCCACCAACAGTGAATAAGTGTTCTTATCTCTCCACAGCCTCTCCAACACTTGTAGTTCTCTGTCTTTTTAATAGTGGCCATTCTGATAGGTGTGAAATGATAGCTCATGTAGTTTTGATTTGCATTTCCGTAATCATTTGTGCCCTTGAGCATTTCTTCACATGTTTTTTTTTTTTTTTTCCATTTGTATTTCTTCTTTGGACAAATGTCTTTTCAAGTCTTTTGCCCATTTTTTAATTAGGTCATTTGTTTTTTTATTGTTGAATTGTAACATCTCTTTATGTATTCTGGGTATTAAACCCTTATCAGATATGTGATTTCCAAATATTTTTTCCCATTGAGTTGGCTGCCTTTTCACCCTTTGACAAAGTCTTGTGAGATGTAAAAGTATTTAATTTTGAGGAGGTCCCATTTATCTATTTTTTCTTTTGTTGCACGTGCTTTGGGTGTAAGGTCCAAGAAACCACCACCTACTGCAAGTTCTTGAAGATGTTTCCCTACATTTTCTTCTAGTAGTTTTATGGTCCTGGCTTTTATATTTAGATCTTTGATCCATTTTGAGTTGATTCTTGTATAGGGGGTGAGATAGGGGTCCTCTTTCATTCTTTTGGTTATAGATATCCAGTTCTCCCAACACCATTTGTTGAAGAGACTGTTTTTTTCCCCTTAACGTGGACTTGGTAGGTTTGTCAAAAATCAATTGACTAAATAGGTGAAGGTTTATTTCTGGATTCTCAATTCTATTCTACTGATCGATGTGTCTATCTTTATACCAATACCATGCTGTTTTGACCACTGTGGCTTTATAAAATGTTTCTAGATCAGGCAGTAAAATTCCTCCTACATTGCTCTTCTTTTTTAGAATGCTTTTGGCTTTCGGATGCACTTACCTTCCAAATGAATTTGGTAATTGTAGAATGGCCACTATTAAAAAGACAGAAAACTACAAGTGTTGGAGAGGACATGGAGAGATAGGAACACTTATTCACTCTTTTTTGTTGTTGTTGTTTTTGTTTTAGAATCAGTACCTGTACTCTGTTGATTTAATAAGAATTGAGAAAACACAGCAAACATGAATTGACACCCTTAATAATGCTATAAGATGACTGTCTTCAGAAGATGTTAGTATAAACCACTACTAATAATCACGAGAACCACAATTATGTGAAAAATTTTTAACCCCTCTTGATGTTTGCAGTGAGACCCTTATGGTCTAATGGTGATAATGGTATATTAAAGGCAGTATTGCCTTAGATTTAGTGTAAGTTCAATTATGAAAATATTATTCTTTCTACCTATATAGCAAAGAGATCAAATACTCATAAAACAAAGAACAATATCCTGGAAATTCATTGGCATGAGTTATAACATAAAGTCACAGTCCTAGGAACCCATTTATAATAAACAATTATCAAAGGATGCAAAGAGCTCATAAGAGTTACACTTACACACCAATCCCAAAACATAGGCCCCCAGCGAGAGTCTTAGAATGAGGAGTTCCTTCACCATGTGCTGTTAATGCTATTCAAATAAACACCCTGCAAGAAAGGTTTAAGACTCAAAGGTTATAAACTTAAGAAATACAATGAAAGACCCCACTGTTTGCTTTAGATGAAAGCCTTGCCTCAGTCACCAATGCCTTTTTAAATTTAGTGCAACTTCAGCTTGGGCTGGGAAGCTTCCTTATGTCACATGCACAGGCCATGCTGGTTTATCCAGTGTATTTATTTTTATTTTTTATATATATTTTAAAAGATGCTTAGATTATAAATGTCACACAAAAATTACAAGGATTCCCATGTTCCCCACCTCCC
Organism: Tolypeutes matacus; assembly: GCA_026826555.1. NCBI lineage: Eukaryota > Metazoa > Chordata > Mammalia > Cingulata > Chlamyphoridae > Tolypeutes > Tolypeutes matacus. The sequence continues at coordinate 26,170,863 of JAKSZT010053887.1, forward strand.
ACACCTTCCATAACATCCCACAAAAACATCTTTCATTAGTGTGGCACATCACCTGCAACGGATATACACATCCTGACGCTTTGACATTAAACATGGACCATAGTTCACATTGTAGACCACACTCTCTCCCACACAGTTCTGCATGTTATATGCTGATGTAAAATGGCCTATATCTGTCGTTGTAATGTCACTCAGGATAATTCCCAAGTCCTGAAAAAGCCCCTGTATTACAACTGTTTTTCCCTTCCCTGTCCCGAAAGTGTCCAGTGGCCACTGACTCCACTTCACTGTTGTAATTTCTTCCATTACTTGAATCACAATATGTCTACAACAGAATACCGTGAGTCCACTCTAGCCCATAGCTCTTCCCCCAATCCTGAGGAGTTTGGAATGCTGATGTCCCCTCCACCTCCAAGAGAGAGGGGCCTTATATCCCATGGGTACGATGGATGGGATTATCCTGCCTGCAGCTGCAGACTCTCTCCATTCACTGGGATGGCCATGTCCATCATCATCTCCTCACCAGGTGACTTGGGTGAGTCCATTGAGCTGTAGAGTAGGAGTTGCAGCTCCACCGAGATTCCAGGCACAGCTGGCACATGGGCAGGCCAAAGGCTCCAGTCTCTGGGAGTACACCTAGAAACTCCAGTACTATGTATAGGTTTGATTAGAAGGGACTGATGGATCATGTGCAGGGAGGACTTATTTGAATCCAACTCTGTCACTCTCAAGAGCACAGATTCCAAAGTATAGCCCACTGATAAGGCATCAATCTCTGGAGCTATCCCCCCTTATATAGGGCCTGGGTGTCTCCAGAGCCCTCAGGAGCCCCTCTGTGTGGGGTGATATCCACTTTGGTGTTCTATGAGATCCTACTGAGGTGTGCATAAGTGTTACCTCTGGGATGACCTCCTGACTCTCTTTGAAGTCTCTTAGCCACATGAACTCATTTGTCTTTACCTTTTCCACCTTTTATTCAAGGTCTTTTTACAGTCGTATTGCCAGTTGGCACTTGGTGTTAATCCCTTGTTGCCAGGGAGGCTCATCCCTGGGAGTCATGTCCCATGCTGGGGGGAAAGTAATGCATTCATATGCTGGGTTTGGCTTAGAGAGAGGCCACATTTGAGCAACAAGGAGGCTCTCAGTTGGCAACTCTTAGGCACCCCATAACAGTAGGCTAAGTTTCAGTTACAAGAGCAAAGACTCGTAAGGCTAGTCATCAATAACAAGAACCAATTAGTGGACCATCCACCTTTGCCAGACACTGCCCCTGCACTCAGGGAACTGTTGCTGCTCCCTTGGAGAATGTGGCAGAGCTCTCCAGGCTGGGAATTCAGTATTCCCTCATTTATTGAGTGATTGTCCACCCACCGTGACCATGCCCCACCCCTTGACATTTGGACAATTTTATATATCTTTCATGTATATTCAGATGAACTTCCTCCCATGAATCCCCCATCCCAGACACCCCCACCAATGATCCTCTGCAGCCCCCATTGTAACCCTTTTGTGATCTAAACCTTCCTTGAAGATGAAGCCCATATAATAACCAAATACAATTAATAGGAAAATGAAATAATAATGATAAGCTTAAATGCAAGAGATAAAATACATGGAAACTCCAAAAATAAAAACTAAAAATAAAATATGATTAAAGGATTGGGACATTCAAAAAAATGGGAAAAAAACAGAAAAAAAAATTTTGTAATTACTGTTTTTTTCCTTTTGTCACTGCATTGTCAGGTATCCAGTCTGTACCGTGGCATTTTCCCCCTCTCACTTCCCAGTGTCTACCAAATTTTCATTTAATTTTCAAAGAAGTTTTAGGTCACAGCAAAGTCACACACAGAATACTAGAGATTCTCATATATCCAACCTCCTCCCCCTTTCCTCACCCCATATTAAAACCTTTTTGTATGTGGGTGGTAGCATTGTTATAACTGTTATACAAATAGTGAAACATTACTAAACATTGTCAATGGTTTACAATTTAGATGGTACATTTTAATAATTTTTGGTGCTATTTACCATGTCCTGTGTCCATTACTGTAAGGTAATGAAAAACATTTCCCCTGACCACTAAATACCCCGTTTGATCTTTTCTGTTCCTTCCTTTCCATCCCCCTAGGGCACATGACAACCCCCTGCCTTGACTCATTGGATGACAAGATTCATAGTTACATGCAACAAAAGGTCTTGACACGCTGATTATCCTCCCCTGTCAGGATCCACCCTTGGTCCTACGAGACACCCACCTGTCTGTTCCTGGGTGAATTGGTCCTCCCAAAGATGGGGGTCCATCTCCTTCCCACTCACAGTGTGGGTCTCCACTCCCCAACACAACACATTATGATAGGATGAACACTCACACACTCCCCAGAAGCCTACTCCAGATGTGCCCTGTCTTGAATGCCCCCCGAACCTACACCCTAAACCAGTGACACTACCTTGTCATGTTGTCATAAGAGCATTCCCACTCCTACACTTTCACCCCCATACCCATACCCATAAATCCCATGTTAACCTAGTCCCTCTCCCATCTCTCCGCCCAGTATACTGGGTATTCTAACCTGCCCTTCCTAATCTACCCACCTGTCAACCCTGCATCACCAAACCCAGTACTATCACTACACACCTTTCCTATCCTTCAATACGCAACTATACTCTATCACTTTACCAAAGATTATGTCCGTATGGGTGATGAGTCACCACCTTCTCTTCTCTTTCTCTCCCTTGTTAACCTATCTTTCAGGCAATGGTTCTCAGAGACTGCTCACTTTCCTCAATTCAAATCAATGAGGTCATATACTGTTCATCCTTCAATGCCTGGCTTGCTTCACTCAACATAAGGTCTTCAAGATTCATCCATGTTATTCCATGTGTTAGCACTTTATTCCTTCTTACAGCTGAGTAATATTCCATTGTTTGTATGTACCACATTTTGTTTATCCATTCATCTGCTGATGGTCATCGGGGCTGATTCCAACTTTTGGGAATTGTGAACAATGCAACTATGAACATTGGGGTGCATATATCTGTTCATGTTTTTGCTTTCAATTCTTCTGGGTATATACCCAGTGGTGAATTAGCTGGATCATATGGAAGATCTATTGTTAGTTTTCTGAGGAACTGCCAAACTGTCCTCCACAGTGCCTGGACCATTCCACAATCGCACCAGCAGTGGATGAGGGTTCCTGTTCCTCCACATCCTCTCCAACACTTATATTCTGCTGTTTTTTTAATAGCTGCCATTCTGATGGGTTTTGATTTGCATTTCCCTAATAGCTAGCGATGTCGAGCACTTGCCCATTTTTTAAATGGGTTGTTTGTCTTTTTATTTTCGAGGTGTAGGATTTCTTTATATATGCAGGATATTAGGCTCCTATCAGATATATGGTTGCCAAATATTTTCTCCCATTGGGTAGGCTGCCTTTTTATTTTCTTGATAACATCCTTTGAGGTGCAGAAGTTTTTAATTTTGAGGAGATCCCATTTATCTATTTTTTCTTTTGCTGCTCATGCTTTGGGTGTGAAGTTCATGAAACCATTTCCTATTGCAAGGTCCTGTAGATGCTTCCCTACATTATCTTCCAAGGTCTTTATGGTTTTGGCTCTTATATTTAGATCTTTGATCCATCTTGAGTTGATTTTTGTATACGGTGTGAGATGGTATTCCTCTCTCATTCTTTTGGATATGGATATCCAGTTCTTCAAGCACCACTTGTTAAAGAGGCCATTCTCTCCCAACTGAGTGGGCTTGGTGGCCTTGTCGAATATCAGATGACTGTATATGCGAGGATCTATATCAGAACTCTCAATTCGGTTCCATTGGTCAGTATGTCTGTCCTTGTGCCAATACCATGCAAGTTTGAGCACTGTAGCTTTGTAGTATGTTTTAAAGTCAAGTAATGTGATACCTCCAACTTCATATTTCTTTTTCAATATGTCTTTGGCAATTCGGAGCCTCTTACCTTTCCAAATGTATTTTGTAGTTAATTTTTCCAGTTCCTTAAAAAATAGTGTTGATTTTTATTGGGATTGCATTAAATCTGTAGATTAGTTTGGGTAGGATAGACATCTTGATGATGTTTAGTCTTCCTATCCATGAACAGGTAGTAATATTCCATTTATTTAATTCTTCTTTGATTTCCTTTAACAGTGTTGTGTAGTTTTCTGTATATAAGTCCTTTACATCTTTAGTTAAATTTATTCCTAAGTATTTGATTCTTTTAGGTACTATTGTAAATGGTATTTTTTTCCTGATTTCCTCCTCAGATTGCTCGTTATTGGTGTACAGAAATGCTACTGATTTTTGAGCATTGATCTTATAGCCTGCGACATTACTAAACTCCTTTATAAGTTTTAGAAGCTTTGTTGTAGATTTCTCAGGGCTTTCTACGTATAGGATCATGTCATCTGCAAATAATGAAATTTTTACTTCTTCCTTTCCAATTTGGATGCCTTTTATATCTTTTTCTTGCCTCAGTGCTTGGGCAAGTACTTCTAAGACAATGTTAAATAGGAGTGGTGTTAGTGGGCATCCTTGTCTTGTTCCCGATCTCAGAGGGAAGGCTTTTAGGATTTCACCATTGAAGATGCTGTTAGCTTTGGGTTTTTCATATATACCCTTTATCATATTCAGAAAGTTTCCTTCTATTCCTATCTTTTGTAGTGTTTTTATCAGGAAAGAGTGCTGTATTTTGTCGAATGCTTTTTCTGCATCTATAGAGATGATCATGTGATTTTTTCTTTCAATCTGTTCATGTGGTTTATTGCATTGATTGATTTTCTTATATTGAGCCATCCTTGCATACCCGGGATGAAACCCACTTGGTCATGGTGTATAATCCTTTTGATATGTTGTTGAATGCGATTAGCAAATATTTTGTTGAGGATTTTAGCATCAAGGTTCATTAGAGAAATTGGTCTGTAATTTTCCTTTCTTGTGGTATCTTTGTTTGGTTTTGGTATTAGGGTAATGTTTGCATCATAGAATGAGTTAGGCAATATTCCCTCTACTTCTATTTTTTGGAAGAGCTTAAGCAGGATTGGTGTTAGCTCTTTCTGGAATGTTTGGTAGAATTCAGTTGTGAAGCCATCTGGTCCTGGGCTCTTCTTAGTAGGGAAGTTTTTGATGACTGAGTCTATATCTTTACTTGTAAAGAGTTCATCATCAATGATCAATTGAGTTCATCAATTTCTTCTTTCATCAATGTAGGCTGTTTCTGAGTTTCTAGAAATTTGTCCATTTCCTCTAAATTGTCATTCTTGTTGGCATATAATTTCTCAAAGTATCCTCTTATGATACTCTTTATTTCTGTGAAGTCAGTAGTGATATCCCCTTGCTTACTCCTTATTTTGTGTATTTGCATCAGTTTTCTCTTTTTCTTTGTTAGTCTAGCTAAGGGTTTGTCAATTTTATTGATCTTCTCAAAGAACCAGCTTTTGGTTTTGTTTATTTTTTCTGGTGCTTTCTTATTCTCTATTTCATTTAGTTCTGCTCTAATCTTTGTTATTTCCTTCTTTGTACCTCCTTTAGGTTTAGTTTTTTGTTGTTTTTCCAGTTCCTCCATGTGTGCAGTTAGGTCTTCAATTTTAGCTCTTTCTTCTTTTTTAATATATAGTATTTATGGCTATGAACTTCCCTCTCAGGACAGCTTTCGCTGCATCCCATAGGTTTTGATATGTTGTGTTGTCATTTTCATTAGTTTCAAGGTAGTTACTGATTTCTTTTGAGATTTCCTCCTTGACCCTCTGTTTGTCTAAGAGTGTGTTGTTTAACTTCCATATCTTTGTGCCTAATCTGTTTCTCTGGCCCTTAGTGATTTCCAATTTCATTACATTGTGGTCAGAGAAATTACTTTGTATAATCTCAATCTTTTTTAATTCATTGAGAGTTGTTCTGTGGCCTACCATGTGGTCTATCTTGGAGTATGATCCATGTGCACTCGAGAAGAATGTAAATCCTGCTGTATTTGGTTGTAGTGTTCTGTATATGTCTGTTAGGTCCAGGTCCTCTAATGTATTGTTCAGAGTCTTTGTTTCTTTATTGATTCTCTGTCTAGATGTTCTGTCTAATGGTGAAAATGTTGTATTAAAGACTCCCACTATAATTGTAGAGGCATTTATTTCTCCACTTAGTTTTTCCAGAGTTTGCCTCATGTATTTTGAGGCACCCCGATTAGGTGCATAAAAGTTTATGATTGTTCTCTCTTCTTGAGAGATTACCCCTTTTACTAATATATAGTGCCTATCTTTGTCTCTTATAATTGTTTTGCATTTTAAGTCTATTTTGCCTGATGTTAGGATAGCTACTCCTGCCCTTTTTTGGCTATTGTTTGCTTGTAAAATTGTTTTCCAGCCATTCACTTTCAGCATCCATGAATCCTATTTCCTTATCCATTCTGCCAATCTGTGTCACTTGAGTGGTGAATTTAATCCAGTAACATTCAGTGTTACTACTCGTAATGAATTTCTTACTTCAGCCATATTTTCTTTGGGTTGATGTATGTCATATGTTGTTTTTATTTCTCTTTTTGTCTTTTTAGTTGTTTTTACACTCTCCTCCAACTCTCTCTCCCTTGTTTTTCCTATCAACTTGTAGAACTTCCTTTAGTATTTCTTGAAGTACAGGTTTCTTATTGGCATACTCTCTTAATTTCTGTTTATCTGTGAATATTTTGAACTCTCCATCATTTTTGAATGCCAGTTTTGCTGGATAGAGAATTCATGGCTGGAAGTTTTTTTCTTTTAGTACTTTGACTATGTCATACCACTATCTTCTTGCCTCCATGGTTTTAGATGAGAAATCAGCACTTAATCTTATTGTGCTTCCCTTGTATGTGATGGTTCTCTTTTCTCTTGCTGCCTTGAGTATTTTCTCTTTGTCTTGAGCATTGGACATTTTGACAAGTATATGTCTTGGTGTTGGCCTGTTGGGATTTATACTGTTTGGGGTGCACTGTGCTTCCTGGATCTGCACCTCCATCTCTCTCAATAGGGTTGGGAAGTTTTCAGCCATTATTTCCTTCAACACTTCTTCTGTTCCCTTTCCGTTCTCTTCTCCTTCTGGGATGCCCATAATGCGTATGTTTGTGCACTTTGTTTTGTCAGTTAAATCCCTGAGTCCCTGCTGGATTTTTTCTATCTTTTTGTCTATCTGTTCTCCTATCTGTTTGATTTCAGATGTATTGTCTTCCACATCACTAATTCTTTCTTCTGCCTGTTCAAATCTGCTATTATGTGAATCCAGCATCTTTTTGATTTCTTGGATTGTGCCATTGATCACCATCATATCCATTATGTTTTTATGTATGTTTACAATTTCTTCAGTATGTTCTCCCAGTGTTTTCTTAATATCCTTAATCTCTTCTTTCACTTCATTAAGTTGGTCCATGATATTTGTTTGGAAAGCTTTGATTAGTTGTTTGATGTTCTGCGTCTCTTCCTGGTTTTTAATTTGTTCATTGGACTGGTCCATGTCTTCCTGTTTCTCAGTGTGGTTTGTAATTTTTTGTTGCCCTCTAGTCATCATTTTATCTTGATGGGTTTATTCCGTTGATTAGCTTCTCTCTCTGCTCTAGAGTTTTATTTAGCTGGTGGTTCTGTGTGTGTGTTAAGTTTTCTCTTTGACACTTCTTCTTCTTATTTTATTTCCTTGCTTCTTTCTACGTTCTCTTGAAGGTAAAAGATTAGGGCCAGAGGAATCGAAAGATGTGAGAAAGGAAGAAGGATAATAATAATATTGAAAAAAGTTAGAAGAGGGGCCGTATAAGACTTAGTAAAATGGATATTTAACTTATGTAGGCAGGGTAGAGTATTAGGAAAAAAGATGAAGTACCTACAATGGACTGGGAAACCAAATAGAGGAAAATATATGTAATGATTTAGTAGGCTACAATGATGAGGAGAGAGAGAAAGAGTAAAGAAAGGGCTGAAAGGAAAAAGTTAATATTAATAAAAAATGAAGAAAACAATAGATAGAATAGAAATTGACACCCTTGAAGTTGTGAGCTAATGAAAAAACATGGTATGTAAGAACCACAACAGAAAGCAGAAGGCAGAAAGATGAAGGAAGTAAAAGAGATAGCATTGGGAGATAAAATCAATATAGACAGAGAATGGGAAATAACTGAAGATGAAGCACAGCAAAGAAGAGATAAGCTAGCAGCCCGAATCTTCCCAAGTAATATGCACCGTCCAGCTCTCTCCAGAGCAATGTCCCCAAAGCTCTCGCTCTGTGCGCTCCCAGCACAGACCTCTGGGCAGGACCCTGTCCCGAATCGGCCCTCCTCAGAGAGCGAGTCAGTGAGTGCCCTCCTAAATGGACGCCATCTTGACTCGCTTATTCACTCTTGGTGGGAGTATAGAATGGTACAGCCACTGTGGAGGACTGTTTGGCAGTTCTAAAGAAGTTAAAATAGATTTGCCATGTGACTTGGCAATACCACTACTTTGTATATTCCCAGAAGAACTGAGAGCAGTGACACAAAGAGACATCTGCACACTGACGTTTATAGCATCATTAATCATAATTGCCAAAAGATGGAAACAGACCAGGTGTCCATCAACGGATGAATGGATAAACAAACTGTGGAGTATACACACAATGGAATATTACGCATCTGTAAGAAGAAATGAAGTCATAAAGCACATGACAACATGCATGAACCTGGAGGACATTATGTTGAGTGAAGCAAGCCAGACACAAAAGCACAAATACTGTAGGATTGTGCTACTATGAACTAAATATGTTGTGTAAACTCATGGAGTTAATAATATGGGTTACCAGAGAATAGAATGAGGTTAGAGAATGGAAAGCTAAGGGTTAATCTGTGCAGAATTGGCAAAGTTTGTTATAATCTTTGGAAATGAATAGAAAATGTGAAATAGCGCAATATAGTTTGTGTAACTAGCAGTGCAATTATATGAGTATGACAACAGTTGAAAGGGAAAGTCTAAGACTTTATTTGCTAAGGTCATGTACATTTTTAGAAAGAAAGCTAAAAAATATAACATGGGAATGTATAGCATAGTAAAACCTTATGTGAGATATTAATATGGGTAATATTGCTTATATAGGACTGTTTTTCTTTGAAACTCAACAAATGTATGTTAATGTTACAAGATATTAATATCAGACAAAAAAAAGTATGTGGAGTCAAAGAAACCAGACACAAAGTATTACATATTATAAGATTCCATTTATATAAAATATAAATATAATAAAATTTATAAAGATGCAGTTAAATTAGTGGTTATGTAGGGCTGGGGAAGGATAGAGGGATTGAGAGGTGACTGCTAAGGGGTATGGAGTATTTCTTTTTGGAGTAATGAAATTGTTCTAGAATTTTTTTGTTGCGATGAATGCACGACACTATGATTATACTGAAAGCCATTGATTGTATACTTTGGATAGATTATATGGTATGTGAATATATCTCAATAAAACTGCTTTACAAATGATAGGAGTAGAGACTGGATAGGTTGTAATCCAATTGTGAAGGTTCTTTTATGTTGTAATGTAGAATTTGGACTTTATACCATAGACATTAGAGAAAGATTTTTAATCAGAGGTGACATGATGAAATTTATGTGTTTCGAGGGATTCTAGCAGTAGTTTAGAGAATGGAATGAAAAATAGAGAATAGATCAAGGAGACCTTAAGCAAAAGTCTTGTACATTTCTTTTTTCCCAGGTGAATCCAGATAACACTAGGAAATATCATTTGCATAAAACTACAAGTTCTTTGTGGCAAACTCTAATTTTTTCAGTCCTCGAGTTTAAAATTTCTAAGTATTCATTTGTCTTTTTTGTTTTTTGCACTGAGTTGGTCTATTCTCAGAGAAAACCAAGATTATAACTTTTTTCTTTGTTATATTAAAAAGTACTAGAACATAATTTTTTGAGATTTTTTTCTTTGTTTTATTGAATTTTGTAGTAGTAATGATTTTAGCCTGGTCTGTTCACATTTTCATGGCTTGTCATGGTTAGAGACATAACCACTGAGCTCTCTATTCTTTAGTCTACTATCTTTTTCTTTTTTATCAGTTGACATCTTTTATTGAGACTCCTAAGTCTATCAGTTGCTGCCTCTGAAGGTTTTCCCTAAGGCTAATTAAATTTGTGGTAGCATTTTAGTGAATATTTTTCATTTGCTTCCATAGGAAATGAAAGAAATGAAAAAGCAATTCAGTATGAGATGTTGTGGATGAGTAAACCTTTGTGTTACTCTGTTATGAAAAAAGTGTTTGGATTCCGGTGAATCTAAAATAATGTGGAAATTTAGTCTCCAATAACCTAAGTTTTCTTTCCTTTATGATGTTTATTAAAGAAAAGCTTAAACCAGCCACTTAACTTTACGTAATTGAAAAGCCTTAAGTTGATAACAGGCACCACCAGCATGGTCTCATTTTATAGTATTATTGATTGGTGATGTTTGGTATATAGAAAATTTTTTCAGTTTCTTCCTTTGCCATATAAAATTTTTTTCCTTAAATTGCAGTCTCCCTATATTTTCATTCTTTGCATTGCTTTTCTATTCCAAGCAGACAGAGATTCCTACATTTATTAATAAAGCTTTTTCATTCATTCACATCCTGCTTTTTTTTTTTAAGATTTATTTATTTCTTATCCATTTTTATCCTCCCTCCCTCTGCCCCTCCGTTTTCGCTGTTCTTGTGTCTCTATATCTGTTTCCTGCCCTCTCTTCTCAACATCCTGCTTTAATCAAGAGTTACCATCTACCATGTGTTTGGTTATGATCTCAATTGAATTACCTTTCTTAAAGAAATGACAAGTACAGGAGGTAATTTTCAGGTCTGCAAATTATACATTTCTGAAAATCATTTGCAATCATTTGGAAAACTGTATCTCCCACAGCACACTAGAGATATATCTAAAAAAGAATATGCTTAAGTATTTTTGTGTGGATATGTGTGTATGGGAGTGAGAGAGAACATGTACCTTCTGTGTGGTAGGTCCTATGGTAAGTAGCTATAGAGAATGCAGTGGTAAACAAAGCTAGTGTCCTAAAAAATAATAAAATTTAATTATTACCAAGCACTAACTTGTGCTGCATTTAGAAAAAAACCTTGACCAAAAGGTGGAAATATTAATAAAAAAGAGTTTTTATGCCTAAGAGATTTCAAATACAGAAATTCCCTATACTTTTGGTGTATTTTTTCTGTAATTCTAACACTTCTCTAAAAATAAAGTATATAAAAAATATAATGCGGGAGACAGAGGAAATAACTGATTAAAATAGAGAAATTAAGGGCTATCATATGAGAATCCACAGTATATTATGGGAGCACAAAAGAGAGACATCACAAGCCAGAGGAAGGGAAGGAGACATGATATGCTTCTAAGAGGAGGTAGTGCCTGAACTGAGTCTTGAAGATGAATTGAATTGGAGAGTGATGTTGATAGTGGCTTAGGGGTGTGGTTGTAAAGGTGAAGGAGAGAGGGAAGGACATTTTAAAGAAAAAGACAGGCTAATAAACAGCCACAAAAGAAAAGAACTTGTAGATAGTGGAGGTGGGGAACATGGGAATCCCAGTGGGTTCCGTGTAATATTTTGGGTAATCTAAGCACCTCTTAAAATATATGTATATATATATATAAATAACATTTTTGTAAGCAAATACACATATATGCATATATATATTTATATATCATTTTGCAAATGTTTGTATGTATTGTGAGAATTTTGATTTTTACCCATAATAAAAAAAAAAAAACAAAAACAAAAACAAACCTAAAACAATATATCGTTTAGGTATATATACATGCCAGATAATGCAAAGGAATGCTTAACATAAATTTCCTTCAGGGTTCAGGGAGGCAGGGGTAAGGGGTAGGGGAGGAGCACATAGGTAGATGTAGCTTATTAGTAATGATCAGGTTTTTATAACCTTTTATTCTGGAAAATAGGAAGAATAGTATACTGAACCCCTATGTACTCATAGCTGAGCTCTTCAACAGTTATCAACATTGTACTATTTTTTTTTAATCTGTTCTTCCTACCACTTCCCGCTTCCCCCCCCCCCCGGACTATTTTTAATTTACTTATCTATCTATCTATCTATCTATCTATCTATCTATCTATCTATCTATCTATCTATTTATTTAAGGAGGTACCGGGGATTGAACCTGGGACGTCATACATGGGAAGCAGGCACTCAAATCACTGAGCTACACACACCCGCTCCCCTGGACTATTTTAAAGCAAATCCAAGACATTATTTCATTTCACCCATTAATACTAAGTATGCATCTTTAACTGATAAGAACATTTTTTTTTTACTTAAGTACCATGCTATTATCACATCTAACAATTACTATTAATAATATCTGGACCATATTCACATTTTTATGATATTATCAAAAATGTCTTTTTTTCCTGTTGTTTTTTAAAAATTTATTTATTAAGCAGTTTTTTTTTTTTGTTGTTGTTGTTGTTGTTTTAGGAAGTTCCGGGGATTGAACCCGGGCCCTTGTACATGTGAAGCAAGCACTCAACCACTGAGCTACACCCGCTCTGCAAAAATGTCTTTTTACAGTTCTTTTTTTCCTAACCAGAATCCAAATAAGAATACAGCATTGTATTTGGATATTATATTTTCTAAATCTCTTTTATTCTATGAAAGTCCTTTCCTCTTTTTATGCCACTGGTTTATTGGAGAATCCAGGTTATTTGTCCTGGAGAATATACCCACATCCTAGATTTCAAATTACTTCTGGTATTATTTAGCTTCTTCCTCTATTCTCCATGTTTCCTGTTAGTTATATCTAAAGGCTTGATGTTATAATTAAATGCTTGATGAGGGTCATGTTGGCTTTTTTTTTTTTTCCAATGTGAAGAAGGGGAAACAATTTTACTGGGCATCTTATATGTGTTAGACTCATTGCAGCTGGACTCTTATTTAATTTTATAGCAAGCCTACGAGGTAAGTATTATAACCGCTCAACTTTTTTTTAAGGACTTTTCTTGAGATATATTCACATGCCATACAATCCATCCAAGGTTTATAATCAGTGAGCTTTAGTATAATCACAGAGTTGTGCATTCTTTGCCGCAATCAATTTTCGAACATTTTCATTACTCCAAAAAAAAAAAAACCCAATACCCCATAGCAATCACCACTCAATCTCTCTATCTTTCTCCAGCCCTACATAATTACTAGTTTAATTCTGTCTCTATGGACTTATTTATGTTTACATTTTATACAAATGGAATCATACCATATGTAGTACTTTGTGTCTGGTTTCTTTCACTTAGCATAAAATAAGTAAAATTATTTTAATTCCCGCCCCCACCAAGATGGCTCCCTTATCCGTCTGCTCGCTGTGTCTGCTCATTGTCTCTTTTCATTGTTTTGCGTGTTGTGTCTACTCGTTGTCTCTTCTCGTTGTGTCCACTCATTGTCTGCTCATCTTCTTTACAAGGCACCAGGAACAGAACCTGGGACCTCCTATGTGGTAAACGAGTACCCAACCGCTTGAGCCACACCCGCTCCCTACTTATGTATCAGCTCGTTCTGTCAACTTGTTGTGCCTGCTCGTCTTCTTTAGGAGGCACTGGGAACTGAAAACAGGGCCTCCCATGTGGGAGGCAGGCGCCCAACTGCTCGAGCCCCATCTGCTCCCTAATTATTTTAATTTTGTTAAATTAGAGAAGTTGTAAGTTTAAATAAGTGTCATGTAAAAATACAGCATTCCCATATACCCGCCCCCCCATTGTTGACATTCTGCATTGGTGTGGTACCTTTGTTTCAATTGATGAAAGAATATTAAAATATTACTATTAGAGTCCATGTTTGCATTGGATGTATTTTTTCAGCTCTTCTTGGTATATACCTAGTAGCAAGATTGCCAGAGCATATGGCAATTCTATATCTAGCTTCCTGAAGAACTGCCAAACTGTCTTCCACAGTGGCTGCACCATTTTACATCCCCACCAGCAATGAATGATTGTCCCTATTTCTTCACATCCTTTCCAACACTTGTAGTTTTCTGGGTTTTTTAAATGGTGGCCATTCTATTTGGTGTGAAGTGATATCTCATTGTGGTTTTCATTCTCATTTCCCTAATACCTAGTGTAGCCGTTTGGCAATTTGATGTAATTATGAATTCCAAAAATATAATTGGATCATGCTTGTAAACTGATCTGTTAATCTGGGCATGATTAAGTTATGATTAGGGCATTGACTGGGCCAGTCAGTAGGGCATTGAGCCCCACCCCTTGTGGGTGGGGAATCGAATATAAAAGGCAAGGCAAAGGACAGAGGGAGCAGTTTTTGAGAAGCAATCGAATAGGCTCCCTTTTCACTTCCTTTTTTTTTTCCCTAGGAGTTTTATAGTCCAGATTCTTATATTTAGGTCTTTCATTCATTTTGAATTATTTTTGTATAAGGTATGAGTTAGGGGTCCTTTTTCAATTTTTTAAATATGGAAATCCAGTTCTCCCAGCACCATTTATTGAAGAAACTATTCTATCTCAGTTGAGTGGATTTGGCAACCTTGTTAAAAATCAATTGGCTGTAGATGTGCGAGTCTATTTCTGAACTCTCAATTTGATTCCATTGGTCAATATATCTTTTATGCCAGTACCATGCTGTTTTGACCACTGTAGCTTTGTAAGGTGACTTAACGTAAGGAAATATGAGTCCTCCAACTTCATTCTTTTTTTTTTCTCTCTCTCTCTCTCTACACACACACACACACACACACACACATATATGTATAGATATATAGATATAGATATAGATATATAGTTATTTGGGGTCCTTACCCTTCCAAATAAATTTGATAATTGGCTTTTCCATTTCTGCAAAGTAAGTTGTTGGAGTTTTGACTGGGGTTGTGTTGAATCTGGAAATCAATTTGGGTAGAATTGCCATCTTGACAATATTTAGTTTTCCAATCTATGAATGTGGGATATCCTTCCTTTTATTTAGGTCTTCTTGATTTCTTTTAGCAATGTTTTGTAGTTTTCTGTGAACAGATTCTTTACTTCCTGGATTAAATTTATTCCTAGATATTTGACTCTTTTATTTGCTATTGTAAATGGAAATTTTCTTGATTTCCTCCTCAGATTCCTTGTTACTAGTGTATAGAAACACAACTAATTTTTGCCTGTTGATTTTTATCCTGCCACTTTACCGAACTCATTTATTAGCTCTAGTAGCTTTGTTGCAGATTTTTCGGGACCTTCTATATATATCATGTCATCTGTAAATAGTGAAAGTTTTATTTCTTCTTTTCCAGTTTGGATGCCTTTTCTTTCTTTTTCTTGCCTAACTGCTCTCGATAGAACTTCTGGCACAATGTTGGATAACAGTGGTGAAAGTAGGCATCCTTGTCTTGTTCCAGATCTTATAGAGAAAGCTTTTAGTTTTTCACCATTGAGTATGATGTTAACTGTGGGTTTTAAAAATATATGCACTTTATCATCTTGAGGAAATTTCCTTCTACTCTTATCTTTCAAAGTGTTTTTATCAAGAAAGGATGCTAGATTTTGCCAAATGCCTTTTCTGTGTCAATTGATATGATCATGTGTTTTTCTCACCCTTAATTCTGTTAATGTGGTATATTCCATGAATTGATGTTCTTATGTTAAACCACTTGCATATCTGGGGTAATACCCACATGATCATGGTGCATAATTCTTTTAATGTGCTGTTGGATTCAATTTGCTAGTATTTTGTTGAGGGTTTTTGTATCTGTATTTATAAGAGAGATTGGTTTGTAATTTTCTTTTCTTGTAGTATCTTTATCTGGCTTTGGAATTAGGGTGATGTTGGCCTCACAGAATGAGTTAGGTAGTGGTCCCTCCTCTTTGTTTTTTGGAAGGGTTTGAGCAGGATTGGTAGTAATTCTTCTTGGAATTATTGGTATAATTCACCTGTGAACCCTTCTGGTCCTGGGCTTTTCTTTGTTGGGAGGTTTGTGATGACTGAGTCAATCTCTTTACCTGTAATTGATCTATTGAGCTCTTTTATTTCTTGTAGAGTCAATATGGGTTGTTCATGTGTTTCTAGGAATTTGTCTATTTATTCCAGTTTGTCTAATTTGTTGGCATGCATTTGTTCATAGTATCCTTTTATGATCCTTTTACATTTCTGTGTGTTCAGTAGTAATGTCTCCCATTCATTCCTGATTTTATTTATCAGCATCTCCTCTCTTTTTTTCTTTGTCAGTCTAGCTAAGAGTTTGTCAATTTTATTGATCCTTTCAAAGAACCAACTTTTAGTTTTGTTTTTAATTTTCTCTATTTTTTAAATTCTCTATTTCATTTATTTCTGCTCTAGTGTTTGTTATTTCTTTCCTTCTGTTTGCTTTTGGATTAGTTTTCTGTTATTTTTCTAGTCCTTCCGTGTGTGCAGTTAGGCTTTCTTCTTCTTTAATGTAACCATTTAGGGCTATAAATGTCCCCATCAGCACTGCCTTCACTACATCCCATAAGTTTTGATATGTTGTGTATTCATTTTCATTTATCTCAAAATATTTACTGATTTCCATTGCAGTTTCTTTTTTGACCAACTCTTTAAGAGAATGTCTCTTAACTTTCATATATTCCTGGGTTTTCCAGTTCTTGGCTTGTAATTGAGCTCCACCTTCATTGCATGTTGTCAGAAAAGATTTTTTGTATAGTTTCAATCTTTTCAAATTTATCGAGACTGTTTTGTGACCCAACATGTGGTCTATTGTGGAAAATTATCAATGTGCACTTGAGAAGAATGTATATCCTGGGAAACAGATGTGGCTCAAGTGATTGGGCTCCCATCTATCATATAGGAGGTACAGGGTTCGATTCCTGGGACCTCCTGGTGAAAGGCAAGCCGGCCTGAGCAGAGAGCTGGCCCCCGTGGAGTGCTGCCTCACACAGGAGTGCTGGCCTGCACAGGAGCGCTGGCCTGAGTGGAGAGCAGGTGCAGCAAGATGATGCAACAAAAAGAGACACAGAGGAGAGACAATAAGAGAGGCGCAGCAGATCAGGGAGCTGAGGTGGCACAAGAGATTGAGTACCTCTCTCCCACTCCAGAAAGTACAAGGGTAGGTTGCTAGTGCCACATAAAGAGAAGACAAACAGAAAAAGAAGAACACACAGAGAGCAGACAGTGAGTGCAAAACAACAGGGGGAAGAGGGGGATAAATAAATAAAAAATAAATCTTTAAAAACAAACAAGCAAACAAAAAATGTATATCCTGCTGTTTTGGGATTGCAGTGTTCCATTCTGCCAACCTGTGTCCTTTGACTTGGGAGTTTATTCCATTAATACTCAATTATATTACTGTAAATGCAGTATTTCCTTCAGTCATTTTATCCTTTTGTTTTATATGTCATATCTTTTTTTGGTCTCTCTTTTTACCCTTTAAGTTACCCTTACTGATAATCTTCATTTCTGTGCTGTGCTCCAAGCCTCTCTCTCCTCTCTTTTCCTTTCAGTCTGCAGAACTCCCTTTAGTATTTCTTGTAGGGAAGGTCTCTTGTTGACAAACTCTCTCAGTTTTTGTCTATCTGTGAATAATTTAAATTCACCCTCATTTTTAAAGGACAGTTTTGCTGGATAAAAAATTCTTGGCTAGCAGTTTTTCTCTCTCAGTACCTTAAATATATCATCACCCTGCCTTCTCCGATGAGAATCGGCACTTAAGCTTATTGTGGTTCCTTTTGTATATGACAAATTGCTTTTTTTATTGCTGTTTTCAGGATTCTCTCTTTTTTTTTTTTTTGACATTCTGATTAGTATGTGTCTTGGAGTTGTCCTGTTTCTTTGACATTCTGATTAGAATGTGTCTTGGAGGATTTATTCTGTTTTGAGTATGTTGTGCTTTTTGGATGTGAGTATTTATGTCTTTCATAAGAGTTGGGAAATTTGGGGCCTTTATTTCTTCAAATATTCTTTCTGTCCCTTTTCCCTTCTCCTTCTGGGACACCCGTGACACATATGTTTGCATGCTTCATGCTGTCACTTAAATAATTGAGACACTGGAATTTTTTTCCATTCTTTTCTCTATCTCTTCTGACTGTACAGTTTCAATTTTCCTGTCTTCTAGTTTGCTGTTTGTTTCTTTTGCCTGTTCAAATCTGCTATTGTATGCCTCTAGTGTATTTTTAATCTCTACTATTTTGCCTTTCATTCCTGTAAGTTCTGTTATATTTCTTTTCATACTTTCAAATTCTTCTTCATGCTCACCTAGTGTTTTCTCAATATCCTTTATCTCTTTAGCTCTATTTTCTTTCATCTCCTTTAATTGATCTAGGAGATTTGTTTGTACATCTTTATTAGTTCCATATTCTGTCTCCTCCAAATTTTTTATTTGTTCCTTTGACTGGGCCACATCTTCCTGTTTCTTAGTATGGCTTGTAAATTTTTGCTGATGTCTAGGCATCTCAATATCTTGATGAGTTAGCTCTGAAGGTAGGTTTCTCTCTCTTGCTAGGATTTTATTGTTCATTGGCTTTGTGTTAAGGCTCTTCTTTGACATTTGGTTCAACTTATTCTAGACCTTTAGAATTGCTTGTGTTTAACTGAACAGATTTATTCTATCCTTTATCTGATTTTTTGCCCCGGGTATGTGGCATGATTTTTAAGGTTGCTCTGTTTGTGCAGTTATTTTACCCCCAGGAGAAAGTTTCCTTTCCTCTGTTTCTTTTCTGGGAATATTAATCTATTATGTTTGTTTTTGTTTTGCCTCTATAATCTTTTGTTTGTTTGTTTGTTTTTTAACTTTCCTTTTTCCTTTTGTTGCCTCTAGCAGCTTTTGCCAGTAGGGCAAATTCTAGGAGAGCCATCCTGAAGAGGATGTTCCCAAGTCAGTATTTCCCAGACAAAACAGTACCAGGGACCCATGAAGGGGGTGCAGATCAGTTCCAAAGGGCCCTGGGAATGGGGTAAGGAAAGAGGCTAAAAAGCCTTTTTGGGGATCTCCTCAAAGTTGCACTTTCTTAGCCTTCTCAGAAGATGGTGCTCTTCAGCAGACTGTTCTGTGCAGTGCTTAAGAGGCAGTATGTCTTTAAACTTACAGTGGCTGAGGTGGGCTGAACCAGATGTTGAGAGCCAGAACCCAGGGATCTAAATTTGCTAATCAAAAGCCATGATCAGTACTCAGCTGTGCCTGCCCCTGTTCTTGGGGAGGAGGGTTTCCACATCCCTCTCCTACCGCTGCAGCCACCCAGGGACTGGACCTGAGGCAGCTTCCCTCAAGAGTAGGGGATGGACACCAGCAGGTGCCATGGAATGAGTTACAACTTTTTACAGCAGTTTCTCAGTCTCTTCTTCCTGCTTTTCCCTGGATGCTGTACAGTTCTCCCCTGTCTTCTGGAACCACAGAAGAGTTGGTTCAGACAGTTTCTGCCTACAGTTTCTGCTAAAATTAAGCACTGGGTTTGATGTAATAAGTGTTCTTTGATACATTAATTTTCCTCAGTCTGCAAAGGAGAGGCACCAGTTTGAGAGAATACCAGATTTAAAAACCTAAACTTAGGAAGCAGTAAGGAAGGGAGGCCCCTCTCACTTGGAGGTGGAGTGGACATCACCATCTCAGACTCCTCAGGACTGGGGGAGGGCTATGGACTAGAGTGGACTTACTGGTATTCCTTTATAGACATATTGTGATTCATGCAATGGAAGTAATTACAACATTATTGTGGAGCCAGTGGCCACCGGATGCTTTAGGGGCAGGGAGAGGGAAAATACAGGGGCTTTTTTGGAACTTGGGAATTATACTGAGTGACATTGCAATGACAGATATAGGCCATTTTATATCATTTTATATCATTATATAACATGCAGAACTGTGTGTGAGAGAGTGTGGTCTACAATGTGAACTATGGTCCATGCTTAGTGGCAAAGCCCCAGTATGTGTGTATCTATTGCAGGTGATGTGCCACACTAATGAAGGATGTTTATGTGGGAGGTTGTAGGAGGAGTGGGAGGTAGGGTATATGGGAATCCCTACAATTTTTGTGTAACATTTATGTAATCTAAGTATCTTTTAAAAAATAAAAATTATTATTAAAAAAAAGGAAGGGAGGATAGTATTATTCAAGGCTTCTATTCTTTTATCTGTAAAATATATTGATTGTATTAGAATTGTTTCCCAATTGCCTATTGTAGTCCAATGAAACAAATCTTTACTAGCTCAAGGCAAGTCCTTTTTCTGTTCCCTTTCCTCAGTGATAACAGCTTTGAGATTTCAGCCTCTCTTCTTGTCTGTCTTTTTTTACTACACTCCTTGGGTTCAAGGTAGTAAATTTAAATAGTTAGATGCCTTGAAGTATAACATGGGTTGAGACCAGAAGATCTCAAGGCTCTTCCAACTGAATTTTTATGGTAAAATTTAAGTAATAATAATTAACCTTTTAAACAGGGTTCAACTCCACCAGTAACAGTTTTCAAAGGTTCAAAGAAACCTTACTTAAAAGAATGCATTTTGATTATTAACCATGATACTGGAGAATGCCGACTAGAAAAACTCAGCAGCAACATTACTGTTAAAAAAACAAGGTATGTGGCTTAATGAAATAATTTATTTTATCAACTCATAAGTTGCTAAGTAAATGTTAGGAAAAAAGTTATTGAATTGTCACATTATGCTACAAAAATATCTTAATCTTTTTCCAAGTTTAAATTTGTTTGTGTTCTTCAGACAAAAACTTTTATCACTTCTTCCTTATGATATATAAAACTTTGTTTTTCTTTTGACTGTTTCTATATTTATAAGTATACCTTTTATTCTATTGTAGGTGATTTCATAAAATTGGACTGAAGGGAGCCATTATATACCCTCCAAAATAATTTCATCTTTACTAGTAAATATGTAGTGAGCACCTAGAATACTCAAGGGACTAGAAAAAGGAAAGTTTGTTATGCAAATGCTAACCTTAAAAAGTCTGGATTAAGAGACTATACCACTGCAAAATTCAATAACAGAATATAGCTATCTCAAACACTTTTTGGAAATAGGTGGGGCATTAATAACCATGTAACATAAGGGCACTTGCTCTAAAAGCCATACAAGTAGTATAGACAAAATTTGCTCTAGGAATTAAGGGTAAAGGGAGAGGATTGGAACATTCAGGGAGGCCTTATCCATGTGTATCTGGACAGGAGTTTAAGATTTAGGGATTTTTTTCTTGTTTTTTGGTCAAACATTTCTGATCATAAGACTTACCTTGAATACTTGTTAAAAAATTAATTACCAAATCCAACTTCAGATTAGGGGAAGATACCTGAGAAGCTCTAATTTTTAGTATATCCCTCTCTCCAGGTGATTCTTTCATGTAGGATACATTGGGAAATACTGATCTAATTGATCAGAGAGGACATGAGGTTGTTAACAAAGTTGAAGGTAGGGATATATCTGATTTATGCAGAGCAAATTAATAAGACCCGTTTGAACAGTCTGTGTACCTATCTATAGTATTTGGAAGTGGAGGGTGATGTTGATAGTGGGTTAGAGGTAAGGTTGTAAGGTAAATTGAGGTTAATGCCTTAAACATTAGATTAAGATATTAGGGAATTAGAACATTGTCTTGCCGCCAGTGGTGGCATATTAAGGTTTCTTAAAGCCAAGGATTGGCATGCTTACTGCTTTGTTTTGAAACATTAACCCAGCAAAGAAAATGAGTACAATGAAACAATGTAGGAAACAAAAAAATATATAAACTGGGATTTCAGAGTGTGGAAATGAAAAGTGAGGTTCCAAATATTTTGTGAAGGAAGTACTAACAGGGCTTGGTGATTGGAAATGGAAAAGGCAGAAATCAAGCATAAATGTGTTATACTTTTTTTCTTGTAAGAAAAATGTATGAATCCCCTTTAGTAGCATATCTTAAAGTTATGAATTGAAAATGTGGAAGTGATTTAATTTTAATAGAAATGATAATTTTAGAATTGAAAATTATTATACCTATTGCATACTTATATTTTTCTCTTATTTTAATCATTGTATATGTCCTATCTTTTCAATTTGAGTAGTAAGTAGTCTTTTTTTTTTCTCTTAATGCACAAATTTAACTTATTACAAATTTATCCTAATTTGGAATTGGCATACATATCTTGATATGTAAAATTCACTTAAAATAAAATTAACCATTTTAAAGTGTACAATTCAGTGACATTTAGTACATTCTCACACTGTGCAAGTATTCACCTCTATCAGTCTATCTATATATTTTTAAACTACATCACCACAGCAAAATAAAAGACATTCCAGTTTGCTGGGCTTAAAAATAAGATCATCACTGGGTCATGAGAAATTGTACAACATGGCAATTTTCTCATTTGAAAACAAGATAAATTAAAAAGTGTATTTCAAAAATTTCACTGCCAAGTTTGCTTTTAAAAAAGCCAGAAACATAAAATTATTATATATTTTGGATTTTTTAGTAAATAACATTTAAAATTAACATTGGGAGTTGTATTACCCATACTTATAATTTTTTTATATATTTTAAAAGATGCTTAGATTACATGAGTAGTATTCTTTTTCATATTTCTATCCATCAGTGGACTGTGTGTGTGTATGCTATGTGTTCAATGAATATTTGTTAAATAATCAACTAATGTTTTAATCTTGAAAATGATTTTGAAGATATCTAGGGAAAATAATAAGTGCTCAATTTTTGTAGTTTTGTAAGTTGAAATTGGTATCATACCTATTTTGACCTTTGATATTCCTTAATTGCAGAGTTGAAGGAAGTAGTAAAATTCAGTACCGTTTAGAGCAACAGCAGCAACAAATGCAGAATTCAACTAAGACTCCCAATCTTGTAAAACATTCTCCATCCAAAGTCAAGATGTCCCCAGCATCTCCAATGGATGATATTGAAAGAGGTAAAAGATAAGTGTATATAATGTCCCTTTACAAAAGACTATTAAGAAATACTAAGTGGAAAATTTCAATTTAATTAACAATGGAACTACACAATTAAAATTTTTTTTTTATTAGAGCAGTTTCAGGTTTATAGAAAAATCATGCGGAAAGTACATAATTCCCTTAACCCCTCCCACTCAGTTTTCCCTGTGATTAACATTTTGTGTTAATATGATACCTTTGTTACAATTGATAAAACATTACTATTATAATGTAATATTAACTGTAGTCTATAGTTTACATTAGAGTTCACTCTGTGTTGTATAGCTCTATTCTGGTAATATATACCTAAAGTTAAACATTTTAGCCACTTTCAAGTATACAATTCAATGGTGTTAAATACATTCACAATGTTGTGCTAATGCGCTCCACCATTACATTACCAAAACTTTTCTGTCACCCCAAACAGAAGCTCTGAGCATTAACTCCCCATTCCCTACCCCCAAAATTTTTCTTGAGATCATGCTCTTCTTTGTTATTATGGTTTTTTCTGGGGAAAGGATGTAGTCCATGATTTAGGATATTATGTAAGTTCTAGACTATATCCATATGAGAGAATTTGTATACTTTTTTCATTATTGTGGGAAAAAAGTGGCTGTTCAGATGTATGTAACTGTGAGTTTTCTTCTTTTTAGCAGTTGTCATATTCAAAATCCGTTCTTCACAGCAGTTTCCTGATGAAGTTCTTTGTATATAGGCAAACTATATGTAGATGTCTAAGATGTCACCAAACCACTAGGGAAGTGAGGAGATGTAGTAAGCAGAAGCAGCAGACCAATTCTTCAGAGTTGCTGCTCTCTTCCTGGCAGGAAAGCATTTCTAGCTGGTACAGTCCTTTTGAAAGTGAGAAAACTTGAATCTCCATTATTTTTCTAGCTGAGGTTTGGGTGTTAGTGTTGTAGTAATTGTGGCAGTGAGACTCTGGTCACCAAAGTATATTTGCTCTTTTACCTTCATAATTTCCATGTAGCTCTCCAAGTCCACTTGCCACCTGTCTTAGTTTGCCACAGGGCTACCAATGCAAAATTCCAGAAATGGGTTTGCTTTTATAACGAGAATTTTATTAGGGGAAAATCTTACAGTTCCAAGGCCATGAAATGTCCAAATCAAGACACCATCAGAGATGCTTCCTCACCAAAGTCAGCTGCCAGTAATCCAGACATGCTGCCAGGTGGCAAAGCAAGGTGGTGGGCAATCTCTGCCTGGGTCTCAGTCTTCCCCTCCAGGCTCACCATATCCTGGAGCCCAGCCCCTGGAGTTCATCTCTTCATCCCCGAGCTGCTCTGTGGGCCTAGCCTCTTGGGGGCTTTGTGCTTCAGCTTTGGCTGTTAGCAGTGCTCAAGTCCTCTCTCACACATGGCAGGGTAAAGATGGTGGTGGCTTTCTTTTCTTGTGTGTCCTTCTTTATGTGTCTCCTTTTATATCAGTCTAAGCAAGAGGGTGGAGACTCAATCTGAGTCACACCTCGCTGACATAGTCTAATCAAAAGGGTCTCACACCCACAGAAATGGATTAGTTAAAAAACATAATCTTTCTCTTTGGGATTCACAAAAGAATTTCAAACTGACACATCCCCTTCTAGGCCCAGAATGGTATTAGTTCCCCAATATATCTGTGGTACTTTATACTTTTACACTACTATTACAGTAAGGAAGACATAAGTTCAGAACTCTTGTTTCAACAAGAGAACTTGAATTTTATTTTATTATATCATGTCTGCTTCCAAAATAGGTCTGAATCATGATGTCATTATGAACATGTATGCAATAAAATGCAGAAATAGAAAAGCAAGATATCAAAGGGAAAGAGGAAGCAAATTTGCTTATTATTGAAACATTAAATTTACCTCTGGGGTTCCTGGCCACCTAAGACAAAAATGAAGATATAAGTATCTTATTGCATATTATTTAAGAGACATGTTCCAAAGACTCAAGCTCTTCTCTGCTACTAAATTCTAAAAGAAATTCATCACATGGAACCTGTTTAAAGGAGCATTAAACTACACAGTGTCTTCAATAATAATTTTACAGTATACATAGAGATTCCTTTCAACTCCTTTTTAGCAGAGCCCTTAATAAAAAGCATTGCATTGAAGCATAACTCTAGGAAAAAGAAATATAGAGGATAAGTTAACATGATCCAAGATAAAGCTTTGTTGTTAGTCTAACTTGATATAGAAACAGAACTTTCACATTGAGATGTTTGTATGACATGTTCCTTAAATGAGGAAATTAATGATTGCCAGAAACTAGGGAAGGAATGGCAGGAAGTGTGGCTATAAAAGGGCAATATGGAAGGATCCTTGTGGTGATGGAATTGTTCTCTATTTTGACTGCATCAACGGTCACTGTCATGGTTGTGATATTGTCCTATAGTTTTGCTAAATGTTGCTTTTGGAAAAACTGGATAAAGTGTACATGGAATCTTTCTGTAGTATATCTTAACAACTAACATGTGAATTTATAATTATTTCAAAGTAAAAAGTTTGATTTAAAAAAATATATTGAGACCAAAAGTGCATGATCTACCTTGGTAAATATTCCACATGTGATTAAAATGATTATTTTTTGCCATTTTTTGTATGTAATATTTTGTAAACCTAGAGTAGTTGTTTGATAATGTTGTTCAAATCATGTTTATTTTAATGATTTTGTCTTTGTGTTCTGTCAGACACTAAGAAGAGTCTGGAAATAATCCAAATATAACTTTGGATTTATCTATTTCTCCTTTCAGTTTTATCAATTTTTAATTTATGAATTTTGAAGCTCTATTATTAGATGTATACTCAGGATTGTTATATCCTGGTGATTTGTCTCCTTAACTGTTATAAATGTCCCTGATTATTCCTCATAATATTTTTGCTGAAGTCTGTTTTGTCTAATATTAATATAGTCACTCCAGCTTTCTTTGGATTAGTATTTTAATGGTGAACCTTTTCTCATTCTTTTACTTTTAATCTATTTAACCTTTATGTTTAAAGTGAATTTCTCATACAGAGCATATTACTGGCTCTTCCTTTTCTATCCAATGACAGTCTCTGCCTTCAGTTTGTTTACACCATTCATATTTAATGTAATTATTAATATGTTTAGGTTTAAATATAGCATGTTGCTATACATTTTCTCTTTATTCCAGCTGTTCTTTGTTTCTTTTTTCCTCATTTCCTGTATTATTTTGGATTGAGTATTTTTTATGATTTTATTTTATGTCTACTAACGGCTTTTTGGATATACCTCTTAGTTTTATTTTTTTACTGATTAGTCTGAGGTTTATAATATATGTATTTATCATATCACAATCTTTCAAATAATATTGCACCAGTTTACATATCATGTATGAATTTTGCAGCAGTGTACTTACATTATCTTTATCTCTTCCTTTGTGCTCTTGTTTTCAAGAGTTTTACTTCTACGCATGTTATAAATTCCACAGTGCATTGTGTACTATTTTGCTTTAGTCAGTTAGAAAACTATATATTTTATATTTAATCATGTCTTTATCCTTTCAGCATTCTTTGTTTCTTTGTGAAGATCCAAATTTCCATCTGGCATCATATTTCCTCTGCACGAAGAGCTATCTTTAATATTTCTCATATACATGTTGCTGACTGATTTCTCTCAGCTTTTCTATTTCTGAAAATATCTTTGTATTGGTTTTATTTTTGAAATATATTTTCACTAGTTATTACTATTCACTAGATTAATAGTCTTTTTGTTTTTCCTTTTAGAACTTGAAAGATATTGCTTCATTGTTTTTTGGTTTGTATAGTTTCTGATTCTTTCCTCTGCAGTGTCCAGTTTGTTGATAAGCCTGTCATAGGAATTCTTCATTTTCAATATTATGGTTTTCATTTCTAACATTCCATTTTACTATTTTTTTTTTTTTTATGGCTTTGAACTCTTTGCTGAATTTCCCCATGTGTCTATGCTTTTGGTCTACCTTTTCAACTAGATCCTTTCACATACTAATCATAGTTATTTTTAAATGTTTGTATGATAATTCCATCATCTGGGTCATCACTGGGTCTGGAACTGTTGAAGGGTTTTATCTTTTATCTCTTGACTGTGGTTGGGATTTTTACTTGCTTTTTTGTGTGTCTCATAATCTTCACTGAATGACAGACTTTGTAAATAAGTACAGTAGAAATCTGAGTCAAATATTTATTTGTGGAAATGGACATTCTTCTTCTGTCAGTCTATTAGTGTGGAGGGTTGAGTCATTCTAGTTAGTATTGGAGCTGGGTTTCAGTGCTGTTGTTGCTCTAGTTACCTTCAGTGCACACAGGTTTCTCCAGGAGAGTACTACTCCTACCTTGATCTTAGTGATAAGCCTGGAGTGCCAGAGATTTTCCTCAGTGTTCCTGCTTTATTCGTTCCTCTCAACAGATTCTGCATACCTGTGTCAGAGAAAAGTCGTTCTCCATGTTCTTGCTCCTCACCCAGCTGTGACCTGCTGATCCTAGTTACTTGGTACAAAGCTCATGATAAGGTCAGGAGTGTTTCTCTGTTCTCCTCCAGCCTTTCTTAGGCAGGCCCTGTAATCACCTCAGCCTCAGGAATGCTACTTCCTTAGTGTTCCTGCCTGTCCCCAATGTCAAGCAACATCTGCCTCCTATTCATTTTGGGATCTAGAGCACAGACTGATTTCTTGCCCCTTCCTTGACATGGCAGGCAAGCTCTTTCTTTTATTGATGGGAATATTGGACTTAAATGAGGCTTCCTAGTTTCTCCCCAGCAACAGCAAATCTCTACCTGGTATCAGTAAAGGATCTTGGACATGAGCAAGTTCTCTGTCATTCCCCCAGCAGCAGGTGGCTTTTGCACATTTGGTTGTCATCTTTGCAAGGTCAGGAGAGACAGGTTTTCTAATCCTCCCTATCTTTCTTGGAATGGTGGAGGAAAGCAGACACTGGTTTGCTCACCTACAGTTGGCTTTTAACTTAGGTCGAAGTAGGGTCAGGTCCAGAACATGAGCAAGTTATATGTCCATCCCCCAAATGGCAGCTGATTACAACATTTTACTCATTCAGGGTCCACAGCATGGATGGGCTTCTCCAGGTACTCCTGCTCCACTCTCAAATCTTGGCAAGCTCTGATTGCCTGCACCACTGTGGAGTGCCCTCTTGGGTCTTCTATCCTGTTCCCAATCTTTCTTATGAGCTATTCCCCTAGCCCATGAAAATGACCTGGCAAGTGGATATGCTCTTCCCATGATCTGGAGTTCCTAAAGATTCTAAACTGTCGTGATAGCCTACACTTGACCTTTAAGAGTTTATTAAAATTTTAGTTGTTTGCTTCTTACTGGCATTTGTAGCTGCCACCTCTTTCTCCCACGCCCTGTCAAAGATAAAACAGTTTTGTGTTCCATCTCTTCTTAGAAGAGCATGTAACCATTTGGAATTTAGTTCGCCTGGGCATGGAACAAATTCTGATTTTGTAGATTTATGCAGCTTTTTCTCATTGCTAAGATGAGAGCAGTGTTCTCTTGTAGCTCTTTGCATATTGAGCAGAAGTGGAACTATAGCTTTTTTTTTTTTTTTTTTTTTTGAGATACTGGGACTGGGGACTGAACCCAGGACCTTGTATGCGGGAGGCTGGCACTCAACCACTGAGCCACATCGGCTCCCCTATAGCTTATATTTTAAGAGATATATAATCAAAGTTTCGTTTTGTTCATAGTTTACTTTTAGAAATGTTTTCTATGTGAATCAGAATCAAATAACTTACTATGTTTAGGGTCAGAAATTGTTTCTTTCAACATTTAGGTTTGATAAGCTTAGTATTAACAACTTTGATATTCCACATGTTAAGTTCCATGGATTAGAATAGAATGCTGGTGATACCAGTGATCCTGTTTCCAAGTTTATTCAAATAAATGCTTTTGTTATGCCCATGGCTGTAAGCTTTACTGCATTGATAAATTCATGCAGTAGATTACAAGGGAAACTTTAGACTGAGATAGTTTGCATATATCATTCTATGTTTATAATCACTATTGAGAAAACAATTAAAAGCTCGTTCTTGCCAGCTGTACCCCCATCACCTTCATATATGAAAAATTATTTTGGTCATCTGTCCATTCATTGGTTTCATGCAGTTTTGAGGTGCTGTTACTTAGAACTTTAACATTATTTTAAATTGACAAGTATCATTAACATTAATATTTAAACAGTCTGACAGGTATATTTAATATTAATATTTCAAACTGTGAATTACAATACCAAGTTATAAACATTTCACCAATATTTCTTATTTTTCAACAAATTTGTATTGGTCATGTGGCCTATGTAGTAGTTTTAAAGTAAATATTAAAATTTTAGACTTGCTGTTTGAGCATTTAGAGTTGTTCTTGGACATTGTTTATTCATTTGTTAGACAGTTATTTTTTGAAGTCCAGTTATAGGCCTGTTAGGCAACCGTTCTGGGTTTTGTAGATTTGGGGCAGAAAAGAAAGACAACAATTCTGTTCTTACCATACTTATATTTGGGAGTGTGAATGAGGGGAGTGATAGACGGTAAAAAAAAAGCAAACAAATAAACAGGTAAATTTCAGAAAATAAATGCCTTGAAGAAAATAAAACAAGACAGTAGTGGATGGGGAGGAAGGACTTTTTTTTTGAAGGTTTCATTTAAGCTGATTTAAGAAGGATCCAGGCTCTCAGAAATTTGGAATCTTAATCTCATCAAAAGACACTATTAATAAAGGAAAAAGTCTAGTTACGGATTTGGAAGAAATACTTCAAATACATATGTCTGACAAAGGGCTTGTAGCCAGAAGAACTGACTACAAAGAATGCTGATAAATCAGCAAGAAAAGAAAAAGACAACCAAATTAAAAAATGGGCAAAAAGTGTTTCACAAAAGAAGATAGCCAAATGGCCAGTAAGCATATGAAAGCTGCTTTTATTAATACATATCAGATAATGCAAATTAAAACCACAACGAGATTCCATAACACCAGAAAAGGTAAAACTCAAATGACAGGCTATGCTAAGTGTGTGTGCATGTGTTAGAGTGGGGGAAAATATGAAGCATCTGTAAAAAGGGAGATGTTGATGAAAGTGTAAAATGGTACAGACATTGCTGATGGCAATGTCAAATGATACAACCACTTTGGAAACTGTGCGGCAGTATTTAATGAAATTAAACATATGCCTATCTTATGACCCAGCACTTTCTCTCTTAAGTTTCTACTGAAGAGAAATAATTGCATATATCCACAAAAAGAATTGTATAAGACTGTTCATAATACCTTTATTCATAATAGTATAAAATTATAAACAACCCAAATATTCATAAAGTAGGAAAATGGGTAGCTTGCTTATGGTATATTTATACAATGGAATATCATGTAGCAATAGAGAAGAATGAGTTACTGATTCATGCAATAAAATGGTTGAATCTGAAACATTATATTGATGAAAGAAGGCAGACACAAAAAAAGTACATGCTGAATGAGTCCATTTATATGAAGTCCAAGAACAGACAAAAAAATCATTGGTAATATAATCAAAATAGTGATTATTGACTAGAAAAGAGCAAGGGGAATGGAAATATTCTATATCTTGATGTCAGTGGTATCAGTGGTAGATATGCAGGTTACCTATGTGCTAAAATTGATCTAACTGTGCACCTTAATGTATGTAAATTACATATTAAGCAAAAAATAAATAAAAATAAAAATCTTGGGGAAGAATATGCTAAGCAGAGGAAACAGCTAGTGCAAACAATTCAGGGTGAAGCTGGATTTTTTTTTTTTTTTTTTTTTAAAGATTTTATTTATTTATTCATTTATCCCCCCCTTGCTGCCTGTGCTCGCTGGGTCAGCCAACCACGCCGTGCGGGCGGGCCTGCCTTCACCAGGAGGCCCCGGGAACCGAACCCGGAGCCTCCCATATGGTAAACGGGAGCCCCACTGATTGAGCCACAGCCGCTTCCCATGAAGCTGGATTTGATATGGCCAAATAATAGAAAGAAAGGCAGCATATCTGTAATAGAGAAAAGGAAGGAGTGGGCTAGAAATCATCAGTTTATATGACATGTACTAAGATGATATCAAATGCAATGTGCTGAGTTTATTATTCACTTGGAACTTTTAAAAAATTTTTTCACTTAAAAAAGTTTGTGTAACTACTTGACATATGTACACATATAGTAGACAAATACTGGCCTAAAAGTCAGTGGACCTGGCTCTACCCCTAAATAGCTAATAACTTTGACCCTTCTATACTTTAGTTCCCTCATTTTGATTATGATTTTAATCTAAATGATAGCTGAAAACATAAATTTTCTAACCATAAACTGTGCATGTCTTAGGAAAGATTTTGAAGACACTAAACCAAAGAAGACATTGACATTATATTGCCCTTTTTATCTGCTAAAGCATTTATAACCAAAGTTATAATTCAAAAATACTTAGAATTTTTAAATCCCCATTAAGGGAGGAAAAAAAAAAGCTTTAAACCTAAGTAAAGATGTTTCATCAAAATGTTCTCTAGGACATCTAGAAAAAGAATAAAATTCATTTGTATGTATTGCATTGCATTATGTGTATTAGAGGAATAAGAAAAGAATTAGGAAACCATTTTTGCCTAAATAGGTTTTAATTTTTAAAGCTTAAAAATTTCAGATTATTTATAATATATAATATTTATATAAATGTAATATTTGAGTTATGTGTATATTTAACTACAGTGGTGTAAATAAATGTAGAGTTTATATTTAAAAATTTTCTATACCAGTGTCACCTAAATCTTTTAATTTTTCATAATCCTGTTATTGAAGTATAACTTGATGGTAGAGGAGCTTTTTAAATAACATGCTTTAAATGTATATTTGGTCTTATTTATTGCTCATCAATATTTTCTTAGAAATGAATGCAGCCAAATTTTATATTATATATTAATTAATCTAAGTATTCATTTCTGTTTTATTTTCAGAACTGAAGGCAGAAGCTAGTATAATGGACCAGATGAGTAGTTGTGATAGTTCATCAGATTCCAAAAGTTCATCATCTTCGAGTAGTGAGGATAGTTCTAGTGACTCAGAAGATAATGAGTGCAGATCCTCCCCTTCTGATCCAGGCAATTATAACTCAGGATATCATACCATGTCTCCCATACCACAGTACAGGATTCCTGATACAGATGCCAGCCATAATAGATTTCATGCCAACAGTGGCCTTCTGATGAATACTTTAAGTAAGTATACATAAACATGAATAATTAGAAAAGTAAGAATTCGCCATGGAGCCATATTGATTATGATCTAAAATTTGTGTAAAAAGAAAGACTCATATTTTGTGCATATGACACTACTAACCATTACCTTTTTATTGAATTGTTCATTTTCTTCGGACTCTATAATATAATACCTGTTTTTTCCCTAGCTCTCTAGAAACTCTTCTGTCTCTCCTTTGTAGGTTTATAATTCTCAGTCATTTGAGTTGGAGTTCCTTAAGGCTTTTTTCTAGGCCCATTTTTCTTTTTATTCTCTACTCTTTCCCTAGATAATCTCTTCCACATTTCTGTTTCAGTTAGTACTTATGTGTAGATAATTTCAAATTTATATCTGTGGCCCAGACCTCTCCTCTGAGCTCTAGTCACATAGATCCAACATCATCTCTTGAAATTTACTTTGTCCAAAACCAGCTCATAATCTTTGGCTCAGCATGTTTTGCTCTAGGTGAAAGACAGCGTTCATCTAATTATACAAACCAGAAACCTGATAGTGTTTAAGGGCTGACTTCCTCTCCCTCTTTACAATGTAGCCAATCCTTTACCAAATTCTTTTGTT
This sequence comes from Tolypeutes matacus, assembly GCA_026826555.1. NCBI lineage: Eukaryota > Metazoa > Chordata > Mammalia > Cingulata > Chlamyphoridae > Tolypeutes > Tolypeutes matacus. The sequence continues at coordinate 26,203,544 of JAKSZT010053887.1, forward strand.
TTTTATTTCCTAAATATTTCCCAAATTAGTCTCCTTCTCTGCATCTCCACCATCACTCTAGTTCAATTTACCATTATTTCTTTTTTTTTTAATTTTTAAATTTTTTATTTTTAAAGAAGCTTTAGATTATATAAATGTTACATAAAAAATATAGGGGATTCCCACATACCCCAACCCAATCCCTCCCCCTTCCACACTTTCCCCCATTAACATCTTTCATTAGTGTGGTACAGTTGTTACAATTGAAGCATTGCTACTAACCATGGACTGTAGTTTATGTTATAGTTTACACTTTGCACCGCACAATTTTATAGGTTTTGACAAAAGTCATAATGGCCTGTATCCGTCATTTCAATGTCACACAGGACAATTCCAATGTTCCAAAAATGCCCCCATATTACACCTATTCTTCCCTCTCCCTTCTCTCAGAAGATACAAGATAACAGATCTTACACAAAAAGGCACAATGTATAAAATATTTTTATTTTATTTCAAATTTTTATTTATTTTTATTTTTGCATTTTGTTATTTTTAAAATTATTGTTATTTTATTTTCTTCTTAATTTTATCTGGTTTTGTGGGGGGGGACTTCATTTTTAGAGAGGTTTTGGATCACAGAATGGTCACAACTGTGGCAGGGGAGGACACTAGTGAGGGGTGTCAGAGATGGGATGTGTTGCGAAGGGTGCATCTGGGGTATGCCTCTATGAGGCATATGTATATGTTCAAGTGTTCTTGGGGCATTGTCTTGGTGGGTGGAGACTCATACAATAATCGAAAGAATATTGAATTCCCATTCTGGGGAGCCCTGCTATATTCTCTAATAGAAGGCAAGATTCCCCCGAGTACTTGGGCAGTGCCTAGTGAAGGAAGATAGACCATTATGCCAGGCACTTGATATTGATGATTGTACTTACGAACCTTTTTTTGTGAAAATGAAACTTAGCCTAGTATTATATATTAACTAAGAGTTCCCTCTTGAAAGCCTCCTTGTTGCTCAAATATGGCCTCTCTCTAAGCCAAACTCAACATATAAACATACTACCTTCCCCCCAGCATGGGGCATGACTCCTGGGGATGGGCCTCCTTGGTACTAAGGAATTATTACCAAACGCCAGCTAGCAAATGCATCTGGAAAAAGACCTTGAACAAAAGGGGGAAATATTAAATACAAATAAATTTTTATGGCTAAGAGATTTCAAAGTGAGTCCAGAGGTCATTCCAGAGGTTACGCTTATGCAAGTCTCAGGAGGATCTCATTGACTGCCACAGTAAACAATACCATTATTTCTTGCTTTAACTACTGCAGTGGTTTCCTAATTGGTCCCCCTCCCCCTTATTTCTTCAGACTCATTTCTGATCCATTATCTACATTGCAGCCATATTGAGCTTTTCACAATTCGAATATAATTTGTCACTTCTCCTGCTTTAAACCTTTCAATAGCTTCTAATTTCTTTTAGGATAGAGATGAACAGCCTTACCATAATGGTCTTGTTCTTTCTGAAATAGCAGCACTTGCCTTATTTTTGCTACTATATTCAAGATACTTTCACCTACCCCAGGACCCTATACATGCTGTTACTTCAGCCTGAAAGACATACTTCTCTTCATATAGTTAATTCTTCCTCTTTCAGATTAGGGTTCAGGGTTTACTTTCTCAAGGAAGCCTTTTGACCTTCCTGACAAGGCTAAATTCCTCTTTTTTATAGACTCTCAGAGCATCAGGTAACTCTTCTTTATATCAGTAGTCACAGTTATAATTTTACATTTGCTTGTATTATTTGCTTTTTTCCTTTAGAGCATAAGCCCCATGAGGACAGAGAAATTATTTATTTTTGCTTACTGTTGAATACTAACACCTAGCACAGTGCCTAATATATATTAAGTATTCAATATGTTTTAATAAAGGAATGCAGGTTGATACTTATCTGGGTGGGAATGGGATTTTTCTGTTTGTATGTTTAAAACTAATCTCATTGTGCTAAGAAATAATGAAAAAAGTAAGCATCTAGGAAAGACTGACTAGCTTGAGCCTAATAACAGAATTAAAGAAGGGAGGAGCCAAGATGGGTGGCAAAGAGAGTAAACATTTGAGTTAATTAGAGCCCAGGAAAGATGTTTTTAAAGTTCAGTGATTTATATCCTTAGTGCTATTATTCCTGACTTGGGAGATGAAATTGGAATAACTGATTTCTCGAATTACCAGGAAATAGAGAAAATCAGTATGGTTGGACTGAATGAGAAGCTGAGTAAAATTTAGAAAAATTTTCTCAGAAATGACTAAGTTCTTTAGTAAATTAAGCACATGACTAGAAACTACAATATCTATATTATATTCCTGACTTCATAGTCACTTATTAGTTATATGATCATTAACAAATTCTTTCATTTTCCTGGGGTTTCAGTTTCCTTATTGAAAATAGAGGCCATATTACTGGCATCTAGCCTTGTAGAACTTTGGAGGGGTTCATGAGATTTTATGGTTTTGATTTTTTTTAATTTGGGAGTTTTTTTCTGTTGCAACATGGCACAGTGAATTTGTTTAAAAAACTCCCTCTGTGCCAAACACATAGTAACAATGAATAAAGTTAAAAATGTTACAAACAGATATGGCTAGGATCAAATATTGAGAGACATATGCATAAACAAGAAACTGGAACACAAAAAGCACAAAACAGTGGGGCTGAAGCTTTTGGCTCTGAGTTCAAAAGAAGGTGGCAGTGGTATGGAATTTGGTATTTGCAGGGAAAGATAACTCAAAAGTGCTTAATGTTTTCAGAGACCTAAGACATGCGTTTTATTTGGAACTAGAAAATATGTGTGGGAGGGTTAGGGGAGATAGAGAGGTAGAGGTGGGGATATGCTTCAATTAGTAAGAGGAAAATGGAACAAAACAGCCACGTACATACTGCTGAGCATACTGCTTTTCAGAAACTGTGGGCATAGGAGCAGTAGAGCATTGCTACCCACTGGCTTCCTGACAGGATCGGCCATATCTTCAGTATCCCCACGGGATAGCATTCCTCACATGTGATTATGAAACATGTCTCACAGAACCAGGTAGGGAACCAGAACACTGTAAATCAGAGTGGTATAAGGGCAGAGAAAAACAGAACCCTTAAAATGAGCAAACATAAATCTAAAACATATGAAAAATATCTAATGCTAAGAAAGTCACCCAACAAAGTTAACAGTTAGAGCAGGATTTCATTCCAAGTCAAAATCTTTTTTATGACATTTAAAGAGTATGCTGAAGACAAAACTTTCTTTAGAATTAAGAAACAAAGTGAGGCAGGAATGCAGCAAAATCCAATAGATATTTAAAAAAGAAAAAATTAGGACTGGTCATTGAAATTAAACACATAAGCACATACACACACACAAACATTCAATAAATGGGAAAAACTGTAGACTAGACACAGGTGAAGAATGAATGAGTGAAACAGAAGATAATACTACCTATCCCAGAACATAACACAAGAGAGACAAAAAATAAAATGGGAGAGCAATTCAGAGATAAGGAGGATAGATAGAGAAGATTAAACATTTGTGCAATAAGACATTCCATGAAAGAATGGAGAGATAGTGTGAAAATTCAATTTTGAGAATTTTTCAGAATTGAAGAAAGACGTGAATATTGACTCCAGCTACTCAGCAGGATAAATCAAGCTAAATCTAGACTTCAACACATGATAATGAAACTGCAGAACATCAGGGATGAAAAGGCAACCTTAAAAGCTACAAAGAAGACAGATTACCTAGGAACAAGAGACTGACAACAGACTACTCATTAGCTAAAATTGTAGTTCAGAAGACAGTGGAGGAAACATCTTAAGCTTAAGGGAAACATCTTAAGCTTAAGGGAAATAATTTTAGCTAGTTTTATACCCAACCACAGTGTCATTCAACAGTGTAATAATTTTTAGGTGTACAAAAACAAAGAGAGTTTACTATCTAAAGTACTTTTACTGTGATGGTTAATTCATGGGTCATCTTGGCTAGGTTATAGTTGTAGTTATATCAAGCACTGGCCTGATTATTACTATGAGAGTGTTTCATGAGTGGTTTTGCATCTATAATCGGTTGCATTTGGAGCTGATTGTATCTATAATCAACAAAGGAGATTGCCCTCAGCAATGTGGGGAGTCTCCTCATCCAATCAATTGGAGGTCTTAAAAGCCAGAATTGAAAATATCAGAATTTGGAATTAACTTCATCATCACCTTTTTTGGAGTTACCAGCTTATGCCTACCCTATAGAATTCTGGTTTGCCTGGCCCCACTATCACATAAGTCAATTCCTTATATTAAATCCCTTTAACAAATCTGTCAGTTTGTTTCTCTGGAAAACCCCAATTAACACAAGTACTATTAAAGAATATACCTCAGCAAGAAGAAAAGTGGACATAGAAGGAAAGAGTGGAATTTGAGGAACAGTAGTGAGCAAAGAAATCCATAAAAGTCAGAAAATTTGATCAGTCATTAAAAAAAAAACAGTATTATGTTTTGGAAACTTTAAAAGAGGTTAGAGCTAAAACCCTAAACAAGAGTTGCTGAATGAGAAAGGGTATATTCGATGGGTAGATAAAGTGTGCTAAGAATCTTGTCATGTATAGGAGAAGGATAGAAACAATGAATAATTGTAGTCTTAGCTAGGTAACTAATTAAGACTAACCACTTAATGAATTAAAATACAATCTGTAGCTATCAATCATTAGTGAGGAAAACGGGAAACAAATTTATCTAATAGAAGGTAGAGAAGGAGAATGAAAGAAGGAAAGAGATTGATAAAAAGAAATATAATTTAGAAATAAGTTCCAATATATCAGCAGTAGCAAATGTAAAAAGATTAAATCCACCTACTAAAAAACAGATGATCAGATTGAATTTTTTTTTATAAAAGCTACATGCCGATTATAAGAAACATGCCTAAAATAAACCTTATAGATTGGAAATAAAGGGATGGAAAAGAAATGCTAAGTAAGTATTAATTAAAACAAAACAAAAAGCTGGATTATCAATATCAAAAATAATACCCTTTAAAACAAAAATGCATTCTTGGAAATAAAGTAGTTACTTAGATAATGATAAAATGTTCAGTTTACCAGGAGGATATACATATCTGAATTTGTAAGCATGTAATAACATATCTTCACCATATATATACATATATTTAAAATATGTATAGGTGTGTGTGTATATGAAACAAAAATTGACAAGTTTCCATCATGAGAGATTTAATGCATTTGTAATCAATCAAAATTTAGTAATGATATAAAATCTTTGAACAACATAATTAGCACGTCTGTTCTAATAGTAAATGCATAGAGTTCTACAACCCGAAAATAGGAAATAAGCTTTCTTTAAAGTTCATTTGAAACATTTACAAAAATTTTACCTACTAGGACAAAAGAAATAATAAATTTCAAGGAATTCATATTTTACTGATCACATCTGACTACAATACAACTAAAATATAAGTAACTAAAATTAGTTTAAAACACATGTTGAGAAACTTTAAAGCACATATCTAATAACTTACATGTAGAAAAGAGAACTAATGAAATTGCAAAGTATAATTGAACAATATAAAAATAATATCAGCAATTTTGAGATGCAGCTAAATGGTACTTACAGAGAAATTATAGCCTCAAAATGTATTTATTTATTTTATTTTATTTTTTTATTATTATTTTTTCAGAGGTACTGGGTATTGAACCCAGGACCTCATACATGGGAAGTGGGCGCTCAACCACTCGAGCTACATCCGCTCCCCTGTTTATTTTTAAATGTTGAAAATAAATGAGTTAGGGGTTCATCTTGAGAAACCAGAAGAACAGCAACCAACTGAATTTAAAGAAAGAAGAAGGAAGAAAATAAGAGTAAAAACTGATGTAATGGATGACAAAGACAAAGAATCAACAAAATTAAAAATTGTTTATTTGAAAACAAAATAGATCAACTTCTGACAAGGATGGATGAAGAATAAAGATAAGTAATATTTACAATGAAAATATGTTAAACTTATAGCTATCATATACTTTTATTTTTAAATTATAAAAATATTAACAAAATTTCATTCCAGTAAATCTAACATGGAAATGGATGATTTTCTAGAATATGTATAATTTAAATATGACTCAAGCAGAAGTAGAAAACCTAAATAAACAATACCAATTAAAGAATTTAAACCAATTTAATGTCTTTTCCTCCACCACTCTTATCTCCATATCCCCAGGGCAGTGGAAAACTGAAGATGGTTTTACAGGTGAATTTTAACAAACTTTCAAGGAATAAGTACTTTCTTTTTTTTCTTTTTTTTTTTTTTAAATAAAGATGATATTTATTTAGCTTTTTGGAAATATAAATAACACAATAAATGGTTTAAAAAAAACACAAACCCAACAAACAGAAACAAAAAACTGACATTTTATATGATTGATCATCTCCAGGCACAGCATTTATTAGTAAATATTAAAAAAATAAATTTTATTATTTTTTATCTACTCTTGCCCCAGTTTTTCACTATACAGATTCTTTCTAGGAAGCTTCAATCCTTAAGAAAATTCCACAGCTATACCAGCTCTTACAATGCAAATGAGTAAGGCTAAAGTCCCACTTCCTTAGGGAAATAAATTTCTATCCTTGAGATTCTGAAAAACTAGACCCCCAGGAACTTATAAAACAGGTGCTTTCATTAGGATCCTTTTAACATGGAGAAAATACAGCCATCATCCATTAAGACACTATCAAATTTGGGTACAGGTACTCTTCAGGTTTCCTAAGTTCTCAAATGACTACCAACTAGTCCAGTCTTTCTGGCAGCACAGACTGGAGCCAACTGCCATCTTCCTTACCAACAGCCTTCCAAGCTGCACCAAAACTGGGATTAACAAAACCAAATAAATATAAAGCATTTTCAACCTTTCTTCCTGGAAGTCAGAGAGCTCTTTGGGGTAGGAAGGGTAAGGAGACTGTGTATCAACCTTGTTTTTAACACTCAGTATTGGTGGAAGGGCAGCTAAATCTATCCAGTGCACATCTGTATTGAGTGTTCGTGAGTACTTACCATCACCACACAAGGAAGCCAGTAAATTAACAAGTCACTGTGGACCAAGCCCCTCAAAACAAGGCAAATTTAGTGAATCAAGCCCACTGCCTGTAGTAATAACCCCAATTCACCTAGGTGAATTAATATGGTTTCCTAAAGAACCATATTAATCTCCTGATTTAAGAGGCATCTCTGGGCCAGGACACAGCACAGAAGGCAAATATAACCTCAGGGAAGGGCAAAGCCACCTGGAGTTCAGAGGTTCTGGATTGGTCAACAGCACAAGAAGATGGCAGAAATCACTAATCTTTAGTGCTGGAAAGAACCTTGGCTGGACCCCTCTTCTGGAGCTTCTTTACTATTGCAGCTTTATGGTGGTTGCCCAGATGTCGTTGCTGGGGAGCGGGGGAAGGACCCATCCTTGGGGAACGGAGTTGCCTTTGGGATGATTGGATGGCACCAGGTACTGATCCCAATCATGCCTTATCTGGATAAGTGCTGGCAGGGAGTGTTCAGCTTGGAGGTAATACTGTCGGAAAGGCTGCAAGAGGTGAGCAAGTGGGAACTCATCTGGATCTCCAAATAACTTAGATTCAATTTCACGTTTCTGAAGTAAAATCTTCTCTTTTTCTTTTCTCTGTTTCTTTTCCAATTCTCTTTTCCTCTCTTCCTCTTGTTCTCCTTCCAACATAACTCTGAGGGCTCTCTCTTCAGCTTCATACAGTTCAGAACGTTTTTTAATGAGTTTTCGTAGTCGTTGCAGATGATGCTCAAAAGTCTCATCTGCTGAGGCTGGTGGGCAGACTCCTTTCCATGCTGCAGCCTCTTTCCTCAGTAAGGAATAAGTACTTTCTATCTTCTACAGAGTGTTTCAGAAAATAGAAAAAGGAAGCAGTTAATTTTAAAAATAATATTAAAATTACCTGATATCAAAACTGAACAGGAGCAAAACCAAAAAGAATTGTAGACCAATTTCACCAAGGACCATGGGTAAAAAAAAAAAAAAAAAAAAAAAGCGGAGCTGGTATAGCTCAGTGGTTGAGTGTCTGCTTCACACATACGAGTTCAATCCCTGGTACCTCCTAAAAATAAATAAATAAATAAAAATAATTTTTAAAAAAAGAGACCATAGGTCAGAATTCTAATTAAAATGTTAGTAGACCAAATTACCAATGTACTTGAACAAACAGGCTAAATCATGACCAAATAGGACTCATCCAAGAAATGTAAGAAATGTTTAACACCTGAAAGTGTATCAGTATAATTCACCACGTTAACAAACTACAGAAGAAAAAAGACATGATCTTTTCTACCAGTGAAAAACAATCATTGGGCAAAATTCACTATTTATTAATTTTTTTTTAAATTTACCAAACTTTGAATTCATGATCATTTCCTTTACTAGATAAAAGTCAATTATAAAAACAAAACTACTACAGACATCATACTAATACTCTAGAAACAATCCCATTAAAATAAGGAACAAGCAAGGAGGATTAATATCATGATTTCTATTCAGCAGTTAACTGGAGCAGAGGCAATAAAACAGGTAAAAGAAATGAGGCATAAGAATTGGAAACAAGAAATAAAATACTCCATATTTGTAGACAATGTAAATTGTCTACATAGAAAATTCAAGAGGATCAACAGATGAACGATAGAACTAATAAAAGATTACTGTATGCAAAATCATACGCAAAAGTCAGTAGCTTTCTTGTATATAGAAATAACCATTAGGATTTATAATTTGAAAATCCCTATCACAAAAGTAATAAAAACTCTAAGGTATTTAGGAATAAATCTATCAAAAGATGTGAAACACTATACAGGAAAATACAAAACATATTGAAGGATATAAAAGATGGCCAGCATACACGGAAATGTATGTTTGTGGATTGGAAGACTCAATTTAATAAAGATGACAATGCTCTCCAAATTAATTTTAAGGAGAATGAGAGGATTATAAGGAGGAGAGGGTTCAACTGTGTCACATGCTGCTAAGAGAAGACTGAATAGATTAGAATGTTTATTGAATGTGTCTTCTGTAAGTCGTTGGTTATCTTGGGAAGAGAAGCTATTGTGGACTAGTGGGGATGAAAGCAGATTGGAGTAAACTGAAGTATGAATGTAGGGATGATGGTTGGTGAGGAGTTGACAGCATATGTTGATGACTCAGTAAAGCTTGGATGTGAAGGGGAATAGAGAAACAGAGTAGGGTCTGGAGTAGAATGTAGGGTCTAGGGAAAAGAGTCAGGAATTATGATAGGAGATGCTAGAATGCTGATGGGAAGGAAGGAATAACTGATAGAACAAAGTTCCCACGATTGTGTAATGGGATAGGATCTAGAGCACATGTGGAGAGATTATTAACATTTAATTAGGAAGTTTGCCTCAATTACAGGAGGAGGGAAGATGAGGGGTCTTGAGAGAGTGGGGTTGAAGATACAGGAGTTCCTGTCTGATGAATTCTATTTTCTTCATAGAGTGTTAAGTAAGGTCATCAGCTTTGGAGAGAAGAGAATCAAAGGTTTAGGGAGAGTACAGGAGGTATGAAATAGGCATTTCAGAGTATGGAAGAGTGAGCTCATTAGAGAAATGCAATGAGATTGCCAGTCGGTGCTTCATGCCCATGTGGGGTCCGTAACTATAAATTTATAATACCACTTTACCAAATTGTGTGATTTTTCTCCAGCAATGCTCAGCTGGAGTAAAGGTATGTCATTGGTGTATCCATCGTTTGGACTTCACAAGATAGAAGTAGTAGAGAGTTTGTTTTCAGGGGAGTGGTTGTAGTGATGGATCATGGTATTTAAACTGGATTTAGAAGGGGATGAAGACTGTACAATGGAGAGAAAGTACAGGAGTCAGTAGATGAATTGGAGATTTTGATGAGGTTAAAAATCTGTTTCAGTAAGGTATGTGAATACATGAACTCATTCGATAGGAAGTTATAGCAATATCAGACATTAAAATTGCGATATTATAACTCTAGTATGCAGTTTTTATTTAAAAGCATATAATTTCTTCTAATCTTAAAAGAACTTTTTTTAGGAGTGTCTTCTGTGAAAACAAAAATAATATATCTGGATAAGTTGTGTATATTTGATTATTCTTTGAAATATAAAGGAGATTTGGATTTTTTGATTTTCAGTTAGGGGTAGGACTTCTATCTAATGTGCAGTCATCATGCTGTTTAAACATGGATTATTTCATTTTGTCTAATTTCAATTCAAAATTTCTTTTTGTCTTGATATGTTTTTCACTAGACTAGTAAAGAACTATGATAAACTAAATCACCCAGCTCTAGAGGTTGTGATGTATTTGGTTTGAGGTGGATTCTGGTCAACAAAAAATTTTTAAGGCAATTCTGATGTATAGTCAGAATTGAAAAACCGCTGGATTAGTTTATTTGGGGAGTGTTCTACTCCCATACCCACCACAGAAAGGGTGATAATAGAGACCATCACTCAAAAGGGGAATAAATATTGGGTTGATGGAAGGTGAGAGCAGGACATGCAATGGAGAACTGGGGAGTGGAGAAGGAAAGATGTCTATTGTCTTAACCACTCCAAGTCCGAAGAAAGCCATAGAAGTGAGGTGAATGGATGGAGAAAGATGGAAGGCATTTCAGAGTTACAGTAGTCAGGCAACTGGTTAATGGATGGGAGCTAAGCCAGAAAAGAAAAGAGTGAAGACACAACAGCTTTGGCATAGAGAAAAGTTCTCCTTGTTAGACTTAAGCCTGAATTTGCATTTTAAAAGGACCACAGTGCTCCTTAACCTTTTCTGCAGTTTGCACTCCTTTTGTTTTCAAAATATTCTTATGAGTCTTATAAAAAAACTTTATATATCATAATCATAGCACAAAGATAGTTTATTTTCTATTGTAATTTGTTAATGAACAAATAATTGCTTACTCAAATTTCTTGTTTCTAATAGGCTCCATAACTCTACTGCTATAGCTTTTGTTTAATGATATATGGGGGGTGGGAAACAAATGTAATTTACTCATATGAAAACAATTTCTACCTCTTGTTTTGAGGGTTTTTTTTTTTTGGAGAAATTGTAGATATACAGAAAAACCATGCAGAAAATAGAGTTTCCACATAACCACCCCACCTTCTTGTATTAGTATGGTATATTTCTTATGATTGCGTAAGAATATTATTGCAATTGTACCATTAACTATAGTCCATGATTTACTTTATGCTTCCCTGTTTGTTTTGTACAGTCCCATGTTTTTTTGTGAGGTTTTGGGGTTTTTTGTTTGTTTGTTTTTTAAAGATTTATTTTATTTATTTATGTCTCCCCACCCTCTCGTTGTTTACGTTTGCTATGTCTGCTTGCTGTGTGCTGATCTTTTTTCAGGAGGCACTGGGAACCAAACCCAGAACCTCCGATGTGGGAATGAGGCACCTAATGGCCAGAGCCACCTCCGCTCCCTGCTTTGTTGTGTTTCTTATTGCGTCATCTTGTTGCGTCAGCTCACTGCGCCTGCCCGTTGTGTCAGCTTGCTGTCTTGCTCATCTTCTTTAGGAGACACTGGGTACCAAACCTGAGACAACCCCCCCCCCAGCACCACATTTCTTACCTTTCTCTCCTACAGTAAAGGAGAAAAGCCTTTTTAAGAACTCTTTAAAGAAGTTTCAATAGATTAGTTCAGTCAAACACAACAGCACTTTATTAACAAGGATGGAGTAATATGATCACAAGGAAATACTCATATGTCTAAATGATATCTTGGGCAGCAGAAAATGAATTCTATCAAGGGTGGGATCCCAATGTTTCTGTCTCATGGCAGTTGAGACAGTAGCTTGCAAGCAAGGAAAGACAAGAGCGACATTTACACTACAAAATTGGTTGTAAAATACTTCATTACTTTGAGAAAGGTAATGAATGATCATACCCATTACTAGAAGACGAGCCATTTGAGTATCTATTAATTGGGCCAAACAGTTCTGTTTTATGTTAATACTGCCTGATACTGAACTCTGGTGTTGATTTCCTCTCAGCTTAAGAAGTCAATGTTCATGCACTTGATAGGGGCTGTTAATCATTCTGATTGAAACAGTCCAAACCAATCTGACTTCAGAACACTGGGTCTAAGAGTCAGCTTCTTGCAACATCAATATATTTTCCTTGAGTTCTTTAATGGTACTAAAAATCAGCATAATGTTACCATAATCTGAAGATGAGATGGGGGCACAAAGGAGCCCTAATTTATACACACACACACACACACACACAAATGTAATGAAAAGTATCACATATTCCAGTATCACAAGACATAGAATTTATGGTCAAAATTATTCAAGACATTTACTTTAGTTTTCCTATGGCCACGCAACTTAATGACATGAAGAACACTAGTGTATTAATAAAAGTCCCTTTTAATCACATGATATTTCTAGGTGGATATTTGGAATCCTCAGAAGATTCCACTTTCAGTCTCATAAGGCCTCCTAAAACATAATTTTAAGTGGGATTTGAATAGGAACAAGTATCTTCAGCCTCAGTTGAAACAGAAGTAACTTCTGTTTAACTCCTGGGAAAACCTTAGATAACATGCCTTATTTGTGAAACTGAAAAAAAACCAGATTAGCACATAGAGAGGAAAAACTCACCAGTTATCAAGGTGGGGAAATGCCTAATTATTTTGAGTCCTCATAATCTGTGCAAAGCTAGATGGTACAACTAGGCCAAGTCTCACTAGGCATCAAGTTTGAGAAAGATGTTTTTCTATTTGATGCATAAGGAAACAATTTTATGAAAATGTGGGGATGGGGAGCAGCAGCTCTGCTTCTTGCTGTGTTACCTTTATTATGCTTCTAGTGTGACTGAGACTAGTTTAAAAATGCCCTGCAACAAGAACGTTCTAATCACCAGCCACATTTTCCACCTTTCTTCTTTTTCTGTTCTTGTTTCTTTTTTGTTGCTGGAGCCCCTGCAGGTTTCTGGTGTCTTGGGGGTATGATATTACTTGTAGAGGCAGATACTGTTGGTGCAATGCCAGGTCTTGGTGAGGTGAGTGGACTGCTCACAGTTTTACTGGCATCCAGTTCATATGAAGCTCCTGCAGTTGCTCCCTGGGTCCCTTTTCCAATCTGATCCTTCTTTTTGCCCTTCTTTCTTCCATGGTAGTAAGAACATTCTCTCACTGGTAACCATCTTTCTGGATCTGGGGTAACTTTTGGGTCATAATTCTTAGGCAGTTTTCCATCCTTTTTCTTTTTTCTTCTTCATATCTCCCTGTCCTTGCTCCTTTGGTTGATTATCTCCAGCAACTTTTCCACCTTTCTTCCAAATGTATGTAGCACCAGGAGAATTTTCAGGAGCCTCAACATCTACTTTTAGAGACATACTATCCGACGAGGGTAAGTGTTTACTGAGAACTTTGCTTTCTCAGGATCTACAAGTGGGTAAGCAGAAATAAGCTGTGCCAGGGTATGAATATCTTTTGCATTTTGTTTCCATAGCTATTCTAGATCACTAATTGCCTCCTTCTTCCACCCATATTTGAGTTTGAAGTTTGCAGTGTCTCTTATCAAGGACAAATGAGCAGATTTGGGCTGATGGTTTTGATACCACTGCATAGCTCAGGTGAAGACCTCAATGTGCAGCATTGTAGCACAGTTCATGTGTGCCTTCCTGGAATCCCAAGTTCTCTGGAACCACCTTTTCTCATGGCTGTACATGGTCACTAGTGCAGATACCATGCCTGGCTTATGCTTTAACTCCTCTATGCTTCTCAATATTAAACATACTTTGGAAATACTACCTTGGGAAATTTTCAGCTGTGCTATAGTCAACTTAATTTCAGCTGCATTTTCAGGATGCTGCTCTGAAAATTCCTAAAGCACCTCTATTGCTTTTGTGTGTTGCTTTTCACAGCAAAGCTGGGCAACTTGGATTAACACTGGCAGGGGAAGTTTAGGACTCTGGGACTGTAGACTGATGGATATTTTTTGAAGTATTGGTCTGCCTGGTTTGTGTGCATAGCAAGTAAAGCTTTGTTAAATTCTTTAACTACAGTTGTTTCTTACAAAGGTTAAACTCTACTCCCTTTGCATTTGTTAATTTCACTGTCTTCTTGGAGTCAAAGATATTTTGGTCCTTGTTAATGGTAATGACGTTATTTGCAATTATAGCTAGTAATCCCACATCTGTTGGCTTTGGTTTTATTATCTGATTGTAAAGTTGCAAAGCTTCCTCTGTATGCCCTGAAGTTGCAGAATATAGGCCATCTGATCACGAATGATGGCCAGTTCTGCTTGTGGGTCATCCTCAGCTCTATCAGCATCTTCTGATCATGGCAGGAAGATCTTCAGCTTTTTGTAGGATTGTCATTGCCTGGTTCAGCTGGCCTTGTCCTATCAGCGCACATGCAGCATTGTAGCACAGTTCATTTGTGCCTTCCTGGAGGCCCAAGTTCTCTGGAACCACCTTTTCTCAATTGTTTTGAACTGTAACAACTGCTGAAAGGTTTGTTGTTTTCTCATCATCATAATCATCTTGGGAGTTTTGATCGGGTCTTTGTACACAGCTAAGCATTCATCATAGCGTTCCAATGGTATAACACTTGTCCTAAAGCTCCCTTAGTTGGTTTCTCTGCTGGTTGGCACTTTCTGTTGTCTTCAAGGCATTTTCTTTCTTTCTTTTTTTTTTTTTTTTAAATATTTTCTTAAAGATACTTAGATTACACAAATGTTACACAAAAAATATAGGGATTCCCATATGTCCCACTCCCCATACCTCCCACACCCTCCCACATAAGCAACATCCTTCATTAATGTGACATATTCATTGCAATTGATAAACACATCTTGGGCATTGCCATTGAGCATGGACCATAGTTCACATTGTAGTTTACACTCTCTCCCACACAAATCTGCAGGCTATGGGAAGCTATATAATGGCCTATATCTGTCATTGCAATGCCATTCAGGATGATGTGTTTTACACCTGTGTTTACACCTGTCTTTTCCCCTCTCCTGCCCCCAGAGCCTCCAGTGGCCACTGCCTCCACATTAATGTTGTAATTTCTTCCATTGCTAGAATCACAATAAGTCTATAGTAGTCCAGTAAGTCCTCTCTAGTCCATAGTTCATTCCCCAATCCTGAGGATTCTGGGATGGTGATGTCCACTCCACCTCTAATTGAGAGGGGACTTTGATCCCATATGGATCAGACTCTCTTGCTTGCAGTTGTAGGCTCTCTCGTTTCCTTGATATGGTGGATCTTTACCTCCTTGTTAGTTGTCCTGGGTGAGTCCAATGAACTAGAGAGTAGGTGTTGCAACTCCACTGAGGCTCAGGGTCTTCAAGGCAGTTTCAATTCTCTTCAGCCTGTACTCGCAATATGTCTTCTCAAAGGAAAGAGTTATTGGCTAACACCTTGGTGTGAGTATTGATGACATTCAGGCTTCCTTGAAACTTCCATTCTGGATAGGGCATACCACTTTACAGTGCAGGGCATTTACATCATCCTTGTTATCTGTAGTATCTTGTTGACTGTCTTGAGAGTACATGTGAATTTGCCATTCTGGCCATAATGGCTCCAAAGCATAGCCACTAAAACCTGCCTGCTACTGCCGCTCACCATCTTGGAGGAGACATGGGGCTGTTATTTTCCTATTCATGTTTTCAACTTCTTCTTTGTGCTCGCCCAATATCTTCTTGATGTCCTTTATCTCCTTCACCATATTATCTTTTAACTCCTTGATTTGATTTAGGAGATTTGAATGAACATCATTGATTAATTGTCTTAAATCCTTTTGTCTCATCTGGGGTTTTGATTTGTTCCTTTGCCTGAGCCATATCATCCTTTTTCTTAGTATGGCTTAAGTTTTTTTTTGCTGATGTTTAGGCATCTGATTATGATAGTGAGGCTACTCTGATGTTCAGTTTCTCTCTCTTGCATAGGGATTTAGTGGTGGGTGGCTGTGTGTTATTACTGTTCTTAGATTCTTGGTTCAATTTGTTCTTGGTCTTTAGGATTGTCCCTGTTTAGTTGCTCAAATCAAGACCATGGACCCAGTAATGGGTTGCAGACCAGTTTCCAAACACCTTTTGGAGGGAGGCTGTAAAGGCCGGAAAAAGCCTCTTGTTTACTTCTTGGTCTGCCAGCAGATGGCGCTTTGCAGCAGACGTCTCTGCTCAAACCCTGGTCCAAATGTGTACAGGGTAACTCCTACTGGAAACAATGTAACATAGAATTCTCTCTCAGGTCCAAGACTGGCTAAATCAAATTTTCCTGGTCTCTGCTCTCCTTATTTGGCCAGCCACCCCCTCCATTTTCCTGGGAAGGAAATAAATTCTGTGTCATCAGCAACCAGTTGAGTTCAGTAGGGAGTGTTTGAAAGCTGAATCAGCTGTAGGCTATGTCCCTGTCTCTCCCCTTTCCTGGGAAGGTGGACACCTGTGACCCTCTCCATGCATCACCACTGGCCAGGAGACAGAGGATTCAATGCTGACTGCTTCAAGGGTGGAGGAATGGGCACTAACAGCTGCAGCTGCAGCTGCAGCTTTTACTCACAGACCTTCCCCATCAGACCTTCTTTTCTATGCCCCTCTCTCTTCTGCATGGTGTCCAGCCTTCCCCTGGTGCCTTAAGCCCTAGAACAGTTTTCCAGACTGTTTCTGCCTGTCCTCTAGCTATTTTTCTGGGAGAGAAGTCCTGTGTCTCTCTAATCCTCTATCTTCCTGGAAATCCACGCATTCCAAGACATTTAGCATTCCTAGGCCCCTCCTCCCTCCACATTCTATTAGCAATTTACAGTAAATGTGTCAACCAACCCTTCATGTAAATTTCTATAACATCTAGGGAGCATACTGCTGTCATTGAGAACTGTTGGTTTAGATGTCTGAATACATTTGCTGTAGGTTAACTTTTTTTTCCCCAAGTCATCTCCTACCATTCTCTTTCTCATTTATACTGTTTTGATTGAAAAGAAATTTCCCTTACTAGGCATGTCATATGTAAAGGCTAATCTAATATCTTCAAAACTGACTGAACATTTCAGCTAAGAGCTTGGTGATTCAGTGCATATAACCATGATAGCATGAAACCTATAAATGCAAGTGCAATCCTGAAGATGTTTGGGTTTATATCACTTGAGAAACTCATATTGCAGACATCATATCAAGTTGACATTCTCATGTAATATGATAGTTGTATACATGGGAACTTAAGCCTTTGAAAGTGATAAAAATGGTCATGAGAGCAAGATACACAAAATATTTAGCAGATTTCTTTATTAAATGATATAATCAGTTATGTTCATGAGATGGACTGAGATATCTTACAACAATTTATATATGGCATAAAAACTATTCCTCTTTTAAACTGGGTATTGACTTCAAAATATGCCAACTTTTGTGGTAATTAAATACAAAAAGGATTCTTTTTTTTCTTAAGCCTTTGTAATGTACTACCCAGGTAATTTCATTCAATCCCATACCTTCAAATAATTCCCTACAATTAATGACTCACAAATCTTTTTTTCCAGCTCCAACCTCTACTTTGAGTTCCAGACTTTTATATTCGATTATATATTACAGCATCCATGTTTGAATGTTTACTGGTATCCCAAACATATCATGTCAAAAATTGAACTCATTATTTTTCTCCCACAAATGTGTTTCTATGATGTTTACCATCTCTTAGTAAATGATCCCACCATTCATACAGTTGTTCAGACCAGAAGTCTTGGGGTCTTTCTTCATTGTTTCTTTCCTCTCATATTCCTAATCCAATGCTTTTGATAGTCTTCTAAGCTCTATCTTCAAAGTATATTATGAATCTGACTACATAGCACCACCTACACCTGTACCACCTGAGTCAAAGTTAACATTTTTCAGCTGAGAGTCTTCAGTAAACTCACAAGTGGTCTCACTGCTTCAGTGTTTCTTCCCTGCCATTATAGTCTATTCAGTTGCTTGCTTAAACTTTTCAAATTAATTCCTATTACATTTTTTTTTTAAATCCAGAGTTCTTATGATGCCTAGAAACCATAGTCTCCTGGCTCTTTTTCTGACCTAATTGCCTGCCTTTCTCTTTCTCATTCATTCTACACTAGCTCAGTGGCCACCTTGCAATCAGAGAACACAAGAAGCATGCCCTTGCCTTGGGGTATTTACATTTGCTGTTCCCTTCATCTGGACACCTTTCCCCCAGATATTTTCATGACTTTTTTACTACATTTGAATCTCTCTTCAAATGTCACCCTCAATGAGGCCTTCCCCAATTACTCTGTGTAAAATTATATCTCCCCCCACTATTTCCATATCCATCTTGATGTACACTACTGAATGATTGTGACTACATTTTAAGTAAAATCTTATATAATATTTTTTCACCCTTACAAACAATATAATTTGATCTTCTGAACCACATTTCCTCTAATTTCCTAGTATAATTAAATCATTGGTATGTGAAGGAAGACTAAAATTGATGTTAGGTGGTGCTAAAACCATGATTAAATTTGACAGTTTTTTTCTTTACACAGTATTAATTAATTAATGACTGACTAAATTACAGGATAAGCAATCAGATTATTAATGACAAAATGCTAGTTAAATAGAACCACCATTGGGATTATATTTTGCATACTATTCAACTTATGCAAAAATAAATATATTAAATATCTAATTATTACTTGTTTTACTATTTCTCTTTTATTTTAGGAAATGATTTGCAACTGAGTGAATCAGGAAGTGACAGTGATGACTAAAGAAATATTCAGCTATAAATATATAATTGGCAAGCATGTGTTCATTTATTTTGTATTAAGAATAAAAACTCCTAAAACTGAGGAAAATGTGTCCTAACTTTGATGATGAAATAATTGAATTTCATTCAGAATTTTCAGTTGATGTTACATTTTAACTTTTTTACTGAGTGCCAACATTTTCATATGGTATTTTCATTTAATCTTAACAAAACCTTTGTGATGTATTGGTATTACTTCCATTTGACAGATGAGAAAACAGATTCAGAGGTTAGGTGACTTGCCCACAAATTCTTAGTTAAAAAGTGGCAGATCAGGTATTCTGGAATCAAATTCAGTGCTCTATTTACCACAATTTTGAAATGTCAAAATTATTGATTTATAATAAATATCACTGTATTTCTGAGCCTTTTGTATCTTGTATTCCTCAAATTTTGGTGAAAATACTTTAATTTTACACTAAATTAAGCTATAATTTAGGTTTTGTGGAGGTGACTCAAATGATTGGGCACCTTCCTCCCACATGGGAGGTCCCGGGTTTGGTTTCCGGTGCCTCCTTAAAAAAAAGAAGACGAGCAGATACAGAGAGCACACAACAATCAGACACAGAAAGCGGATAGCAAGTGCAAACAACAAGGTGGGGGGAGAAATAAATAAACAAATCTTAAAAAAAAAAAAAAAAAAAACCAGATTGTTGTCCCTTTACTTCCTGTAAAGGGATCACACCTTTGGAAAAAAAAAGTTCTCATTCCATGTACCCACTCTCTCTCCTGGTAATCTATAGTCTAGTTTCTGACTCTATAAGTTTGCTTTTTCTAATTGTTTCAAAGTACCATGGGTTTTATTTTTATCTCCTTTATATCCTGGACTGGGTACCAGAGAGATTGGTAAATAACTCAGAGCCACCAACAGGCAAGGACAAATAAAAACCCAAGCAAACACAAACAAGAAATGCCTAGTCTCTCTGTCCAAAGGACCAGGACAGGGGAAGCCAAAACCCCACCACACTCTCAGGGCAGAAGTGGGCCAATCCACCATAGCAGTGGTGACAGTGCCTGGGAGTTGCCTCCTGAGAGCCTCCTTATTGCTCAAATGTGGCCTCTCTCTAAGCTGAACTCAGCATACAAATACATTACCTTCCCCTCAGCATGGGACATGGCTCCTGGGAATGAGCCTCCCTGGCACTGAGGAATTACTACCAAGCACCAACTAGCAATGCAACTGGAAAAAGATGTTGACCAAAGGGGGGAAAGGGTAACGACAAATGAGATTATGTGGCTAAGAGACTTCAAAGTGAGTCAGCAGGTCATTCCAGAGGTTATGCTTGTGCACGTCTCAGCAGGATCTCATTGACTGCCAAAGTAAATATTGCCTCAAATAGCAGAGACATCCATACACTGGGCAGGGTGGATGGCTTGAGAGTTTGGTGCCCTGCCAGTGGGTCCTGCTTGGCAGTTTGTGCTCCCCAGTGTGACCATGTTGGACTCAGGTTGGTTTCCCTACACATCACTCTTCTGCCTCTTCTATTTGAGCCTGTGGTTGGTGCTGGAGTTGGTGGGTGTATGTCCAGGAGACTTGTCTTTGAGCTGTCCATATACTGGCTGGGCCCTGAGTCTCAACAGAGTTAGAGCACCTGCTGTCCAGTTCATTGGACTTACCTGGGACAACTAACAGGGAGATGGTGATGGACAGCGACCATCCTGAGGAACAGAGAGAGTCTGCAACTGCAAGCAAGATAGTCCATCCATCTGTCCCATGGGATCTAAGCCCCCTCTCAATTAGAGGTGGAGTGGGCAACACCATCCCAGAATCCTCAAGATTGGGGAATGAACAATGGACTAGAGAAGACTTACTAGTATTCTAGTATAGACTTATTGTGATTCTAGCAATGGAAGAACTTTTATCATTGATATGGGGGCAGTGGCCGCTGTAGGTTCTGAGGGGAGGGAGAGGGAGAACAGGTGTAAAATGGGGACATTTTGGGGACTCGGAAATTGTCCTGAATGACATTACAATGACAGATGCAAGCCATTATATATCTTGTCATAGCTTACAAAATTGTGCAAGAGAAAGTGTAAACTACAATGTAAACTACAATCCACTCTTAGTGGCAATACTCCAAAATGTGTTTGTCAGTTGTGGCAGATGTGCCACACTAGTGAAGGATGTTGTTGTGGGAGAGTGTGGGAGGGGTTGTGAGTGGGGCATTTGGGAATCCTCTATATTTTGTGTGTGGCATTTATGTAGTCTAGGTATCTTTTAAAGAAAATAAAGTGTATTTAGAGAAAGGGAAAAAAAAAAAGTCTGTGAGAAAATCTAAGGCAGATGTCAGTAAACTATGATCTGTAGACCAAATCTAACCTGCCATCTGTTTTCATAAATAAAGTTCTATTGAAACATAGTCATGCTCATTTACATATTGTTGATGGCTGCATTTGCTCCACAATGGCAGTTGAATATTTGCAACAAAGCACATATGATCTTCAAAGTATAATATACACAACATGTATAACATGGGAATAGGGGATACCATTTTATTGATAGGGAATTGGATACTATAAAGAAAAAACTAGTCATATGCATTAATTGCAAATAACATGTTTGTGTACATAGAAAATCTAAAATCTCAAACAATTAGAATTAATATGAATTTAACAAACTTGTTGGATAAAAGGTCAATATACACATAGTAATTATATTCCTGTATACTTACAATAGACACATGTATTTCTGCATACTAACAATAAACAAATGAGAAATGAAATTTTAGTTTTACAATAACAGAAAACAAAATAACTAGGGATATATATATAACAAAAGATATGCAAGATGCTTGCACCAAAAATTACAAAACATTGAGAGAAATGATAGGTGGATATACCATATTTATGGACTGGAGACTCAATATGGTTAAGATAACAATTTTCCAAAATTAATCTTTAGATTCACTGCAATCCTAATCAGAATTCCAGCAGATTTCCTTTGTCAGAATGGACAGTTTCTAAAATTTATGTGTATATGCAAATGACCTAGGATAACCAGGACAATATTGAAGCAGATGAACCCTATTTATCAAGACTTGCTCTCAAACTACATCAAGGAAGAGAGTGTATTTGTTGTGTAAGGACAAACAGATAAGTGGAATAGAACAGAATCTAGAAACAAGCCTACATACAGCACCTAACTTATAACAACGCCTTTAAAAAATATGTATATTCTGAACCAATTGGATACCCAAATGGAGAAAAAAAAGCACACTGGCTCACACCTCTATGTACAAAAATTAATTAGACAAGGATTACAAACCTAAATGTGAAGGTCTTCTAGAAGAAAATAAGGGAATATCTTTATGACTTTAGGACAAAGATTTCTTACACAAAAAAACACTAACCATAAAATAAAATAAGTTGTACTACTTTATTAAAAATTAAGCAATTCTGTTCTGCAAAAGACACCATTAAGAGTGAAAAGGGAAGATATAGTCTGAAAGAAGGGATTTGCAATACAGATATTCACCAAAGGAGTTGTATCCAGAATATATAAATGACACCTAAAAGCACTTAGGGAAGCTGTTTGGGAATACTTACTTTTTTAACAAATCAATTTTATTGATACATATTAATAAAGCATGCAATTCATCCAAAGTGTACAGTCAATGATATTTGGTATAATCACATAGTTGTACATTCATCAATTCAATCATTATTAGAGCATTTTCATTATTTCAATAATAATTTTTTTTAAAATTTACTATTCTTCACCTTTCAATCTCTCTCTTTCCCCTGCTGTACGTAGCTGCTATTTCTGCCTCTTCTTGCACAATTATTTATTTATTTATTTATTTATTTATTTATTTATTTAGCAGTTCATTGAGATATATTCACATACCATATGATCTATCTAAAGTGTATAAACAATGGCTTTTAGTATAATCACAATATTGTGCATTCATCATCACAAAAATTTTTAGAATTACTTCATTACTCCAAAAAGAAAAACTCCACATCCCTCAGCATAAATAACCACTAATCAAATTTCATCTTTAAAAATTGATTTATATTTACATTTTAGATAAATGGAATACAATATGTTACACAATATACTTAGTTCATAGTAACACAATCATACAGTATTTGTCCTTTTGTGTCTGGCTTGCTTCACTCAACATAATGTCCTCCAGGTTCATCCATGTTGTCATATGCTGTATTAGTCAGGGTTCTCTAGGGAATAGAATCAACAAGAGATATCTGTAAATAGTATGAAATTTTATAAGATCCTTTCACGTGACCGTGGGGATGCCTGAGTCCAGGTTCCGCAGGCAGGATGCAAACCAGGGGCTTCTATGAAAGTCCAATGAATGTCCTTGATGAGTTTCCGGGAGACATTGGCTGTCCAAAGATGAGCTGGGAAATTCTGACTGCTGAAATCACTTCACCATTTAAGGCATTCACCTGATTGGATAAAATGTTATCATTGCTGATGGCAATCACTCTGGGCGATCATAGATGTAATCAGCCATCTAGGCAGTAAACTCACTGATAACTAAAGCCCATAAATGTCCTTGTATTACAATTAGCCCAGTGCTTGCTTGACCAAACAACTACGCACAATTACCTGGTCAAGTTGACACATTAGCTTAACCATCACATATGCTTTACAACATCATTTCTTCTTACACCTGCCAAATATTCCATCATGTGAATACACCACAGTTTGTTTATCCATTCATCTGTTGATGGACACCTGGGTTGTTTCCAACTTTTGGCAATCATGAATAATGCCACTATGAACATAGGTGTGCAGATGTCTGTTCATGTCACTGCTCTCAGTTATTCTGGGTATATACCCAGTAGTGTTATTGCCGGATCACGTGGCAAATCTATTTTCAACTTCTTTAGGAACTGCCAGTCCTCCACAGTGGCTGTACCATTCTTCATTCCCACCAACAGTGAATAAGTATTCCTATCTCTCCACATCCTCTCCAACACCTATAGTTCTCTGTCTTTTTATAGTGGCCATTCTGATAGGTGTGAAATGATATTTCATGTAGTTTTGATTTGAATTTCCCTAATCATTAGTAATGTTGAACATTTTTTCATGTGTTTTTTATTTTTCCATTTGTATTTCTTCTTTGGACAAATGTCTTTTCAAGTCTTTTGCCCATTTTTTAATCAAGTCGTTTGTCTTTTTATTGTTGAGTTGTAACATCTCTTTGTATATCATGGATATTAAACCCTTATTGGACATGTGATTTCCAAATATTTTCTCCCATTGGTTTGGCTGCCATTTCACCCTTTTGACAAAGTCCTGTAAGATGCAAATTTGAGGTGATCCCATTTATTTTTTTCTTTTTGTTGTGCGTGCTTTGGGTATAAGTTCCAAGAAACCTACCACAAGGTTTTTAAGATGTTTTTCCACTTTTTCTTCTAGTAGTTTTATGGTCCTGGCTTTTATATTTAGGTCTTTGATCCATTTTGAGTTGATTCTTGTATAGGGAGTAAGATAGAGGTCCTCTTTCATTCTTTTGGATATAGATATATCATTTTCCCAGCACCATTTGTGGAAAAGACTGTTTTGTCCCATTAACATGGATTTGGTAGGTTTGTTAAAAACTAGTTGCCTGTAGAGGTGAGGGTTTATTTCTGGGTTCTCAATTCTACTCCACTGATCGATGTGTCTTTCTTTATGCCAGTACCATGCTGTTTTGACCACTGTAGCTTTGTAATATGTTACAAGATCAGGCAGTGAAATCCCTCCCATGCCACTCTTCTTTTTTTAATGCTTTTGGCTATTCGAGTCACTTTTCCTTCCAAATGAATTTGGTAATTGCCTTTTCTATTTCTGTAAAATAAGCTATTGGAATTTTGATTGGTATTGCATTAAATCTGTGAATCAGTTTGGGTAGGATTGACATCTTCACAATTATTAGTCTTGCAGTCCATGAACACAGAATGTCTTTCCATTTGTTCAAGTCTTCATTGATTTCTTTTAACATTGTTTGGTAGTTTTCTGCATAAAAATCCTGTACTTCTTTGGTTAAATTGGTTCCTAGGTATTTGAGTCTTTTTGTTGCTATTGTAAATGGAATTCTTTCCCTGATTTCCTCCTCAGATTGTTCAATACTAGTGTACAAAACATTACTGATTTTTGCATGTTGATCTTGTATCCTGCCACTTTGCTGAACTCATTTATTAGCTCAAGTAACTTTCATTTCAGAATTTTCTAAATCTAAAATCATGCCATCCACAAATAATGAGAGTTTTACTACCTCTTTTCCTATTTGGATGCCTTTAATTTTTTTTTTTTCTTGTCTAATTGCTCTAGCTAGAACTTCTAGTACAATATTGAATAACAATAATGATGGTGGGCATCCTTGTCTTTTTCCTGGTCTTAGATGGAAAGCTTTCAACCGTTTTTGATTGAGTACAATGCTGGCTGTGGGTTTTTTCATATATGTGTTTTATCATATTGATGAACTTTCCTTCTATTCCTATCTTTTGAAGTGTTTTTATCAAGAAAGGATGGTGGATTTTGTTGAATGCCTTTTCTGTGTCAATTGAGATGATCATGTGTTTTTTTTTCCCTTCAATTTGTTAATGTGGTGTATTACATTGATGGATTTTCTTATGTTGATACAGATTTGCATACAAGGAATAATCTCACTTGGTCATGATGTTTAAGTCTTTTGATATGCTGTTGGATTCAATTTGCAAGTATTGTGTTGAGAGTTTTTGCATCTATGTTCATTAGAGAGATTGGTTTGTAATTTTCTTTTCTTGTAGTGTCTTATCTGGCTTTGGTATTAGGGTGATGTTAGCTTCATAAAATGTGTTGGGTAATTTATCCTCCTCTTCATATTTTTGGAAGAGTTTAAACAGGATTGGTGTTAATTCTTTTCTAAATGTGTCATAGAATTCACTTGTGAAGCCATTTGGTCATGGACTTTGTTGGGAGATTTTTGATGATGGGCTCAATCTCTTTAAATCTGATTTTTTTTTTTTTTAAGTTCTTGTATTTCTTGTAGTGTCAGTGTAGGTTGTTTGTGCATTTACAGGAATTTGTCCATTTCATCTAGTTTTTTGGCATACAGTTTCTCATAATATGCCCTTATGATCCTTTTTGTTTCTGTGGGGTCAGTCGTAACTTCCACCTTTTCATTTCTGATTGTTTTTATTTGCATCTTCTCTCTCTCTCTTTTTTTTTTTTTTTTTTTTTGTTAGTCTAGCTAGGGGTTGGTCGATTTTATTCATCTTCTCAAAGAATCAGCTTCTGGTTTTGTTGCTTTTCTCTATTTTTTCTCAAATTCATTTATTTCTGCTCTAATATTCATTATTTCTTTCCTTCTGGTTGCTTTGGGATGGTTTGCTGTTCTTTTTCTAGTTTCTTCAGTTGTTCAGTTAAATCTTTGAGTTTAGCTCTTTATTCTTTTTAATATAGGCATTTAGGGGTATAAATTTCTAACCCAAGACTGCTTTCGCTGTATCCCATAAGTTTTGATAACTTGTGTTCTCACTTTCATTTGTCTCAATATATTTACCAATTTCACTTGCAATTTCTTCTTTGACTCACTGGTTATTTAGAAGTGTGTTGTTCAGCTTCCACACATTTGTGAATTTACCTCTTTCCTGTCTATTTTTTATTTCCAGTTTCATTCCATTATGATTGAAGAAGGTGCTTTGTATAATTTCAATCTTTTTATATTTTGAGAGCTGCTTTGTGTCCTAATATGTGGTCCATCTTGGAGAAACATCCATGGGCACTTGAGAAGAATGTATAACCTGTTGAACTTGGATGCAACGTTCTGTATATGTTTGTTAGGTCCAACTTGTTTATCATATTGTTCAAGTTCTCTGTTTCCTTGTTGATCTTCTGTCTAGTTGTTCTATCTAATGATGTGAGTGGTGTGTTGAAGTCTCCAGCGATTATTGTAGAGACGTCTATTTCTCCCTTCAGTTTTGCCAGAGTTTGCCTCATGTATTTTGGGGAATCCCAGTTAGGTGCATAGATATTAATGACTGTTATATCTTCTTGGTGGATTGTGTGTTTTATTAATATATAATGGCCTTTTATATCTCTTATACCTTTTTTTGCATTTAAAGTCTGTTTTGTCTGATATTAGTATAGCTACACCTGCTCTTTTTTGGTTACTATTTCTGTGGAGTCACTTTTTCCAAATTTTCACTTCCAGCCAGTTTGTATCCCTGGGTCTAAAGTGAGTTTCTTTTAAGCAGCATATGGATGACTCATGTTTTTTAATCCATTCTGTTGGCCTATTTTTTTAATAGGAGAGTTTGATCCATTCACATTCAATAATATTAGTGTAAATGCATTATTTACTTCTACCATTTTATTCCTTGGTTTTCATGTGTCATATCATATTTTCATCTGTCTTTTTACTCTTTTGGTTATCCTTCTGCTATTCATTCTTCTATTCTCTTCTATAAGCCTCTCTTTCCTGTCTTTTTATTTCAGGCTCTTAGGCTTCCTTTAATATTTCCTGCAAAGGTGGATTCTTTTTTATGAACTCTCTTAGTTTCTGTTCATTTGTGAATATTTTATACTCACCTTCATATTTGAAGGACAATTTTACTGGATAAAGAATTCCTGGCTGGCAGTTTTTCTCTGTCAGTATCCTAATTGTATCATACTACTGCCTTCTCACCTCCATGGTTTCTGATGAGAAATCCACACTAAGTCTTCCTGGGCATCCCTTGTATGTGATGGTGATAGAAGTCAACATGGTGAGCACCTTTGAGAGAAGATGGGTTTACTGGGAGGCAGACACAGTGGGTACTACTTTCTGAAAGACTTGCAGCACTCAGGTGCTAAAAATATTTTTTATCTTATATGGGTGGAGGTTTTGTGAGTTATGTAAAATTAATTGAGCAGTACCCTTAAGATTTGTGCATTTTAGTTTGTTATATTTAATTTTTAAAGTCCATAAACAGAATCAATAAGAAAAATATTTGCAACATAGAGGATGGCAGAGGACTAATATCAATAATATGCAAATAACTCATACATATTTACAAGAAGGGGACAAACAAAACAATAGAAACATGGTCAAAGGACAGGAATAGACAGTCTCAAAAAGTATAAAAGCATGTGGTTTTGGCTCAGCAATCTCACATCTGGAAAATTTTCCTACAGATATATTTGACTTATATGCAAAGTCATTATTGCAGTTTTATTTATAATAGCAAAAGACTCAAAACAACCTAAATATGTATCAATTAAGAATTAATTAAATGAACTATATTCACATCCATTCAGTTGATATCCTATTCACAAATTTATTGCCTATTTGGATATCCTCTTTTTTGAAATATCTGTTCAAACCTTTTGAAGATTTTTCCTTTTGATTATTCAAATTTTCTTTTTGATTTTTGGAATTACTAATATAGTTTGAATACAAATCCTTTTTCAGATATTTGTAATATGCATATTTTCTCTCACTCTGTGAATTGTTTTTTCATTCTTATTGGTTTCTTTTGCAGAATAAAAGTTCTTAACTTTATATCATTCAATATATCAATTTTTTTTCTTTTATATTTGCATATTTTATGTCCTACTTAAGAAATCTTGATTTACCCCAAGGTAATAAAAAGGTTCCCTTATTATTTATTCTAAAGGATTTTTTTTTTTAACTTTAAAATTTAGATATGCAATCTATATAGAATTGATTTTTGTGTATGGTGTGAGGTAGGGCTCAAAATAAAAATTTTTGTATGCATATCCAAATGGTGCTTAGTTATTGCAAATACCACCATTTCCTTCACTGCACTGTAGAATTGTCTTTTTCATAAATTATGTCTCAGTAGTTGTGTGGGTCTTTTTTAAAGAAACAAGCTCTATTCTATTTCATTCATTGCCTTATCTATCTTTGTGTTGTTACTGCGCTGTCATAATTATTATAACATTATAATAGGTCTTATATTGGATAGTATAGGTCCTCCACGATTGTTATTCTTCAAGATTGCCTTTCCTATTCTTGGCCTTTTGCATCTCTATTTGAATTTTAAAATTCAACTTGTGATTTTATACACACACAAAACCTCCTGGGATTTTTATTGTATTGAAACTATGGGTTAATTTGGGAAATATTAATATTTTACCTTCTGAACCATGAGCATGGTGTGTCTCTCAATTTATTTATATCTTCTTTAATTTCTTTCAATAATGCTTCATAGTTGATCTTGAAAATTTTTAATTATATTTATTCCCAACTATTTTTCATTCCATTATAGCTGGTAAACTTTTTAAGTTCTGTTTTCTATTTGTTGCCAATATTTAAATACAATTCATTTTTGTGTGCTGATTTTATATTCAGTGGCCTTGCTAACACATGTTCTCTTTTCATTTCATATTGGCCTCTCCTATCTGACTATATCATTTTACATATTAGTATTTACCATTACAGAGCTTGTCTTCTGTCCAGGTGTGACTGTAAAACCTCACTCTTTGATGTCGTGATCACTGAGACCACAAATATTCTTTTACTTTTGTGGGAACCCTCTGATCTTTACATCTAAGAAATAATTTGGAGGCCTGTTTCTCTGCCCACACAGAGACTTCTCCACTATTTGTTCCTGCCATTAACAATTTTGCCTTGCTCTGTTAATCAGTTATCTTAGACCTTTGCTGCCAACGTATCCCCTACAAAATTACTAATTGTTTTTGTAATCCGCTACCCCATTATCAGTCTGGAATTCTTGTGAAGTTATTTACGATCCCTCACGTGCACTATGCCTACCTGAGCCCCTGCATGTACACCTTGACCTTTGGCTATGTGAAAAAGAGAATAAAAACTGTGTTGGGGATCAGCTCAAGAGAACAGTTTCTTCAGCTGTACTCCCCCTGACATCTCTCAACCTCCGTGTTAAGAGTAATTTCACTGCACCGTGGTGGGCTCTGCTGGACAGACCCCCGCAAGACTTTGCAGGATGGATTCCTGTATACCTTATCACTGGTATTTTAAATTCTTCCACTTTTATTGTCTTTTGTGGCTCTGAACAATTTGTGCTCATTTTTATTCAGGAAGTGCTTTTCTCTTTGATCTTTTCTCTTTTGTCCTTCTACCTGATTTCAAGTTAGCAAAAATAAATAAAGTATAAGAGACATGTTGTTATGATAGAAAGGGTTTTGGATTAAGACTTGAGAGTCTAAGCTTCTAGTCCTTGATCTGTCCCTTCTAAGAACATCTATGCTATTCTTCAGACTAAAATAGAAGAGGGATATAAAACTGTTGCAGCTGTCGTGATGAAAAACCCAAACTGGCACTCGGAGAGAGTGGAGGAACCAGGCTTTATTACACGTGCAGGCCCAGAGGAAAGTTCAGTTTCCAAATTCTGGGTCCCCAGCCCCAGTTTTCTGGAGTTTTTATTGGGGTCTGCAGGCTCCCGTTCGTTGGCTAGCGAGTTGGTGGGTAGAATTTTTCCATTACCTTAGGCAACTAAGCAAGCATGTTATAGAAGCAGAATTGCAGGTTACGAAATCAAGTGGGCAGTGTTACAGAGCCAGAAGTGCAGGTTTCAGTTCTAAGGCAGGAGATTCTTGTCAGGAAAAGGGGGAGGGGTAGGGCTGTAGTGACTTTTCCTTATCATTCCCCGCCTTTGATGCCCTTATAATTCCCATAGGGCATCATCTGTACTCAAGGGACTTTATCCCCTTAGGGCTAGAATCTTGGTGGTAGTTAACCTGATGAGTGCCTTTATCAGGCATGGGCCAAAGATGGCTACTATGAGCAAGATGAATAAGGGTCCGGCCAGGGGCTGAAGCCAAGAGGTCCACTGTCCGAGGTTCCAGTCCCAGAACTTGTTCAAGTGGTTTTTCCTCTTTTGGATTTGATCTCTAAGTTCTTTCACTTTGGTAGTGACTATTCCTGTCTCATTAACATAATAACAGCACTCTTCCCCCAGGAAGATACACGTCCCCCCTTTCCTCACAAACTGAGGCTTCGGATAACTTATAACATTCTGCCGGCAAATAGGTACGGTGGGTAAAGGAAGAGGAGGATTAGTATTTCCCTGCGAGCTGTTTCAACCTATCCGTTGCTGAGAGAGGGGCAGTCTTGTAACAACTGGAGCAGGGCTGGGAACTGGTGTCAGCCCTGAAGGAGAATAGGAAAAACAGGCACAGAAACATCTTACTAGGCACCAGTATGCTATAGCAATTAGGGTTCTATTCACAACAGTCCAGTCCACTGAGGCCACAGCCGCGAGTCCAGTTCCAAACACCAAGGCGATCAGGCCGCATAAACACAGACCCCACCAGGAGCAGGGGTCCATTCAGCGGGGTTGGTGCTCGAGGATCTTGGTGATTCGCACTCTCAGGGGGTGGTCAGGTACAGGTTGGGCTGCCCAGCTGTTCTTCTCCTTATCGGGACGGGCCTTCTTGACTCTCGATTGATGAATCCAGGGGGTGATGCTTGCAACTTTAAGAGCAGTGGAAGTTATAAGGATTACAGTATGTGGACCTGTCCAGGAAGGCTGGAGGGGTTCTTTCCTCCAGTCTTTGACCCAGGCCTGGTCCCCTGGCTGATGAGGGTGCACTGGGTGTCCCAAGGGAATGAGGTTTTGGGACAGGACAGTTTTATGAATTTCAGCTAGAGTTCTTCCAAGCTGTTGGAGAATGGAATCTAGGTTGGCCTCCCCCGGAAGCCTGAGACTTCCTCTGAACGCCTGGATGACTGGGGGTGGCCGCCCAAACAGAATTTCAAAGGGAGAGTAGCCTGTGGGTCCTGGGGTGCACCTAACTCGGAGAAGGGCCAAAGGGAGTAAATCTACCCGGGAGGGACCAGTTTCCTGGCAGAACTTTGCTAAGGTGGCTTAGAGGGTTCGATTCATGCGCTCAACTTTCCCTGAACTTTGAGGCCTGTGCTGCTTTGTTTTTTCATGTACGAACAGATTAGGAGTCACGTTTGGAAGCCCCAAGGTGGGGGGCTTGGCTGAGTTGTTTCTTGATGTTTTGAAAAACCTCGTTGGACTTTTCCCCAGGCAAGAGATTCCCTTTCCTGCCCTGCCAGAGCTTCATAAAGGGGTCTGGCCATTGCTGCAAACCCAGGGATCCAGATGTGGCAGCTACCTCTCTTTTTGTGGTGGGTGTGGGGATGGAGCAGATCACCCTTTTCCGCTCGGGTCCTAGCGTCTGGAGCCTTCGCAAGATGTTGAACCTTAGGTATTTGACCCACTGTTTACAGATCTGAGCCATTCTACTGTGTGGGAGAGAGTGTGGTCTATGGTGTGAACTGTTCTATGGTTGGTGGCAAGGCCCCAGGATGTGTAAGTCCATTGAGGGTGGTGGGCCACACTTGTGGGTGATGTTTGTGTGGGATGTGGTGGGACATGTGGGAGGTGGGCAACATGGGAATCCCAGTGGGTTCCGTGTAATATTTTGGGTAATCTAAGCACCTCTTAAAATATATTTATATATATATATAAATAAATAACATTTTTGTAAGCAAATGCACATATATGCATATATATTTATATATCATTTTGCAAATGTTGGTATGTATTGTGAAAATTTTGATTTTTACCCAGAATAAAAAAAAAAAAAAAAAAAGTTGGAGGAGAGTTTGGGTTCCCTTCCAGCAACTTTCTTCCGTGTGAAGTTTCCATTCTTCACTTCGGGGCACGGTGATGAGGAGAGTGAGACTGGTTCTGAGGCTTAAGCTTGCTGAGCCTTTAGGTTTGAAGGTAACCTGGGCCCCAAGTTTGGTTAGGAGGTATCTGCCAAGCAGGGGAACTGGGCACTCAGGCAGGTACAGAAACTCATGAGTTACATCATGGCCGCCGGGCTGGCAGGTCCTTGACTGGCAAAAGGGCCATCGGTTCGACTGGTCTCCAGTCATCTCTATTCAGGGTTGAGTCCTGCCAGCCTGACCAGGTGGTCTTGGGGCTCTGGTCAATATTTTCCTTTAGGGGTGCTTCCTCTTGGTATCTGAGACTTCTGGGGGCACTCATTTTTCCAGTGTCCACTCTCTGCAGTAAGCGCATTGGTCTCTAGCCAGCGGCGTCCTCCTGGTGCTTCGCCCACTTTTGTGAGGTGGTCCATTTCACCTGGTGGGGTCGGCATTTCCCAGGGCTGACGCTAGTAAGGAGGTTTGGTGCTTCATTCGTTTTTTGGCTTCTCTCTCGGTGACTTCATCCCGATTGACGAACACTTTGTTGGCGACCTCTAGCAGTTGAGAGATGTTCAGGCCCGTGAATCCTTCCAACATTTGGAGTTTTCTTTTGATGTCTGCCGCTGCTTGTGCCACAAAAGCGGCGTTCACCATCCTCTGGTTTTCTGGAGCTTCTGGGTCGAAGGATGTGTAGATCCTGAAGGCCTTGCAAAGCCGTTCATAGAAATCCCCCAGACACTCATTGGGTTTTTGAATAACTGAGGTTGTTTTTGTCATGTTCATGGGTCATTTAGCCCCTTTTTGGACTCCTCAGAGGAGTGCTTCCTGATATAGTTGAAGCGCAGCTAGTCCCTGTTCAGTGTTAAAGTCCCAGTTAGGCTTACTTTCCAGTGCCGCCACCCGTGCCCAATCCTCCAGGTCTAGGACACTAGTAGGGGCCTGCTCTTGTCCTGAGGCTGGGGTGGACCCTGTGTCTCACGGAGGGGCATCTGCACTGCAGGCTGTGCTGACCGGAGTCTCCTTGCCAATGGGGTTGCAGGACTCCCCTCTGGTGGGGTCATCGGTTCTGCAAGGGCTGGGGTGGTGGTATCACAGTGTGATTTGCCCATACCTCTGGGCCAGGAGGGGAGACTGAAAGAGGAGGCGTGTCTAGGAGACCTGCCGGTGCTCCTGAGCCAGGAGGAAGGGCTGGGGCGGTTGGCACATATGGTGGTGGGGGCAGTGGTGGGTCTTCCGAGGACCCCTGATAAATGACTGGTTTCTGGTGCTTCGCTTCTTGTGCAACTAAGACCCTGCTCTGTCCCTTCCTTCCAATGCACAAGTGAACCCAAGGGGGCAGAGTCCGGGCTATTTTTAACCAGGAGTCAATATAGGGGAACTGATCTGGGTGGCTAGGGGTTCTGTGACTACTGGCCACACCGCACAGACCTTGGCTATGTCTAGGGTCTCTTTCGAGGGCCAGTCGATGTTAAGAGTGGGCCACTCCAACTCACATAGAGTTCAAAGGGTGCTGGGGTTCATCCGGATACCATAATCTCTAGAAAATCCCTTCCTGAAGTTCTTAAGCATGCAGTTCAAGACAGTGGGTTTTGACTGTGATGAGCCCATACCCTGTGTCGGTGGCACAAGACAGACAAAGGTGAGGTGCCTCTTTTAAGGTCACTCAGATGCCCACCTGTCCGCGTCCCTCGCGGGAACTTAGGCTTGTCTTAGCTAAGGCGTCCAGACAATTTTCCGGGTGCGCTGTTATGCCGGATGACGTAGCCATGGAAACAGGTTGGGACCCACTCTGACCCCATGGCACAGGCTGTGGGACCACAAACTGGTACAATAGGCACAAGCCCCTACCATCCACATTCACGCACACAATCACTCAGAGGCTAAACAATCCTTCCCACAGGAATTGCCCTATACTGGAGTCTCGTCACGTGAGACCTTAGGAGGTGATCAGTCTCCTCTTCTGTCCAGAGACGGGCCTGACTGGGGCTTGGCAACTGGGAGCTTACCTTTCCAAAGTCTTCTGATATCATTCAGTCCGTCTCTCTCCCTTGAGTCCGACTGGGACGTGGGGACACAGCCCATGGGGGTCCACCTCAGAAGAAGGTCCCATCAAGACGACAGGAGGCACCTACCTCGTTTGCTCGGAGATCGCCGTTGGCCATGCCCTTCGGTCCCAAGCTGGAGGCACAATGGGCCTGCTCAGTTGGGTTTCCTGGTCAGGGAACCAAATGTTGCGGCTGTCATGATGAAAAACCCAAACTGGCACTCGGAAAGAGTGGAGGAACCAGGCTTTATTACACGTGCGGGCCCAGAGGAAAGTTCAGTTTCCAAATTCTGGGCCCCCAGCACCAGTTTTCTGAAGTTTTTATTGGGGTCTGCAGGCTCCCATTCATTGGCTAGCAAGTTGGTGGATGTAATTTTTCCATTACCTTAGGCAACTAAGCAAGCATGTACAGATGCAGAACTGCGGGTTACAAAATCAAGTGGGCGGAGTTACAGAGCCAGAAGTGCAGGTTTCAGTTCTAAGGCGGGAGATTCTTGTCAGAAAAAGGGGAGGGGTAGGGCTGTCGTGACTTTTCCTTATCAAAACCAGTGTTCCCTAAATCCCTGACATAAGAATCACCATGGGTACATGTTAAAAATACAGGGCTTAGGTCCCTACTTAAACTTATTGAATTAAAATTTTCAAGGGAAAGACCTGTAAATTTGTATTTATATAAGAATTGCCTTACATGGGACATGGCTCCTGGGAATGGGACTCCCTGGCCCTGAGGAATTATTACCAAGCGCCAACTAGTGATGGATTTGAAAAAAAGACCTTGACCAAAAGGAGGAAATATTAAATACAAATGAGTTTTTATGGCTAAGAGATTTCAAAGTGAGTCAGGAAGTCATTCCAGAGGTTACACTTATGCACATCTCAGCAGGATCTCATTGACTGCCACAGTAAACAGTGCCTCAAACAGGGGGTTCCTGAAGGTCTAGATACATCTAGACACTATAGGCAGGGCAGACAACCTCAGGAATTCAGCACCCTGCCAGTGGACCTTACTTTGGAATATATGCGCCCCAATGTAACAGAGTTGGACTCATTTACAATTTCCCTAAACGTGACTCTTCTGCCCCTTTTATTTGAATCTATAGTTAGCACTATACCCATTAAATATATGTCCCAGAGACTTAAATATTTGGTCTGTTCATATTCTGGTTGAGCCCTGAATCTCATCAGAGCTACTCTCTAGTTCATTGGACTTGCCTAGGACAAATTGAAAAAAAGATAATGATGGACAACACCCATCCCAAAAATCAGAGAGTATCTATAACTGCAAGCAAGACAGTTCCATCCATCTGCCCAATGGGATCTATGCCCCCTTTCAGTTGGAAGCAGAGTGGGCATCACCATCCCCAAATCTTCAAGATGGAGGAATGAACAAACTTAAGGGGGGAATGCAACTGTGGACCAAGATAGACTTATTATTATTCTAGTAATGTAAGAACTTGTAACACTGATATAAAGACTGTTCACCAGAGATTCTTAGGGGAGTGAGAGGGAAGAATAGGTGTAACATGGAACATTTCTGGGACTTTGGAATTGTTCTGCATGATATTGCAATGATGGATCCAGGCCATTATACATTTTGTTAAAGTCTATAAAATTGTATGGTACTAAGTGTAAACCATAATGTAAACTATAGACCATGGTTAGTAGAAATGCTTCAATATTTTTTCATCAGTTTTAACAAATGTACCACGCTAATGAAAGATGTTGTTAATGGGGAGAGTGTGGGGTATATAGAAATCTTCTTTATTTTCTATGTAACTTTTATGTAATCTTAAGCTTCTTTAAAAATTCAGAAAAAAAAAAAAGAATTGCCCTGAATGATTCTTATCATCAAAGTTTGGTTCATATTTTTGGAACAAAATTAAGATTCCTTCCATCTGATATTATTTGATTCTATGAATGCTAGCATTTTGCTGATATAATTAAACAAAGAATTAAACATCAGAACAAGGGAGTATCAGGGAACCAATTCCTATACTTTAAAATTTGGTATTTTTGGTACATATGAACACAAATTAATTGATGTATTGCCTACAGATGGTATTCCATCTGCTCTGCCAGATCAAATACCATTCCAGAGGCACAAGGCTATAATAGAACCACTGACAAGAAGATTTGCAAAGCATCAGTGCTTCTACTACTTAACTTGGATAGTAACTTATGGCTAATCATTTGTTTTGCATCATTAACCAAACTGGGTCAGAAAGAGCAGTACTCCCTGAAAGCTTAATCATTAATGCCACAATCAGAACAGAAACTGGGCTCTTCTTTGGGTAAAGGTTGATGGGAGAGGGGGGATGAGGTATATAATAGCAAGCTGAGAAGACATGACCAAAGTCTGAAGTAAGGTTTAGGGAGAAAAGGGCAAAATTTATCCTGGTCTTATTTGTTAATAAATTACTAAAATCAGTACTCTAAGAATTTTGTGAGGGATAGAGCAATGTGTCATTCTCTCATATTCTAACTAAATCATTCATTCTGGTGTTGCCTGACCTCCTCCTTGGTTTAGTTGTCATTTTTTCTCTTATTTTTCTCGTAACTCTCAGGCAATTCTTTTCCCTCTTCTTTTGACTGACACCATACTCTTTTGTTCTTCTTTTACCTCTTTGACATAGTAAAAATAATACAGTTTAAAATGTATCTATAATCTTGGGTAGTTTTTTTTTTTTTTTTTGAGTTAATTTTTTTATTTTTAAAGATTCTTTAGATGACATAAATTTTACATAAAAAAATATAGGGGATTTCCATATTCCCCACCCCCCCTCCTACACTTTCCCCCATTAACAACACCTTTCATTAGTGTGGTACATTTGTTACAATTGAGGAAGAAATACTAAAGCATTGCTACTAACCATGAACTATGGTTTACATTAAAATTTATACTTCGCACCACACAATTTTATAGGATTTGACAAAATGTATAATGACCTGTATCCATCATTGCAATGTCATGCAGGGCAATTCCAATGTTACACCTATTCTTCCCTTTCCCTCTCCTCGTATCAATGATACAAGTTCTTCTATTGCTAGAATAATCATAAGTGTACTTAAGTTCATAGTTGCATTCCTCCCTTATGTTTGTTCATTCCTCAGTCTTGAGGATTTGGGGATGGTGATGCTGACTCTGCTTCCGATTGAGAAGGCTTAGATCCCATTGGGCAGATGGATGGAATTGTCTTGCTTGCAGTTATAGATACTGTCTGGTTTTTGGATGGGTGTTGATTATCATTATCCTTTTGTTATTTGTCCAAGCCAGTCCAATGAACTGGAGAGTAGAGTTGGCTGCAAGTCTGCTGAGATACAGGGCTCAACCAGCATATAAACAGAACAAAGATTTAACTCTGGGATATATATTTAACAATATAGTGCTAATTATAGGTTCAAATAAAAGGGGCAGAAGAGTAGAAGTATAAGGAAATTGTAAATGAGTCCAACTCTGTTACACTGGGGATCATATATTCTAAAGTAAGGCCCACTGACAGGGTACTGAGTTCCTGAGGTTTTCTGCCCTGCCTATAGTGTCTAGATGTCTCCAAAGTCCCCAGAAACCCTGCTCTTTGAGGCACTGTTTACTGTGGCAGTCAATGAGATCCTCCTGAGATGTGCATAAATGACCTCCTGGCTCACTTTGAAATCTCTTAGCCATAAAAACTCATTTGTATTTGATATTTCCCCCTTTTGGTCAAGGTCTTTTTCCAAATGCATCACTAGTTGGTGCTTAGCAAAAATCTCTCAGTGCCGGGGAGGCTCATCCCTGGGAGTCATGTCATGCAGAGGGGAAGGTAGTGCATTTATATGCTGAATTTGGCTTAGAGAGAGGCCACATTTAAGCAACAAGGAGGCTTTCAGGAGGGAACTCTTAGGCAATATATAATACTAGGCTAAATTTCAATTTCTTGAGAAAAGTTTCAGAAGCACAACCATCATTATCAAGGGCCTAGCGTAATGGTCTGTCCTCCTTCACTAGACACTGCTCATGTACTCAGGGGATTCTTGCTGCTCTATTAGAGAATGTAGCAGGACTTCCCAGGATGGCAATTCAATACTCTTTCAGTTATTGTGCAGGTCTTCACTCACCAAGACAATGCCCCATCAACACCTGAACATATTCATATGCCATAGAAGCATGCCCCAGGTGCACTCCTACCCATATATACCCCCATCACTAGCAACCTGCACCAGTGAGTCTCCCCTGCCACAATCGTGACCCTTCTGCAATCAAAAACCTCCCCAAAAATAAAGCTAAGAAATTAAACAAATAAAAATAATAAGAAAATAAAATAATTTGCTCTTTCTCTGATAAGGACTAAAATTATATTCCATGAGGGAGTCCATTCACTAAAAATTAAGGAAAATGATGTTTGCAACATTACCTATAAAGAAATTAGTTCATTATATTTGCTGAAATTAAATTTTATTTTTTTAATGAAAAGATGGATGCAACTTTTATTTCTTTAGTAGAGAAATTGAAGGTTTATAGAACAACCATGCACAAAATACAATATTCCCATAAACCACCCCACCACTAAGACCTTCCATTAGTATGGAACATTTGTTACAATTGATGATAGCACACTTTACAATTGTACTATTATCTATAGTCCATGGTTTAACTTAGGGTTCACCATTTGAGTAGTGTAGTTCCATGGATTTTTAAAAATTTGTAATCTATTACCATTTATACAATCTAATTTCTCCTTTTAATCACATTCAGATATATGTTTCAATGCTGTTAATTATGTTCACAATATTATGCTACCATCACCACCATTCAATACCAAAACATTTCCATTATTCCAAATAGGAATCCTATACATTTTTTTCAGTAATATGCAATTTATTTATTTTTTTAACAAAACCATTTTATTGATATGTATTAATAAAGCATAAATCCATCCAAAGTGTATAATCAATGGTATTCGGTTTAGTCACATAGTTATGCATTCATCACTCCAATCATTTTTAAAGCATTTTCATTATTCCAGTAATATTAATAATACTAAAAAACAAAAATCAACCAAACAAACAAAACTCATCACCTCTCAATCAGTCTATTCTTCCCCTGCCCTACATAACTGCTATTCTGTTTCCTTCTCTCTAGTATATTTGTATTTATATTTTGTAAAAACAGTCTTATATATGCAAAATCACACATATTTGTATTTTACATGAGGTTTCACTTCGCTATATAGTCCCATGTTACATTTTTCAGTTTTCCTTCTAGTAATATAAATGTCCTTTGGCTTTCCCTTCCAACCACTGTCATACCCATATAATAGCTCTCTAGTCACAAACAGCATGATGTGCTCTCACCATTTCTACTCATTTCCAAAGATTTACAAACAACCTCTTTTAAAAAGAATTTTTTATAAAGAAGACTTAGATTGCATAAATGTTACATCAAAGAAGTAGGGGATTCACATATACCCCACTCCTCCTTCTCCACTTTTCCCTACTAACAACATCTTTCTTTAGCATGTGGCATTTGTTACAATTGATGAACACATATTGAAGCATTGCCACTAACCATGGTCTATAGTTTACATTATAGTTTACACTTTGCACAGCACAATTTTATAGGTTTTGACAAAATATATAATGGCCTGTATCTGTCGTTGCAATTTTAACCAATTCTGTACTGATTAACCCTCAGCTTTCTATTCCCTACTCTCATTCTATTTTCTGGTGACCTATATTAATTCCATGAGTTTATAAAATGTGTTTAGTTTATAATAGCACAATCATATAGTATTTGTCCTTTTGTGTCTGGCTTGGTTCACCCAACATTATGTCCTCCAGTTTCCTCCATGTTGTCATATGTTTCAAGACTTCATTTCTTCTTACCGCTGCATAATATTCCATTGTGTAAAGAGCACAGTTTGTTTATCCATTCATCGGTTGATGGACACTTGGGTTGTTTCCAACTTTTGTCAATCATCAATAATGCTGCTATGAACATCGGTGTGCAGATGTCTATTCATGTCACTGCTCTCAGTTCTTCTGGGTTTATACTTAGTAATGGTATTGCTGGATCCCACGTTAAGTCTGTATTATATTCAACTTCCTTAAGAACTGCCAAACAGTCCTCCACTGAGGTGGTACCATTCTATATTCCCACCAACAGTGAATAAGCATTCCTATTTTTCCACATCCTCTCCAACATTTACAGTTCTCCAACTTTTTTTGTTGCCATTTTTAAGTCAATTTTCTTGATCTATAATTTACATAGAGTAAAATTCACCTATTTTAGATGTACAGTTACATGAATGTTGACAAGCACCTTCAGTCATATATCCCCCACCACAATAAAAATATAGACTATTTCCAGCACCCCCAAAAATTCCCTCATGCCCCTGTGTGGTCAATGCCCAGTTCATATCATCTCAGTCCCTAGAATTTTACTTTTTAAAAAATGTCATTTAAAGGGGGATGGACGTGGCTCAAATGGTTGGGCGTCCGTCTCCCATATGGAGGGACCCAGGTTCGATCCCCAGGACCTCCCTGTAAAAAAAAAAAAAAAAGTCATTTAAATTGAAAATGTAACACGTGGCCCTTTTTTTTTTTTTTTTTTTTTTGAGGTACCGGGGGAGGAGATTGAACCCAGGACCTCATTTGTGAGAAGCCGGTGCTAAATCACTGAGCCACACTGGCTTCCCTGAGTAAGTTTTTTTGTTTGTTTTGCTTATTGTTTCTTTTTTGTTTTTTCAGGAGGCACCAGGAATCCAACAGAGACCTCCCATGTGGGAAGTGGGCACTCAACTGCTTGAACCACATCTACTTCCAACACATGGCCTTTTGAATTACTCTTCTTTCATTTAGCATAATGCTTTTGAGATCTGTCCATGTAGTAGCATGTATCACTAATTCATTCTTTTCTATTGTTGAGTATTATTACATTGTATGGGTATACCACAGTTTATTTATACCTTTATAGATTGATGGACATTTGTGTTATTTGCAATTTGTGGTTTTGGCAATTATTAATAAAATTGCTATGTTCATTCATGTACAGGTCTTTGGACATATGTTTTTATTTCTCTTGGGCAAAAACTAGGAGTGAGATTGCTGGCTTGTGTAAGAAGTATAAACATATATACTTATAAGAAACTGCCAAACTGTTTTTCAAAGTGGCTGTACCATTTTATATCCCATTCACAACATGTGAGAGTTCCAGTTGCACAGCATCCTCTCCAGCACTGTCAGTTTTTAAATTTTATATTAGCCATTCTAATAAGTGTATAGTGATATCTTGCTGTGGTTTTAATTTGCACTTTCCTAATGACTAAAGATGGTGACTATCTTTTCATTGCTTATTTCCCACCTGTATCTATTTCCTATTATTGAGTTGTGAGAGTTCTTTACATATTAAGGATACAGTCTTAATATTTTTAATATTTGCAAATATTTTCTCATAGTCCATGACTTCTCTTTTGTTTTAACAGTGTCTTTTGAGGAATAGGTGTTTTTAGTTTTGATAAAGTCCAATTTATCAACTTTTTCTTTCATAGTTTCTACTTTTTTAAAGAATATTTTGCTTAATTTAAAGTCACAACGATTTTCCCCTACATTTTCTTCTGGAGATTTTATAATTTTAGGTTTTATGATCTGTTTTGAGTTAAATTTTTAATATGATGTGAGGCATGGCTAGAGGGTCATATTTTTTGCACATAGATGTCAACTTTTTAAAAGTGGCTAGTCTAATAGATGTGAAATGATATCTCATTATAGCTTTGATTTGCATTTCCCTAATTGCTAGTGATGTTGAACATTTTTTCATGTGTTTCTTCATGATTTGTATTTCTTCTTTGGACAATTTTCTTTTCAAGTCTTTTGCCCA
The DNA here is from genome assembly GCA_026826555.1 of Tolypeutes matacus. Taxonomy (NCBI): domain Eukaryota; kingdom Metazoa; phylum Chordata; class Mammalia; order Cingulata; family Chlamyphoridae; genus Tolypeutes; species Tolypeutes matacus. The sequence goes on from JAKSZT010053887.1 coordinate 26,245,846, forward strand.
TTTTTTAATAGGATAGTTTGTCTTTTTATTGTTGAGTTGTATGATCTCTTTATATATCATGGATATTAAACTCTTATTGGATATGTGATTGACAAATATTTTCTCCCCTTGAGTTGGCTGCTTTTTCACCCTTTTGACAAAGTCCTTTGAGGTGCAAAAGTGTTGAATTTAGAGGAGCTCCCATTTATCTATTTTTTTCTTTTGTTTCTTGGTCTTTGGGTGTAAGGTTTAAGAAACTACCACTTACCTCAAGATCTTGAAGATGTTTTCCTATATGTTTTGCCAGGAGTTTTATGGTTGTTGCTTTTATATTTAGGTTATTGATCCATTTTGAGTTAATTTTTGTATAAGGTGTGAGATAGGAGTCCTCTTTCTTTCTTTTGGATAATGACTATCCAGTTCTCCTAGCACCATTTGTTGAAGAGACTGTTCTGGCTCAGCTGGTTGGGCTTTCTGCCTTGTCAAAAATCACTTGAACGTAGATGTGATGGTCTATTTCTGAGTTCTCAATTCAGTTCTTTTCGTTAATCTGTCTGTATGCCAGTACCATGCTGGTTTTTTTTTTTCACCACTGTAGCTAAGTAATATGCTTTAAAGTCCAGAAATGAGAGTCCTCCAACTTTGTTTTTTTTTAAAGATATTTTTGGCAATTCGGGCCACCTTACCCTTCCAAATAAAATATATTATTGGCTTTTTGATTTCTGCAAAAGTGCTGTTGGGATTTTTATTGGATTGTATTGAATCTGTAAATCAGTTTGGTTAGAATAGACATGTTAACGATGTTCAGTCTTCCAGTCCATGAACATGGAATGTCCTTCCATTTATTTTAAGTCTTCTTTGGTTTCTTTTAGTAATGTTTTGTAGTTTTCTGAATACAGGTCCTTCATGTCCTTGGTTAAGTTTATTCCTAAATATTTTATTGTTTTAGTCGCTGTTATAAATGGAATTTTTTTCTTATTTCCTCCTCAGATTGCACATCAGTAGTGTATACAAACGCTATTGATTTTTGCGTATTAATCTGTATCCCACCAATTTGCTGAACTTGTTTATTAATTCTAGTAGCTTTGTTGTAGATTTTTCAGGATTTTCTAGATATAGGAACATATCAGTGAATACTGACAGTATTGCTTCTTCCTTTCCTATTTGGGTGCCTTTTATTTCTTTATCTAGCCTAATTGCTCTAGCTAGAGCTTTTAGCACAATATTGAATAATAACGGTGACAGTGGGCATACTTGTCTCATTCCTGATCTCAGCAGGAAAGCATTCAGTATTCTACAGTTGAGTACAATGCTAGCTGTAGGTTTTTCATATATGTACTTTACCATATTGTGAAAGCTTCCTTTTATTCCTATCTTTTGAAGAGTTATCAAGAAAGGGTACTGTGTTTTGTCAAATGACTTTTCTGCATCATTGAGAGGAACATGTGATTTTTCTTCTTCAATTTATCAATGTGGTTTATTACATTAATTGACTATCTTGTGTTGAACCACCCTTGCCTACCTGGGATAAAACCTACTTGATCATGGTGTATAATTCTTTTAATGTGTTTTTGGGGAATCTGTGCATTTTAAGCCCTAACTTCCCATTCTCTTTCCTCACCCTGTCCCCTGGTAGATTCTGACTCTGTAAGTTTGCTTGTTGTAATTATTTCAAATCATACATTGAGATCATATGATGTTTGTCCTTTTGTGTCTGTCTTATTTCACTCAACATTCTATCTTCAAAATTCATCAATGTTGTTTCATGCATCAGGACTTCATTCCTTTTTATGAATGAATAATATTCCATTGTATGTATATACTACATTTTATTTATCTGTTCTCTATTGATGGACACATGGGTTGCTTCCATCTTTTAGCAATTGTTAATAATTCTGCTCTGAACAGTGGTGTGCAAATATCTATTAGAGTCTCTGTTTTCAATTTTGGGGGATATATACCTAGTAGTAGGATTGCCAAGTCATTAAGTAGTTCTATACCTAGCTTTCTGAGGAACCACCAAACTGTCTTCACAGGGACGGCACCATATTACATTGCTACTAGCAATAAATGAGTGTTCTTCTTTCCCCACATCGTCTCCAAAACTTGTTTATTTCCTTTTTTTTTTGAATAGCAACCATTTCAGTGGGTATGAAATGGTACCCCATTTTGGTTTTGATTTGCATTTCCTGATGGCTAATGCTGTTGAACACCTTTTCATGTACTTTCTGGCCATTTGTATATCTTCTTTGCAGGGATATCTATTCAAGTCTTTTGCCCATTTTTAAATATGGTTGTTTGTCTTTTTGTTGTTAAGTTGAAAGATATCTTTATATATTATGGATATTAAACCTTTATTTGATATATGTGGTTTCCAAATATTTTTTCTTGAGCCACTCACTGTAGGTGGTTTGAGTGTTTATAAAATTTATTGGTGTACTGTTGCTCCTGGAATCCTCTTATAGTCCTTTTTATTTCAACAGTGTCAGTAGTAATGTCCCCCTTTCATTCTGATTTTGGTTATTTGTATCCTTCTCTCTCTCTCTCTCTCTTTTTTTTTTTTTTTTGTCAGTCTGGCTAAAGGTCTGTAGATTCTATTTATCTTTTCAATCAACCAACTTTTGTTTTTGTTGATTCTCTGTATTTTTTATTCTATTTCATTAATCTCTATTCTAATCCTTGTTAGGTGCATATGTATTTATAATTGTTGTCTTCTTTTTGAATTGTCCCCTTTATTGGGATATAATAACTGTCTTTGTCCCTTTGTACCTTAACTGTTTTTGACTTAAGGTCTATTTTATCTAATATTTGTATAGCCATACCAGCTCTTTTTTGGTTTCTACTTGCATGGTATATATACTTTTCATCCTTTCACTTTCAACCTACTTGAATCTTTGAATTTAAGGTGAGTCTCTTACTGACAGCATATAGTTGATTCATGCTTTTTATCCACTCTGCCAAAGTCTGCCTTTTGACTGGAGAGTTTAATCTATTTACATTTAAAGTCACTACTGATAATTCATGACTTTCTTCTGCCATTTTGCCATTTTGCCTTTGTCCATCAATTCTTCCATTAATGCCTACTTTTATATTTATTTGATTTTTTTGTGTTGTATCACATTGAGTGCCTTCTCTTTTCTACCTGGATATATTTTTCTTCTATTTTCCTGTGGTTACCATGGGGTTAGCAGTCTATGTCTATATAATGATCATATTTGGTTTTATAACAACTTAACTTCAATAGCATATACATATACTTTTCCTATACCACATATCTTTGTACATTGTATGTCTGAAAACATAAATTTTCATTACTTTTTATTCATTTGCATTTTAGCACCTATGGGAAGTAAGAAGTGGAGTTACATATCAAACAACACACTAAAATAATACTGGCATTTGTAATATTCCAAATGGTTACCCTTACTGCAGGTCTTTATTTTTATTTTTTATTTTATTTTTCACAATAACAAGATTTTAGCTTTTGACACTTTTGGCCTGGATTATCAAAATGAATCTCCAAATTTCCATTATTATTCACATACATAGACATGGCCTACATAGAAATGTACTGTGACTCGTTTGTCATTTTTATATTGTAAAACAAAGCAGAAAATTTGTGAGTCAATTGGTGCCATAAATAACAGTTGCGCTTGCTGTAATTTTTCACTTGAATAGGTACATTTATTTTTCATCTGATTTTACATGGTGTTCTGCTTTTATTCTTTATTTCTTTAGGCCACTTTGAACCACTCTTTAGTGTCCTGTCCTTTCAGTCTGAAGAACTCTCTTCAGCATTGCTTGTAGGGCAGGTCTAGTGGTGATAAACTTTCTCAGCTTTTATTTATCTGGAATTGTCTTAATCTTTCTCATTTTTTAAGGAAAATCTCACTGGATATATAATTCTTGGTTGGCAGTTGTTTTCTTCTAGCACTTTAAGTATTTCAGCCTACTGCCTTCTTGCCTCCATGGTTTCTGATGAGAAATTAGTACTCAATCTAATTAAGACTCCCTTGTACATCACACCTTGCTTTTCTCTTGCAGCTTTTAGAACTCTCTCCTTTTCCTTTGCATTCAATAGTTTGATCAGGATATGGTGGGGTGTATGTTTTCTTCATGTTTATCCTGTTTGATGTTCCCTGGGCTTCTTGGATGTGTATATTCCTGTCTTGTGCTAAGTTTGGGAAGTTCTCTGTCATTATTTCTTTGAACATTCTTTATGCCCCTTTCTCTCTTCTCCTTCTGGAACTCCCGTAATACATATATTGGTGTGTTTGATGGTGTCTCAGGGATGCTTATGCTATTTTCACTTTTTATAATTCCTTTTTCTTTCTGTTCCTCAGCCTGACTCATTTCAAGTATATTATCTTCAAATTCATTGATTCTTTCTTCTATCTGCTGTTGAAATCCTCCTGGGCATTTTTCATTTCAGTTATTGTGGTCTTTAACTCCAGTAGTTTTGTTTGGCTCATTTTAAAAGTTTCTGTCTTTTTACTAAGATTCTCCTATTGCTTGTTCCTTGTCTTCTTGATATCCTTTAGTTCTTTCTCTGTATTTTCCTTCATCTACTCCAGTATTTTTAAAGATATTTTAAAAAAGTCTTTGGTATGTCCACATTCTGGTCTTCTTCATTAGTATTTTCTGGATTTTTATTCTCTTCCTTTGGGTGGGACTTCATTTCCTGTTTCTTGTTTGTCTTGTACTCTTAAGTTGCACACTGTGTATTTTAATATTTTGAACTGTTAAATCTGGGACTTATTCCCTGTGATGTCTGTTTCTTGATTTTGTAAACAGCTGGTGCTAATACAGAGATTTTCTTGAACTTTAACCCTTATCAGGAAGGTCTGCTCAAGACAAATGATGTATAAACAATTTTCTCTGTCTTTCTGGGCATTTGCTTGTTTGTGGTTTTGGAGTTTCCCTGTTTACAGGATTTTGGTTGTCTCCTCTGTTTCCTAGGAGACAGACTCTTTCTCCCAGGTATTTGAAGCTGGCAAGCCTTTGCCCCATACTGTCTGCCTCTATAGTTTCTTATACTTCTTTATTGTCTTAAGCTGCTTTTGTCTGGAGGGCAAATTCTGGGAGAGGGACATGCCATTGAGTACTTTCCCATGTCAGTTTTTCCCAGCCAAAATAGTGCCAGAGACCCACGAAGGAGGCACAGATCACCTCCAAAGTGCCCTGGGGAGGGGAATCAGGATGGGTGCCAAGAGTCTCTTTCATTGCTCCCCAAGGCTGAGCTTTCTTGGCCTGTCCAGCCCTGCCCTCCAACTAATTGTCCCCCACAGCCCTGAGGAAGCATAGGGTCTTTAAGTTTCCTCTGTGGGTTGAAAAAAATGGCTGCCCATAGAGCCAGGCCCCCATCAATCTTAATTCACAAATCAAAAGCTGTAATCAGTGATCAGACATACCCACTGAGGATTTTTATGTCCCTTTTGGCCTCCAGTGAGATAGCCATGGGCTGGATCCCATGGTGGCCTTCCATGAGAATGGGGCATGGGTCCATGGTGGCTGCCATGCAGAGAGAGCAATTCATTGTTATTCACAGCAATTTATCAGCTTCTCCCTCCCTCTCTTTGCTGGATGCTATACAGTGTTCTTCTAACCTTCAGAGTTTTAAACTAGTTGTTTCAGTTTGTTCCTGCCTGTTTAATAGTTGTTCTGGTGGAAGGATTGAGTCCTGGAGCTTCTACTCCTCCATCTTTCCACAATATTCCTATATGGATGCATCTTAAAGTGAGATACTGAAAACACAGGGAATGAATTTAGCAAAGGAGAATGATCCCTAAATGTACATCACCAAATCTTTTCTCTCATTTTCTTTAGTCCCACCTCTTGAATTGCTTACAGGATATTTCTAGATGAACTTTATTATGTTGATAACAAAAATTAATATCTTTCCTATATCTCCAATTTGTGATGATGATTTCTCTTCAATACATCTCAATCCTCCAGCTTTCTCATATGTCCATTTACATAATCTCCATCATAATTTATATCTTTTTCCTTGCATATCTGAAGTTTGGCCATACTGTACTAATACTTTACTGATACCATACTAATCTCTACCTTTCACATCTGTCATGACAGAAATTCCAGATCTGCCACTTACTAGCCATGTGATTTTGGCAAATTACTTAGCCTCTTGGAACTTTAATTTCTGTAAAATGGGGATAGTAGTAATAATTAAATGTATATAATATACATAATATATATGTAATTAATATAGAAATACATATATTTTAACCTGGCACATAATAGATATTAAATAAATGGCAGCTATTGTTGCACCAAAATCAGTTTTTAATCAATTCTCAAGGCATTGCATTCTTAACTATCGTGCTTTCATTTGCAAAGACAATCTTTCTTAAACATAGTGTTCTTGATCAATTCTCTAGCATTGTATCATCCTGTCTTGTAATGGGTGTTCTTACTTACCCATACTCTATCATTACAATCATTCTTTTGAGCTTGTCTTTGAGGCACAACCCCTTCTTTTCCTAGAGCTTCCTGCTTTTTTCTGAGCCAGGCAGCTGCAGAAATCAACACCCACATGGTTAAATCTAGTTTCTGAAGCCACCTCCCCTTCCCTCTCCTAGTTCCCCTTCTCACAGCAGGCTGGCTGCTGTCCCAACTGCCTTCCTAAGCCAAATGCCAGAGGAGAGAGAGATTAATGAGCCAGCCATGAATCCCTTCCAGAAAAATGAGTCCAAAGAAACTCTTTTTTCACCTGTTTCCACCGAAGAGTTACCACCTCGACCTCCCAGTCCTCCAAAGAAGCCACCTCCGGTGAGTCCCTAGATTTAGTTCTGCCTCTGATAGGAATAGTCTTGCGTTTCCAGGTCTCTTGATTTGTTTCTAGAGCTGTATTCCGATATAGAAACTATCCTCACCTGAAGTTTAACCTGAAAACCAACCAGTCTGAACAGAAACTTCCTTTGCTTAGGAAAGTAGAGGTAGTCAGAGTTCTTCAATTGGGATCCAGGGTTCTGCTATATTTTATTGTATATTCTGAGTTTCCCTGGGGGTAAAAAGCAATTTGAATGTCCAGGGAAACTTGGCAGGCATTTCTATCTGGAGAACTGTGTGTGATTGTTCTTTCTTAACCAATATAAAAGCTCAGGCCTTAGTTACCCCTGTGTGCAGAGCCTTATACTAGACACCAAAGGAAGTTTTAGAGTAGACCTAATCTCTGTTACTATGTGTCCCCAATTTACAGTGGAAGATAGGACAAGAAACAAAGAAATGGTAATAATGTTTTGCATTATATACTTTAGTTAAAGCACTTCCAAATGCATTATCTTATTCAATCCTTGTATCAAAATCCTGAAAGTAAGTCAGAACTATGTAATAATAATAGCCAATATTTACTGGGTGTTTTCTATGGGCCAAGAAGTGGTATTATTCTCATTTCTCTGGAATAACAGAACTGAGGCATAGAGACGGGTGTAATGATATGACCTGTGTCAGTATGTTAACATAGCCAGTGGCAGTGCTACATATAGGTAGTGACAATGTGTTAGCTAAACTCCAGGTTGCATAATTTTCAAGCTGTGAGCTTGGAAGGAAAAGAATCCTAGCTCATTGTGTCTTTCATGCATGTTATTATCATGCACTAACTTATATTGATATTTAGGGTGATTGTTTATGTACATCTATATGGGTAAATGAGTGAATACATTCACTTATTATTTTATCTATCTATTTATTTAGTTATATTTCTTCTGGCCCCAAAAGATTTAAGGCTGCTTACAAAGATGTGTATACTTATTATATACTAAGAAAAGAACCAGAGACAATACAAATCTCATTATAAATTCTACTATCCCAAGGACAGATGTTACCATTCCCCCTCTTATGTTAACTGGGCTAACATAATGGGTAGGTATTTGAAATAAAACATGACATTCCTTATAGTTTGGCTGATATAGTGTATGAAATAGAATTGTCCTTTTAATGTCAAGTAGGATAATGATGAAAATATTATAGAATCTCTTTGGCAAGAAGAGTGGACATATTTTACAGGATTTAAGATGATCCATCAGCCTACCTTTAGGAATCTCTGCCTTCCATGTTGGACTCTTTCTGGCTCCAGCAGCCCTAGTATGGGAAACCATCATATTGCCAGGCCTCCTGCCAGCATGGTGAATAGGACACTTTACACATGTCAGGTGGGAAGGGGAGGGGTAAGTTCTTATAGTGGAGCAAAGCAGAATACTGATACCTGAATTTAACAGCTTAGACATCAAGTTCTCCATCAACCAATTCTTCACTCTGTTCCTAGAAAGAATGATTTTTCTCCTGCCCCAGACTTTTCATTTACTAGTTCGGGAAGATGAGCATGTCCAGGTATCTAGGGGTAAGGAAGGTCTGAGGGGTTCCATGTTAAATTATTGAGGAACAAAGTAATATTGACACTAGCTTCTATTACGCCTACATCAGCAATGCAAACACTTTCAGTGTGGAACAATCTAGCTATTTAAGTATGGAAAAGGAGCTCATTCATGCACCTTTGCCTTTTTGTTTCATAGAAAATCTGTGGCTCCAGCTATCCGCTGAGCATTGCCTTCATTGTGGTGAATGAATTCTGCGAGCGCTTTTCCTATTATGGCATGAAAGGTAATCTTGGTTCCCAGAGTTCTCCACTCACCCCACTCCATGTTTGTAAAAACCTGGCCTCCTTAGATGTGATTATTTCCCTTATCCACTTATCCTGCCCTAGTCCAAAATGGTGCTTTCTTTTGGCCAAGATTTCCAATGGAATTTCAACCTGTAACTCATATAAGCCAAAACAGAAAGGCATAATAGAATCAGAACACAGCCTGTGAGCATATAAATGGGAAAGCTCCTGTCATCTGAGTTCCATTCTCCATGCCTGTTCCTTGAGTTTTTGCATTATGTCGTTGGGTAGAGAAAAAGTATGTGGGAAACACCAGGTCATCTTCAAGTTTGGCCTAAATGATGCTATGGGGTGTGTAGACTAGAGAGAGAAATATTCTATTTGTATGCTTAGAATAGCCCCATTCAATCAAGTAACTTCCATGGACCCTGCTTCTACTTCCCTCATGTTCATGTCACTGATAGCAGTGCTGAAGTCCAAGACAGATCAATTTACCTGTCCTCCACAAGTCAATTTAATCCATCTATATTGTTTTGTCTTCCCTTTTTCACCTCAGCTGTGCTGACCCTGTATTTCCTGTATTTCCTGCACTGGAATGACGACACCTCCACATCTGTATACCATGCCTTCAGCAGCCTCTGTTATTTCACTCCCATCCTGGGAGCAGCCATTGCTGATTCATGGTTGGGAAAATTCAAGTAAGGAAGATGGGTGGTCACATCCCAGGAGCCTCACAGATTAATTGTGCAGAAAGTTATCCTCCAAGCAGGAGCATATCATCCAGGACAGATAAGAGTCTGTCTAAGAATGAGAGCACAGAAAGGCTATTTATTTCTCTTCATTATCAATCTTTCCAATGTTTTCAGACCCTTTTGAGCCAGGAGGTATTTTTGTCTCATATCTAATTTTAATCTTCCATGCTGTAGTTTAAGATTCTTGTTTTGATTTCAGTGGGGATAGTGATTGCTACCAACCAGCAAATTGATATTTTTAGAGACTTTAATATAATTATTTGATACCTTTCCATCTCTTCTTCACACTGAGTAATTCCAACTTCGTTAGTATCTTCTTGAGTCCCTCTTTTATCTCTCTTTACCATATCTGGTTCTCTTCTTTAAGCTCTTTCTGTAGTTTCCTTCTTAAGAATATAGTGGATATTTTTATGAGTTAGACTATAGTCCATTCAGTTAAGTATCCCCACCTCTCACGTGTTCCTCTGCTTGTCTGTGTTGTGTTGTGTGGTGTCTGTGTGTGTTTGTGTTGTATGTTTACTGTTCTTCAGGTATTATCTTGGGAATGGAAAACCTCCTATACTATTTGACAGACTGTGCAAAACTTTAAGGGATAATTTCCTGAATTTAATAAAGAATTTCTAGTAAAAGTCTTTCTTCTGCTGTTACAGAATCATGGCTTTGTAAATGGAATATGGACAGTCCAGGGCCCTAACTCTTATATAAGGAACCTTTTGTGCCAGGATAGAAGTGAGGCTTCCTTCAGGGCTACACATAAGAAAGAGTAGCCAATAGGTACACAGTAGAAAACAGAAATTACTAAGCATAGATATTTGCTTTTTGTGATTTCTATAAGCATTTACTAAGAGCATAACTAAATGCTAGGGTGTTATTCTTAGTGCCAGTTTCTTTTTAGTCATAGTTCCTTGTGTTTTTATATTATTATTATATTTATTTTATTAGTATTTTATTATATAATATTTTCTACTATGCACACACAAATTAACTCATTCTCTGTAAACTCAAACTATTCTCTAGGATCTTCATCTTTTGATTCTTTTTTTCTCATTCTCATTACATGCCTTTTCATCTCTCTTCTGAGTCTTGCATCTCTCATCACAATAAACAATGACAATAGAGGAAGAAAAGTTAATTTTACTAGAATTCAAAGTGTCTATATTTCCTTACCCTTGCATCTACACCCCATTGCCCTATCTTTGGAATCATATTTCTGCAGAATTTTTTTCTGTCATATAAGGTACTCCATTTACTCCACAATGCAAGGCAGATATGATAGACAAACACTTTTTTTTTTTTTATTATTCCCTTAGAGAAAGATGTTTATCTCCAACTATCTGTTTGCCTGGAATCCCCTCCAGTGTTGTCACAACTCCAATACTGGCCTCTTCTACTTTCTCAAGTGTCTCTCTCATCTCTTCACTTCAGGTCATAGGTTGTCTAAACTTATTACTATTTTAATTTCCTTCTTACTTACCCCTATCAGTCTGGACTGTTGGCAGTCACTTAGAACCACTCTCTTAAATGTGTTTATTGCCACATATGCTTTTGGATGTCCTCTCCACTGTTTTCTTTTCTCTTTTTTCTGAGTGGGTCTATAACATGTCCTTTCCCACTCCTATCATTTTTTTCTGATTAGAGCTGACACTTTTTTCTTCATGCCAAGCCTCTTCCTCTGCCATCACTGCATATGTCAGTTCCTAAGCTCTTATTGAAAATGACTCTGGCTTTTGATATTATTATGATGAAATAAAATTTGTAGCTTCTCCCTCTTTTCTTTCCTTTTTTCCTTCACATTAACTTGCCCATGATGAAACTGAAGGAAACTAAGCTATGAGTTAGAAAGCCATAGTTCTATACCTAAGCCTAATACTAATAAGAATGTCACTTTAGGAGTCCTTTGGACTCTGGATTTCAGTTTCTTCATTTTTAAAATGGGGGATTGGTCAAGTCTAGTGAAAACAGTTCTGTGTTCTCTGATTGGGATTATAATGACCCTATTTCAGTGCAGATTTTCCAAGTCTCCCTTTACTTCTCCTTCTGTTAAAGTTTCCTGCCATTAGCTACTTCTTTTATATCCTTCATATTCTAGACTAATTCCTCTGAGTCTTTCATCTAGAAAGACCTAGTTCCTTATATAAAAGTTAGGGCCCTGGGCTGCCCATTTTCTGTTAACTAAGTCACCCTCCTTTACACTTCTCACATTCATTCAGTCAAACAATCTGATACTGATCTAATCTTCCTACCCAGACTCTATTTTCTCTAGCTCATACTCCTTATGTATTTTTTCTCTCTGGCCATCTAGCATAAATACTCTCTTGAGTTTATGATAGCTAGTCCCTTTGCAGTTCCTCTTTCTTCTCTTTCTACTCATTCTTTTTATTCCAACAAAGAGAACCTTTTTCTAGAAGACCCTACAAGGCCTTCATGGAAAGCCTGCCCCCTTGCTTGATGTTAATTAGCCCTGAATTAGTCACCCAACTTCTTATACCGTACCTGCCATTATATACCCTCTAAGGGCCCTTCTTTCGCTAACCTAAGAAGATTAGGCATTTAGAACAAGAAATCCACATCCTGAGATTTCTGACATATCCAGCCTCTCCTTGCTACCTTCATTCTGTTCTTTATGTTCCACATTAATATATAACACTTTAAATTACAGATCTAAAATAGATAATTTCCAAAGTTCCTTCTAGAGCTAACATTCTACTTATACATAAGGAGACTGCTAGTATGTTAATACACACAGAGTATACAGTATATGTGGTAGTGTGCCATAATTCAACATATATATTTTATATATGTTATTATTGGAATTTCTTACTTTTCTATATCCTAATTGCCATTCAGTCTCTTTGGAAAAACAACACAACAGAAAGCTCTGCTAATTGTATGATCTTCATCACTAGACAGTTTATACTAAGTCTCTGGCTCCTTTCTCATCTGGGTAACTTGCCCATGAGGAAACTGTGGTGGAGAGTATAATGAACCCAAGTGTCCAGATGACCAGGCTGAACCTGAAAACCCTTTACTTCTCTCTATATCCTAGTGTCTGGGTTAGAGAAAGTCCTATGTGTTAGCCATTCTTGTTGCCTGTTTACTTGGAGTTCTTCCTTTATCCTTTCACTTTCTAGAGCCAAAGACATTCTTTCTTCTTCTGGTTCTCCTAACTTTAAACACTGCCACTCCTGGTATATATCCATCACAGTCTTTTCATATCTGTACAAATTAAGGGTGCTCTGAGTAGGTAGGGGTATGAACAGGTGGAAAGGAAGGAGTAAAGGGCAGATATAAGAAGAGAGCTTGAAGGAAATGTCCAGTTGCTTCCTCTTTCCCTAGTCTGTTTACATTACTCACCATTATTATTTCTATTTGCATTTCTCAGGTAATTCTTTCCTCCTCCACCCCTTCCTCCTCCACCTCCATTTATCCTAGCACTGAGAATGTAATCCTGAGTCTGTATTACTCAAGTCTTTGAATGTTATCTATAGATTGACTGACTTAGCTTTCTCAACAGGACAATCATCTATCTCTCCCTGGTGTATGTGCTTGGCCATGTGATCAAGTCCTTGGGTGCTTTACCAATATTGGGGGAACAAGTGGTACATACGTGAGTAAAATCATAAAATCAACTGAGCTGTTTTGCCCATTAGACAGGTAAATGTCTCAGGCATTCATGACAGATTATTTTCTGTTCTGACCAGAGAGATCCCTTTATCTTCCAACCTACTGTTTTATTACTAAACTGGTCAAGAAAAAAAAAATTATGACCAGTTGAAATCTTTCCTACTTTATTTGTGCTGTTTTGTTTTTGTTAAGCATTTTGAGACTTGTAGAGTACCTAGTTAGTATCCTTTTCATAAAAACTCTTAAAATTATTGAAGCCAATAATTAAAACCTTCAAACCGTCCGTAGTCCCTCACCTATTCCTCTACCGATGCATCTGTACTTCACCAGGGTTAAAAATAAAAGAGAAAAAATCTGTAATATTTCCCTAATGTACATTGTAGAAATCATATTCAAAGTTTGGAATGTTTCCATTTAAGTATAGTTCCATGTACTCCAGTTGCTCTGTCCCTCTTTACTTAAGCCTTTGATGTCTTTGGGGCCAGAGGCATTTGATAGATTTGTATATCTGTTGGTTCAGCTTATAGAGAGGATTACAATTGTTCAGGAAGGAGATGTTATATATTCATGTTTTTAATGTGTCTATACGTGTGTTTATCCTATGAGTTAAATTTTTTTGTTTGAGATTTAATAAAGATTTGATACTATCTGTTTGATATCCCATCAAAACCAATGACTCTTCTCCATTAACTACAGCAAATTTTAACATTTCACTTTGTGGTTAGTCAGCGTTTGTGGAATAAGGGTGCAAAGGTCTTTCTGTTGAAGTAGCCCTTAATCCCAACAAGATTGAGAACCACTGCTTTAGATTTGAAGTCCCTTTAGTATCTATTGCAATCTACTGTACACAACAGGTAAATGGAACTACCAGGGACAAATTATTCCCATGCAATGCATATTTTCTAGCAAAGGCTCATGGGTCATAAAGATTTTTAGTGCCCTTGAGTCTCTTCTAGGGGTGAGAATTGACAGATGGAAATTGTCCGCAGGGTAGAAATATGAAGGGGATTCTTTGCCATTGTATACATTTTTCTCCCTTTGCAGCTCTATGTTCCATCTCTACAGTTGTGTTTAGTACCAACATCTCTCATTTCAGAGTCCTATCACTGGTCGGCCTGAGTCTAATAGCTTTGGGGACAGGAGGTATCAAACCCTGCGTGGCAGCATTTGGTGGAGACCAATTTGAAGGAAAACATGTAAGAGTCCTGTGATTTCTGTATTTTCAAGAATGTAGAGCAGTTATCAAGAGGGATAGTGAGCAGGAAATCATTTGCTAAGATTGAAGTAATCCACTGGTCAGATCTTATCTGAGTTGTATTCAGTGCTGGGCACTGGGCATTAACAGAGAGAAAAATTCAAGTACATTCAAAGGAGAGTGATCACAGTGGTGGATGGACCAATAGCCACATTTTATGAGCAAAAGCTGAAAGAAATGGGAATATTTAGCCTGGATAAGATAAGAATCAAGAGGAAAATTATAACTTTATAAATATTGGAAGGATGTCAATGATCAAACTTCAGGCCAGTGAATGAAAGTAATAGGAGGTCAGCTTTTTGCTTAATGGAAGGAAAAAATTTCATATAGTTTAAATTAGAAATAGTGAATTTACTTTCACAAGGTATTCAAGAATAAATGTGATGAGCACTTTGGAAATAAGAAGTGGTGGGTAGTGTAGAAATGATTTAAGGACAGTATCTCTAGTTTTGAGATTCTATGAAAGGGGAAACTGACAATCAAAATGAAACAGAATGAGTTTTTATAGATGAGCATGTCTGACTGATCATTCCCTCCTTCCCTATATACTTTCCACTATCAATGGAAAAGAACCCAATAATATGAAAAAGGTAAAAATGGGCCAGTATGAAGAAGGCAAGAGGAATAGATATTTAAAATTTCTGGCTTCCTCTCTTTTACTTGCATTTTCCTTTTTTGTCTGTCTGCATGTATCTGTTTCTGCTTCTCTCTCTTTATGTCTCTCTGTCTCTCTGTCTGTGTATGTTTCTTTTTCTCTGACATAGTTGCTCTCTTTCTGCCTCTGCTCTTTCCTTGATCTTTTTTCCTGTGTTTCCTTTACCCTTGAGACCATTTGAGTTATAATTTTATATTCTCCATCTAGCCAAGATTCCATACATCATGATTGCTTGATATATTTGAAGAGAAGACCAAATACTAGGTTTAAATGGGGACCAGAAGAGGAAGGAAAACACACTGTATATAGAAAATGAGGAAGAACTGATTGTTCTAATGTGTCAGAAAGAGATCTGGAGTGCTCGAACAAAGCACTGTAGCACGTAATGAATGAAACATCAGCAACTTTATTTGAAAGTTGCTTCATTTGCTAACTGCTTTGCAAAGATATTTCCAATAAACAGGCCATGCCCACTTCCAAGTCTCCACTGGACAGTTCTAAGTGGTTTTTTGCTTTTATACCACTGGTTTCCTTTTATACTTTCCAGACGACTTCCCTTAAACACCAGGTTAACTCTTCCACTTAATCTAGAATTTCCTTCACTGTCATAGGTTCTTGTCCTATTCTCACCACACACTCCACAAATCTATTGTTTATCTCAATCAATCACTCACTTAATTCAGTAATTAAATATTTTTTGAGTTTGTAATATATATCAGGTGCTGTGCTAGGTACTGGGGATTACAGAAATGAGTAAGATATGATTTCTACATTAAAGGAATTCACAATCTACTGAAAGAAAGAAACATTTAATGCAAAGAAATTAATGTTAGAATAGATATGTACAAGACATAGAAGTGGTATTGAAAATAGGATAATCATTTTTGCCCAGGTAAATGTGTAAATGAATGTTAGATGATTGCACTGAGGTTTGAAGGATGACTAAATGTTTGTCTGGGGTCTGCGCAATGCTTTTAAATACCTAAAATGATGATGCAATACCACAGAGGTGTTATTTGAGTCCATCTCTTTGTATTTACCTCTAGCTCTAAGTCTGATCATAGGTAGGGTAGAATTGGATGGCACATTGCACTGATGATTTGTACTATTTGTTTCAGGCAGAAGAACGAACTAGATACTTCTCAGTCTTCTACCTCTCCATCAACGCAGGGAGCTTGATTTCTATGTTTATCACGCCCATGCTGAGAGGTTAGGATTATTTCTGAGGGACTTTACTCTGGCCACCCAAAAAATATTCAAGACTTCCTGCTCCCCATCTTTTTTAAATAAGGGCTTGAAAATCTGTGAAAATTAATTTTAGTCTTGATTTGTCTGATCCAAAAGAAGGATTATGGGTTAGGTGATGGAAGGAAGGAGGATGGCTATGTCTATGACTTCAAGTACCTGAGTTTGCAGAATAGAACATCAAAGACTCAAGAATCAGAGTTGCTCTCTCTTTTTTCATTTTCCTCTAGGAGATGTGCAGTGTTTTGGGGACGACTGCTATGCTTTGGCTTTTGGAGTTCCAGGATTGCTTATGGTGATAGCTCTTGGTAGGTACTATGGGGAAAAGGAAACTAATAATCATTGATGCCTCCCATGTGTAAAGCATCATGTAGGCACTATACACCAACTAGTTCATTCAATCCTCACACTAATTGTATTAGGTGTTATTGTATGAGTTTTCTCTAACCTTTTGAGATAAGATAACTGATGCTTTAAAAAAGGTGCCCAGGGTTACACAACTAATAAGAAATTTCCTTGGAACTTTAAAAAAGACTGATCCCTGGGCCCCACCTAGGGCCAATTAAACCAGGATCTCTGCAGCCTGGGGCCTGGGCATCTATAATTTTTTAAGTGTCTCAAGTGATTCTAATGTGTAGTCAAGTTTGAGATCTACTGCCCTGCATTACAATATGTAAGAAAGCAAGGAAGATAATCTTCTCTCTCCAACTAGATGACTTAACCTGATACTTATTCACCAAATTATTGAAAAACATTTTTAATTGTCTGGGCCTAAAGCTATTCCTGCCCTGTTCTGTACTGCTCTCAAGGAGTTCACTCTTGAGCAAAGAGAATAAGACCAGTTGGATTCGTAGGTGGAAACTAATGCAATTTAGATTAGATAGTTGGTGTTCTCTTTACCACTGTGAGCCCAGTCCTGGGAAAGGAGGGGGATGGGTGTGTTGCTTAGTTTACGCAATCTGGAGAGAGACTTGGGCAGGATTGTTTCTAATCATTGACCTGGAAACGAGCCTTAAGGGGACGCCCTCCTGGAAGGTATCCAGCCCTATCACATAAAGAGCTCAGTAAAGGAAAGGAGGTCTAGAGACTCAATGTTCAGTCTGATTATTTTCTACTAGGGAAGCTAATAGAAGTCCGCAGAGTTTACAATTTCAGGGAAATGTATGTGTTTGTTATTCCAGGAAGTTTGTGTTAACACATTCTCTGCATCCTTTTCCCTTCCAAGCCAAACATTTTTTTCAAATAGTCTTCTGGTTTCTCACCAATTATTATTATGTCTCCTTCTCTGGAGCTTTGCACAGTAACAATATTATACATCAGAGTAATTATGAGGATCAAAAGAGATGCTGTAAGTGAAAATGTTTTACAAATTATGAAATGTTAAACAAGTGTTAGCAGTTCTTATTAGTGCTAATTAAAATCTCATTTCTCTGACCTTTCACTGCAATTTAATTAATTAATTCATTAGTTTATTCAGCAAATATTTATTAAATAAACCTGTTATGTGCCAGGCTCTGTGCTAGGTAATGGGGTCACAACAGTGAATTAAACAGCTACAGATTTCATGCTCTCAAAAAACTTATATAGTCCAGTAGGGAAAGGGAGAGAAAAGAGAACAGTAATTTGTAATATACTGTGATGAGTGTGACAATTGGGGAAGTACAGAGAAGTATATGGGAACAAATAGGAGGGCTGTCTGACTTTGAAGGTCAGAAAAGGTTTGTCTAAAGAAATGGCATCTTAGATGAGAACAAAGGGATGAGCAATAATTAATCGAACAAAAAAAGATTGGAAGTGATACAGAAATAAGACATAGAATGTTTAAAACAAGAGGGTGAGAAATAGTATTACATGTTTGAAGTCCTTAAAGGAATTAAGATGGGCTAGATCATAAAGATAAAAAGGGAAGATTGGCGGAAACCAGGCAATGAAGGGCCTTTTAAGCAGTTAAGGAATTAGAACTTTATCATGAGGACAATGGAGAGCTACAAAAAGGTTTTGAACAGAGGAATGATTGTTAGATTTTTTTTCCCAGTGGTCTCTGACTGTAAAATGGAGACAGAATTAGAATAAGGGTGAGGCAGGGATATTATTTATCTCAATTCCTGAATTTTTTGTCATTCTGTCTTTAAAAAAAAAGAATTATTTATTTATTTATTATTACCACCACCACCCCGCCCATTGCTTTGCACTTACTGTCTGTTCTCTGTGTCCCTTCACTGTGTTTTCTTCTGTGCCTGCTTGTTTTCTCTTTAGGCAGCACCAGGAACCGATCCTGGGACCTTCTGGAATGGAAGAGAGGCGTTCAATCTCTTGGGCCACCTCAACTCCTGGTCTGCTGTGTCTCTATTTGTTGCATCATCTTGTTGCACCAGCTTTCCACTGGGGCCAGGGCTCCTGCGCCGGCCAGTATTCCTGCACAGGCCAACTCTCCGCTTGGGCCAGCTCGCTGCTCGGGCCAGCTTGCCTTCACCAGGAGGCCCCAGGAATCAAACCCTGGACCTCTTATATGGTAGATGGGAGCCCAATCGCTTGAGCCACATCTACTTCCCAGCATTCTCTTAAATTTTGCACTTGAGGCAAGTGCCTCACTCACCTTGCCCATGTCCCAGTCCTGGTAAAATTGACAAAACTCGGTATGATTGGATATATGAAGTGAGGGGAAGAAAAATCAAGGTTGAATCTAGGGTTTTGCCTTGAGCAACGGAATAGATAGTTTTGTTGATAATTTAGTGAACTTTTCACAAGACAGAAATTGGGTTCGGTACAATGTTAATGAATTTCGTTTTGGACATATTGCATTTTAGGTGTCACTGGAACATCTAATTGGAGCTATTGAGCAGTTATTTGGAATTATGGACTTGATCTCAAAAGAAATGTTTGGGCTGTGTATATAGATTTGGAGCCATTGTATTTGGATAGCAATTAAGTCATGAAAATAGATGAGATAACTAAGACATACTAAAGAGTAAGGTAAAAAGAGGGCCTAGGACAGAACCCTGAGGAACTCCAGCATTTAACAGCTAAGCAAACAGTAAAAGTCCACACAGGAGACAAAGAAGGAATGACTAAAATGGCAGTAGTAGTATCTTGGATACCAAGAGGATTTCAAGAAGGACAGAATGGTCCACAGTGACAAATATTTCTGACTGGGCAATTGAGATAGGATGAAAACTGTCCATTAACTATTGCAACAAGGAGGTCATTGATATGGTAACAACAGATATGGTAGATTGGTGGAGACCAAAGCCTGATTGGAGTAGACTGGGATCAAGAAAGTATACTGAGGGAAGTGGATGTGCTGGTGCAGCAAGCTGACGCAACAAGATGACACAACAAGATGATGCAATGAAGAGGTACAATGAGGAAACACAATGAGAGACACAACAAGTGGAAGCAGAGGTGGCTTAAGCCATTGGGCGCCTCCTTCCCACATGGGAGTTCCTGGGTTTGGTTCCCAGTGCCTCCTAAAAAAAGAAGACGAGCACACAACAAAGAGATAAAACAAGCGCAAACAAGGGGGGTGGTGTAGAAAGAAAGAAATAAAATAAATCTTAAAAACAAAAAGAAAGTATACTGTGCATATTTGAATGTTATTAGGAAAATCCAGTAGAGAAAAGGTTGAATATGCAAGGTAAAGGCAATATAATCAACCCAGAAGAATTATCTTTGAACAGGAGAATGAGCATCACCATTAACTGGGGGAAGAAGAGGATGGGTGTAGATGCAGGAATTTATAGATTTGGTGGCAGGGAGTTAAGGATGTTTCCACTGAAGGCTTCTATTTTCTTTGTGAAGTAGGAGGCAACATCATCTACTAGAGGAAGAGACGGTAGAGAAATTCAAGGTTTACCCCTCATCTTCCTTTGTTAAGTGGCCCTTAAACTGAAGTGTGATCTTGTAGAGTTGATTACACAGCCTTCCTGTTTTCATTCCAATAAAAGCATTCTGGAGGTTTTATAGCTTCTTTCTAGGATGATACTTAGTCTCAGGAGCAGTTTATTTCCTATCCAAAATCTTCCTCTTGTCTAGCTACCTCTTCATCTGCCCTTGACAACCAGGGTTAGAATTCTTTCACGGATCTATCATTTCTATTAATAATAATAAGGCTATTGTAGATAAAGGATGCTAATTGGAGAAGCTTTGCGGAAACTGAGAGAATGAGTGAAGAAAATATGATAGAGTGAATCTGACTAAGAGGAATGGAGAAATTAGATAATTAGGAAGAGAAGAAAAGTAAGGTCATTAGGACTTTCTAGTGTGTAAGGATATTGAAAAGTGCTACTGGTCACTGAGGCAAGCATCTTTAGCAGAAAATCTACTGGTAGGGCATCTTACTGGGGTTAGGAAATCAATTAAGAAGGAAAGTAGTACATCTGGGAGGATAACAAGATGGAGTCTTCTTATTGATTTTAATTAAATTTAATAAACTTGAAAATAAATCCAATTATTTTATAATTATAAAAGTAATGCCAACTCATTTTTGATAATTTGGAAAATAAAAGGAAAAATAAGAAAATAAAATTCACTTATAATTAACTGTGGATATGTGGATAAAGGATAAAGATGTATATTACAGGCAATAGAATGAGCTAAGGAACAGATATGGTACAGAAAAGAAATTTTTGTAGGAATGATGAATAATGGTCAGAATATAGGGTACTCAAAGGAGACTAATGAAACAAAGTGGGAAACAGTAGGTTGAGGTGAGTTCCTCTGAGAATAGGAGCCACATCTTTTTCACATTTATTTCCAGTAGTATCTAATATAGTGTCTAATACAAGAATGAGTGAATGTGGTGTTTTATAGCAGTCAAGAGAATAGGTTTTTGAATCAGATAGGCTTCAGGTAAAAAATTCAGTTTCTGACACTTTCTAGCTATGTAACTTTGTACAAGTGAACTTTTTTAATCTTCAATTTCTCCGTGTGTTAAATGCAGATAGTAATACATATTTTGTCAAGTTAAATCAGCTAATGTTGTAAACTGCTTAAAACTTTATGCATAATAATAAACCTTCAATAGATAATGATAACAGTAACTATAAGGATAATAATGATTCTGGGAAGGCCTTTCATATAAGGAGTTTGGATTTATTAGGTAGGTCCTGGAAAGAAGATTTTAATCTGTTATCAGATTAGAAAGGGAGCGACCAGGATATTGGTGGTCATTTTAATAGTCCAGGCTAGAAGTTGTGAGGTCTTGAACAAGAGTGGCATCAGTGGTAATGGAAAGGAGGGGGCAGATGAGAAATAAATTGAAGAAAGAGCATCAGTTAAAATTGATATCATGTCAAATACGGAGGAGAAAAGAGCAAAGAGTCAAAGATGACTTCCATTTCTGTGATTACATGAAAGTCTCAACAGATCTATCTCTTGACAATTGGCCATATTATTCTCTTCTTGGCTCCCATAATTTTTGTAACTCCAAAGCCAGGAAGTGTGAGTCAATTACCTCTTTATAAGAATTGCTAGACATTCCCACACTTCAGCAATGTCCTAAGCATAAACATACTGAATGTGCTAAATGAGAAGCTAAGAACCTTGTTTGTGTATCAACTGCAGTTGTGTTTGCAATGGGAAGCAAGATGTACAAAAAACTACCTCCTGAAGGAAATATAGTGGCTCAAGTTGTCAAATGTATCTGGGTAAGTCCATAAATTGTTTACTTGCCTTTTGCAATCACAGGGAAAGAGATGCTATGCTGAGCATATGGGACTTAAAACAGGTCATTTTCTTGATAATTTCTGTTCTACTTTCAGTCCCCTTTGCCAAGTTGAAATTAATCAGTCTTCCTTTGTGCCTCTATTCAATCATTAAATTTTTAAAAAGTAACAATTTTTTAAAACTGGCAAAAATCTTCTGAATGTATAGTGTTGACAGAAAATAAGGACAGAGAAAATTATATCTGAAATATTTTAAAATTCGATGTCTGATGAGACCAAAGAGTTGAAATAAATCACTATGAGTGTGTGTTTGAGGGAAGGGATAGTAAATTGGAAAAGGCAGGAGATATTTTCTCTTTTTTTCTCCCCTGATGTCATCTATGTTCTGCCCTAGTTTGCTATTTCCAACCGTTTCAAGAACCGTTCTGGGGACATTCCAAAGAGACAACACTGGCTGGACTGGGCAGCTGAGAAATACCCAGTAAGTTAGAAATGCAAAAACATCTTATGCTCCATGGAATCTTTCTTAATGTTCAAACTGATTCCCTCCTGCTGCATTTAGCCTCTTCTTTTACTGTTCCATGGTACATCTACTCTAAGCAAGAAAGCCATGAGTGGAACATCAGGCAGTTCAGCCTGTTCCTTTTTCCTCCTTCTTGCAGAAGCAGCTCATTATGGATGTGAAGGCACTGACCAGGGTACTTTTCCTTTATATCCCATTGCCCATGTTCTGGGCTCTTTTGGATCAGCAGGTAAGAAGAGCACTGAAGACTAGTTCTCTTGAAACTACCCCTTCTTCTAGCAATTTCTCTCTCACAGGCAAGAGTTCTCACACTAGCTTCTGTCTGCTCTAGGGCTCACGGTGGACTTTGCAAGCTACCAAGATGAATGGGAATTTGGTGAGTAGAAGAGATTTTCTAGAGGAGTCTATCATCTTTATCATCCATTTTGAGGAAGTTAATTCTTTGTGTAAGATCTTTAGAGAGGTGCTTTTAGTCTGCAGGCACTGAGTAGGCAAAGATAAAGCTAGTCTTGTCTTTAGAACATATGGGGATGGGAAAAGTTTGAATGTACATAAGGAACTATTGAAAGGATAGCAAATGAAATGATACAGACCTGTGATAGTGATTGTTTTCTTTCATTGAAGCCCAGTCCTGGGGCATAGCAGGGACAGTCTGATTGGTCCTATACACAACTGATCCCATATTTCAGGCAGGAATCCCAGCAGAGGAACTGGAAGTGGGATATTTTGTATAGGGATATGGAAAGGATGGGAAGGTTGTAAATATTTTCTCTTTTTCTACTCTCCACTTTTTATCCCACTCAAATAAGATACCATCTCTGCTCTCAATGTTCCACCTCCTAGATTATTGTATTATTTTCCTTCTTTCTTAGTTGTGAAGAGGGCAGTGTGGGATGATGACAGGGTCATATTAGCCAAGCCATTTGGAACTTGACAAATATAACATTACCTTCTCCCTTCCTCTGGATGTCCAGAATTTTTCATGGTGGTCCTCTTGTTGAGCCCCTGGAGAATAACTTTGGAAACACTGTTCTCTGGGTGGGAGTCTTCGCCCAAACCATGATGTCTTGGATCCTTCTTGTCATTACCACCTCCAACTGCAGTTACTGAAATTAATTTGAAAAACATACTTGACTCTGTTTTCTCTAAAGCTAAGAAAAGTATAGTACACAGAAAAGAATATTTTCCCCTGGGCCCATCTGTCTTTATCAAACATGGCTAAAAGCCATTCCCATATACCCTGACAGGAAAGATCATGGCCCTGAACCAAAGATCTGATGGATTTTCTCTAATATGCTTCCCACCTACTAATTAGCAAGACTGTTGATATAAGCTTTTCTCATCTTCAACCACAATCTAAATATAATTTATTATACTATTTCAGGGTTTTTTTGTGCTTCAGCCTGACCAGATGCAGGTAAGTGTTCTTCTCTATAGTCATGGAGACTTATTACTTTCCTCATCTGTAATCTACCATTGGTTATTAGGATTAGCAACCATATTTTGATGCTTTCTCCTTATATGCTAAGGAGTAGCCATGACATTTTCTCTTGGGCCGTGGATCTGGGAAAAAGAGAAGTGAAAATGGAAGGGAAGAATTTCCAGTACGATTGGCAGAAAAACTTAGGCTTATAGTGAAACTGCTCCTATTGGAATTTTCAGAAGCAAACGTGTTATGTAAAAAGAAACAGGGTCTTGGATACAAAGAAACTGAACTGGGAGATGTGGAATCATTCTGGAGTTAGTATGATGAAATTGTGTGTAGCTGTGAGAGAGAAAGCACACACACACACAAGTATGAGCACATGCTTTCATTCATGATAGAACACTTGTAATGAGTCCTCTTTACCATGGTGTTACAGGTACTAAATCCCCTTATGGTTCTTATCTTCATCCCATTGTTTGACCTTGGCATTTATCGTCTGGTCTCCAAGTGTGGAATTAACTTCTCGTAAGTGTTCACTGTGCCTGGATTGTTCCATACTAACTCAATCTTTGCCCAGTTTGACATAGATTCAATGTCAGAATTTTTCTACTAAGTATGATTGGTTTGGGTTTATCATTTATCTGTTCCAATCTGTCCATGTTAAGCTGAGTACCTATTCATACTGGAGGATAGGGTCTAGATCTTAGTAATTCTTATTTTACAGAGTTTAAGCTCTTATTGCAGTCCTGAGTGATATTGAGGTGGTAGGCCTAAGCTTCATGGAAAGTCAAAAGTATGTGAGATTAGGATGTGATACTGCCTCTTCAAAGAAGTATAAAGCCTTTGATGACAATTAATCCCTTTAAGTCTCCCATTGTCCCAAATGAATCAAATA
This sequence comes from Tolypeutes matacus, assembly GCA_026826555.1. NCBI lineage: Eukaryota > Metazoa > Chordata > Mammalia > Cingulata > Chlamyphoridae > Tolypeutes > Tolypeutes matacus. The sequence goes on from JAKSZT010053887.1 coordinate 26,270,483, forward strand.
GGAAATAAGGAAGGAGCAGGGATAGAATTGTTCCTAATTACAGCTTTTTCCCCACCCTAAATAGAAGTGTTAATCTTTGTAAAATTTGACTCAGGAGGTTTTCAAGCTTCCTCCCATTCCTGATTTAATAGTAATTTCCTTTTAATGGTCACTTAACTATATTCAAATGACTTCTTGTCATTTACTCATTCATTAACCAGGTATTACTAAGTTAAGTACCAAGGAGTTTACTGTTTAGTAAAGACAGTTACAGCATATGCGTGCATACCTATTACACAAGGTAAAATACAGTAAATGGCCTAAGAAGATAAAAATGCCAGGGAATTTTAGAGAAGGAAGGGAGTCCTTTCTGCTGGTAGGGTCAAGAAAGACTTTTGAGAATAGAAAAATTAGGCAATGCATGTAAAGTTTTTGTATAAAATTTAGCATATGGTAAAAGCTCAATAAATCTGGGCTGTATTACTATTATTTTTGTTATTATTACATAATAGATAGAAAGTACATCATAAGCTAAGGTAGAGGTGGGAAGATGTGGTGCATTACAGAGGAGTATACTTAAGATGAGTGTCTCAAGTAAAGGGAGAAAGAAGGATTTGGGAAGGAGAGTTCTTGGAAATACTTTGAAAAGTAATTGGGACTAAATCAGGAAAGATTTTTGATGGTAAGCTAAGGAGTTTGGATTTTATCCTTTATAGTCTAAAGTTTAGATATAATCATCTCTTCCCTTCCTCTCAGATCACTTAGGAAAATGGCTGTTGGTATGATCCTAGCATGTCTGGCATTTGCAGTTGCAGCAGCCGTAGACATAAAAATAGATGTGAGTACAAAAAATCTTAAATTCTATGAAAGCAGGATAATATCTGTCTTATTCAATATTGACTCCCGAGCACCCATACTGTACTTGTTATATAGGAGGTGCTTAATAGATATCTGTGATAATTATGTAGATAAAGGGATAAGAGTTCCAATGCAAAATGAGGGCCACCTCCCATCAGAATGGTTCAGAATATATTGTTAGGAGATTCCTAAACAATAATATACAAGGTATTTAGCCATCTCTTTGGGATGAAAAGCTTATATGATGTCTTGCTAGGTACTCAACAAAATACCTTAAGCAGATTGAATAGCCTGTATTTGGGGAATGAGGTATTAGGATACAGCTTAGTTAAAAAAAACAACAACAACATGGCATTGGTGCTTGCTCTCTTGAGCTGGCATTTCTCTCTCCTCACGGCCTTCAGAATTTTCTAAGCCAAATGCTTTTCAGAGGGAGAAAACTGTGTCCTCTTGACTAGCTAGGCTAGTCTGTCAGAGACAGGACTGAAAGATGTATTCTCATTGTATCTGAAGGGTTATTCACTGATGATTCTGATATGTGTTCTCTGTCCTAAGGGAATGGTCCTATCCCAGCCAGGTTCCCAAGAGGTATTCCTACACGTCTTAAATCTGGCAGATGATGAGGTGAAGGTGACAGTGCTGGGAGATGAAAACAATTCTCTGTTGGCAGAAACAATCAAATCCTTTCAGGTGAGGTATGGGCCGGAGTGAATTAGAAACATATTTAGATTGTACTTTAAATGATCAGCATGGCTATTTTTATTTACACACAAAGTGTAAGCATAATCTAGTGTTTAAGCATGAACCTGTGGAACAAACTAAGTCAGTTCAATTGCTGGTTCTGCCACTTCCTACCTCTAAGAACCTGAAAAAGCTACTCTATCTCTAAGGTTCAGTTTCCTCATTTGTAAAAAGGCAAAAATTTCCATGTCATAGGGTGTTGTAAGAATATGTATTATATGTAAGAGGGGGGAAGACGTGGTGCATTACAGAGAAGAGTATACTTAAGATGAATGTGTCTGGCACATTGTAAGCTCTCAAAAGGTTGTAATTTGTTGTTGTTGTTATTTTTATTATTATTATTTCAAACACCTTCCTAATTCACAAGTCTTCTGGAAAGGCGTGTCTTGCATATTTTCATATCCATTCCTATAAATATCCTGAAATATTTATTTTAAAATATCACTTTTTAATAATAATACTAATATACATTAATTGTTGAAGATTGGGGAGTATATAAAGAGACATAAAAATATCCATAATTCCACCACCCAAAGATAATCATAGTATTTTAGTATCAATGAATGAACAAACTAATTTTTAAATGTAACATGTAACTTTTTATTGAATAATAATATATTCATAAAAGTATACAAATCATAAATGTATAGCTCATTGAACTTTTTTCTTTTTCTAGAGATGTTAGAGGTTTACAGAAAAATCATGCATAAAATAGAGTTCCCATATACAACCCTGTTATAAACATTTTACATTAGTGTGGTCCATTTGATACAATTGATCAATGAACATTTTAATAATTATACTATTAACTACAGTCCATGGATTACATTAGGGTACTCTGTGCTGTACAGTCTTGTTTATATTTTTAAATTTTTATTCTATTAACACATATATAACCTGAAATTTCCCCCTTTAAACACATTCAAATATATAATTCAGTGCTGTTAATTATGTTCACAATGTTGTTCTACCATCGCCACATCCATTAGCAAAACTTTTCTGTCAACCTAAATAGAAACTTTGCACAATTTAAGCATTATCTCTTTACAATTTAAGCATTCCCTACCCAGACCCTAGGCCCTAGAAAACTATATTCTAGTTTCTGACTCTATGAAGTTACTTTCTCTCATTATTTTGTATCAGTGAGATAAAGGATTATTTGTCCTTTTCTGTCTGGCTTATTTGACTCAACATGATGTCTTCAAGGTTCATCCATGTTCTCGCGTGTCATTCCTTTTTATGACTGAAAATAATATTGCATTGTAGGCATCACATTTTATTTACCCATTCATTGGTTGATCCTTTGGCAATTGTGAACAATCCCACTAGGAACACTGGTGTGCAGATATCATACGAGTCCCTGCTTTCAGTTCTTTCGGGTATACACCTAGAAATTGGGATTGCCAGGTCTTATGGCAGTTCTATTCTTAGCTTTCTGAGGAACTACCAAACTGTCTTCCACAGAGGCTGCATCATTTTACATTCCCACCAAAAATGAATGATTGTTTCTGTTTCTCCACATCCTCTCCAACATTGATAATTTTCCATTAAAAAAAAAATAGTAGCCATTCTAGTGGGAGTGAAATGTTATCTTGCAGTTTTGATTTGCATTTCCCTAGTGGCTAATGATATTGAGCACCTTTTCATATGCCTGTTGGCCACTTGTATATCTTCTTTGGAGAAATGTTTATTCAAGTCTTTTGACCTTTTTAAATTGGGTTGTTTGTCTTTTTGTTGTTGAATTATAGGATTCCTTATATATTCTGGATATTAGCCCTTATCAGATATGTGGTTTCCAAATATGTTCTCCCATTCTATAGGTTTTCTTTCATTCTTTTTTTTTTTTTCTTTATTTTTAAAGAAAATTTTGGATTACATAAATATTACATTGAAAATGTAACACCTCCTTCTCCTCCCACACTTTCCCCCATTAACAACATCTTTCATTAGTGTGGTACATTTGTTACAATTGATGAACACTATTGAAGCATTGCTACTAACCATGGTCTATAGTTTACATATGGTTTATACTTTGCACTGCACAATTTTATAAGTTTTGATATATAACAACTTGTATCCATCATTGCAATATCATGCAGAACAATCCCAATGTCCCTAAAATGTCCCATGTTACACCTATTCTTCCCTTTAGGTTGTCTTTTTACTTTCATGATGAAGTGCTGTGATGCACAGAAGTTTTAAATTTTGTTGAAGTCCCATTTATCTATTTTTTTCTTTTGTTGCTTGTGCTTTGGGTATAAAGTCTAAGAAACCATTGCTAACAAAAGGTCCTGAAGATGCTTCTCCATAATTTCTAGTTCTTATATATAGGTTTTTGATCCACTTTGAGTTGATTTTTCTGTATGGTGAGCGTAGGGGTCCATCTTCATTCTTTTACATATGGACATCCAGTTTCCTGAGCACCATTTGTTGAAGAGACTGTTATTTATCAATTGCGTGTACTTGGTACCCTTGTAAAAAATCAGTTGGCCATAGACATAAGGGTTGATTTCTGAACTCTCAGTTTGATTCCATTAGTCTTGGTACTTGAGCTAGTACCATGATAGTTTGGTTACTGTGGCTTTATAAAAAGTTTTAAGATTAGGAAATATGAGTCTTCCAATTTCGTTCTTCTTTTTCAAGATGGATTTGGCTATTTGGGGTCCTTTACCATTCCATGTAAATTTGATAATTGTATTTTCCATTTCTGCAAAGAAGATTGTTGGGATTTTCGTTGGGATTGCATTGAATCTGTAAATTGCTTTGGGTAGATTTGACATCTTAACAATATTTTGCCTTCTAATCTATGAACACAAAATGGCCTTCCACTTATTTAGGTCTTGAATTTCTTTTAGCAATGTTTTGAAGTTTTCTGTGCACAAGTAATTTACACCATTGATTAGATTTATTCCTAGATAATCGGATTCTTTAGTTGCTATTGTAAATGGAATTTTTTTTCTTCTTCAGATTGTTTATTAAACACTACTGGTTTTTTTGCCTGTTGATCTTGTACTTGCCACTTTGCTGAATTTGTTTATTCTCATAGCTTTGTTGTGGATTTTTCAGGATTTTTTTTTGTATATAGGATTTTGTCCTCTACAAAATAGAGAAAGTTTTACTTATTCCTATCCAATTTAGATAATTTAATTTCTTTCTTTTGCCTAGTTGCTCTAGCTAGAAGTTCCAGTACAATGTTGAATAACAGTGGTGACAGTGGGCATCCTTGTCTTGTTCCTGTTCTTAGAGGAGAAGCTTTCCATTTTTCACCATTGAATATGATGTTAGTGGTGGTTTTTAAATATGTGCCATTTATCATGTTGAGGATGTTTCCTTCTCTTCTTAATTTTCTAAGTGTTTTTTTTTCCAAAAAGGGGTGCAGGATTTTGTCAAATGTCTTCACTGTATCAATGGAGATGATCATGTGTTTTTTCTCTTTTTTCTGTTAATGTGGTATATTAGATTAATTGATTTTCTTATGTTGAGCCACCCTTGCCATTTCTTTGATAAATGCCACCTCATCATAGTGTGTAATTCTTTTAAAGTGCTGTTGGATTTTGTTTGCTGGTATTTTGTCAAGGATTTTTGGGTTTATATTCATAGGGTATATTGGTCTGTAGTTTTCTTTTCTTGTGGTATCTTTATCTGGCTTTGGTATGAGGGTGATGTTGGCCTCATAAAAATGAGTTAGGGAATATTCTCTCCTCTTCAATATTTTTCAAGTAATTTGAGCAGGATTGTTGTTACTTCTTCTTGGAATGTTTGGTAAAATTCTCCTTTGAAACCACTTGGTCCTGGGCTTTTCTTTGTTGGAAAGCTTTTGATTACTGATTCAATCCTTTTACTAGGTATTGGTTTGTTGAGATATTCTATTTCTTCTTGATTCAGTGTAGGTAGTTTGTATATTTCTAGGAATTTGTCCATTTCAGTTAGGTTGTCTTATTTGTTTTCATTTATGATTTTAGTTATATTTGTCATCTCTCTTTTATTTCTTAGTCTAACTAAAGGTTTGTTGATTTTATTGATCTTTTAAAAGAACCTACTTTTGGTTTTATTGATTCTTTGTATTGTTTCTTTATTCTTTTTTTCATTTATCTCCACTTTAATCCTTGTTATTTCCTCCTGTTCACTCTGGATTTAGTTTGTTCTTCTTTTTCTAATCCTCCAATTGTGAGGTTAGGTTTCTGATTTGAGATCATTCTTCATTTTTGATGTAAACATTTTGAGCTATAAATTCCCTCTCAACACTGCCTTTGCTGCATCCCAAAAGTTTTTTAATGTTGTAATTTCATTTTCATTTTCCTCAGGATATTTCCTAGTTTCCCCTGTGGTTTCTTCTTTGACCCATTGGTTTTTTAAGAGTATGTTGTTTAATTTCCATGTATTTGTGAATTTTCCAGTTCTTTAAGTCCTAGTGAACTTAAAGTCTTTTTTATCTGATGCTAATATATCTACATCTCTCTTTTGGTTACTACTTGCATGGCATATTTTTTCTATCCTTTCACTTCCAACCTATTTCCATGTTTGAATTTAGGGAGTCTCTCTCTCTCTCTTTTTTTTTTTTTTTTAAGTAAACTTCATTTCAACTTCACAAAATAAAATAAAAGTCAAAAGGCAGCTTAAAAAATTATAGAAGCATTACTCTAACAAATTCTTTCCAGGCACGTTAATCTCAGTAATCCTAAAAACAAATCCAGTTGTTTCTCCAGTATTCAGAAAGATACATAAAAAGCAGAGATTGGTTAAATGACATGACCAAAGTTTCCTTGTTAATGAAGGAAATGAAGAAAACAAATGCTTAATCATATTCTTTTTTAACCTTTAACATTGGTATAGTACCTTCTTTGCCTTTGCTACAAAAATTACAATATTACTGTTAACTATAGTCTATAAGTTACATTAGTTGTCTTTTTCCCATGTCCAACCATATTCTTTTCTTTTTTAAACAAATCATTTTTATCGGTACATATTAATAAAGCATACAATTCATCCAAAGTATACTATCAATGGTATTTGGTATAATCACGTAGTTGTGCATTTATCACTTCAATCATTATTAGAACATTTTCATTATTTCAATAATAATAATTATAATAAACAAAAAAACAAACAAGAAAATTCTTCACCTCTCAATCTCTCTCTGTTTCCCCTGCTGTACATAGCTGCTATTTCTTGCTATTCTTGCACATTTATTTATTTATTTAGCAGTTTTATTGAGATATAGTCACATATCATACAATCTATCCAAAGTGTACAATCAATGGCTTTTAGTATAATCACAATGTTGTGTATTCATCACCACAAAAAATTTAGAACCATTTCATTACTCCAAAAAGAAAAACTCCACACCCCTTAACATACCTTCCTTAGCCCTACATAACCTCTAATCTAATTTCATATTTATAAATTGATTTATATTTACATTTTATATAAATGGAATCATACATGTTACACAATATATTTAGTTCATAGTAGCACAATCATACAGTATTTTTCCTTTTCTGTCTGGCTTGCTTCACTCAACATAATGTCCTCCAGTTTCATCCAAGCTGTTGTATGCTTTATGACTTCTTAGAGCTGCATAATATTCCATCATATGAATACACCACCGTTTGTTTATTCATTCATCGGTTGATGAACACCTGGGTTGTTTCCAACTTTTGGCAATTGTGAATAATGCTGCTATGAACATAGGTGTGCAGATGTTGGTTTATGTCACTGCTGGCAGTTCTGGGTATATAGCCAGTAGTGGTATTGTAGGGACACATCCACCATATTCTTAACACCTTGTAGTAAAACATTCCTGTATTTATATTATTAACCACAATCTTCATCTACCACCAAAAATCAGTATGTGATACAGTCGCTAGATTATCCTGTCTTTCAATTAATATTAACCTCCCTAGACTACCCCTTTCAGTCACAATCACATTTATAAATCAGCAGTGTTTGTTATACTCATTACCACATATTTACATATATACATGTATATATACATGTATATATGTTCAAGATCGGCTCCCTCTTCTCAACACACATTTTGACTCCCACTAACATATACTCTATAGTTTAACTCCATAAGTTTACTCATACTGTTTAGTTCATATCAGTGAGACCATACAATATTCATCCTTTTGTGTCTGGCTTATTTCATGCAACATAATATCCTCAAGATTCATCCATGTTGTCATGTGCTTCCCCAGTTGATTTCTTCTGAATAGTATTCCATTGTATGGCTATGCCATAATTTGTTTATCCATTCATTGGGTGATGGGCACTTAGGTTGCTTCTATCTTTTAGCAATTGCGAATAATGCCACTATGAACATCAGTGTGCAAATATCTAGTCACATCCTTGCTTTCAGTTTTTCAGAATATATTCCTAGTAGCAGTTTTGTGGGATCATATGGCAGTTCTATATTTAGTTTCCTGAAGAACCGCCAAATCATCTACCACAGACTCTATACCCTTTTACACTCCCACCAACAGGGAAGGAGTGTTCCTATTTCTCCACATCATCTCCAGCACTTGTAGTTTTCTGTTGTTTTTTTTCAACAATGGCCATTCTGTAAGGCATAAAATGATATCTCATTGTAGTTTTGATCTGCATTTCCCTAATAGCTAGTGATGAACATCTTTTCATGTGCCTTTTTGCCATTTGTATTTCCTCTTTGGAAAAATATCTATTCAGTTCTTTTGCCCATTTTTAAATTGGGTTGCTTGTCTTTTTGTCATTGAGTTGCTTGCTCTCTTTATATAACATGGAAATCAAACCCTTGTCAGATATGTGGTTTCTGAAGATTTTCTCCCATTAAGTAGGCTGCCTTTTCACCTTCTTAACAAAATCTATGATCTTAATAGAAAAAAGTTGGAAATTAATGACAGGCATAAAAAGGGAAAATTTATAAATAGATGGAGATTAAACATTATACTCTTAAATAATCAGTGCATCAAAGAAGAAATTGCAAGAGAAATCAGTAAATATCTCCAGATGAATGAAAATGAGAACACAACATATCAAAACTTAGGGGATACAGCAAAGGCAATGCTGAGGGGGACATATATAGCCCTCAATGCCTACATTAAAAAAGAAGAAAGAGCTAAAATCAAATACGTAAATGCACACCGGAGGATGCAGACAAAGAACAGCAAACCAATCCCAAAGCAAGCAGAAGGAAAGAAATAATAAAGATTAGAGTAGAAATAAATGAAATGGAGAATAAAAAAATCATTAGAGAACATCAACAGAACTAAAATTTGGTTCTTCGAGAATATAAATAAAATTGGGAGGTGGATGTGGCTCAAGCAGTTGGGTGCCCACCTACCACATGGGAGGTCCCGGTGTAGGCCTTTGGCAATTTGATGTAATTATGAATTCCAAAAATATATACTGGATTATGCTTGTAAACTGCTCTGTAAATCTGGGCATAATTAAGTTATGATTAGGGTGTTAACTGGGCCACGTCAGTAGGGCATTGAGCCCCACCCCTTGGTGGGTGGGGAAATCAAATATAAAAGACACAGCAAAGGACAGTGTTGGAGAAGTTTTGATATTGGAGTCTTGAGCTGGAGCCCTGGGAAGTAAGAGAGCTTGGTCGTGAGGAAGGAGAGAAGGCCCCGGGATAGAGATGAGCCATTCGCTTGAGTGTTCACAGCTGGCCTTGTGGAGAGAAGCAAAGCCTAGAGAGCCTAATAGTCTACAGCTGACCTTGTGGAGGAAACAGAGGAGCCAAGCCCGGAGAGAAATGCAGCCCCAGAAAGAGAGGAACCCAAGAAGTCTGAATCCTGGCAAACATCAGCAGCTGTCTTGCTCTAACACGTAGCAATGGACTTTGGTGAGGGAAGAAACTTATGCTTTATGGCCTGGTAACTGTGGACTTCTACCCCAAATAAATACCCTTTATAAAGACCAACTGATTTTCTGGTATTTTGCATCAGCACCCATTTGGCTGACTAATATGCCTGGGTTCGGTTCCTGGTACCTCCTAAAGAAGACGAGCAAGACAGCGAGCTGACGTGACAGGCTGGCACAGTGAGCTGACACAACAAGATGATGCAGCGAAATGACACAACAAAGAGACACAGCCACGAGACACAACAAGCAGGGAGCAGAGGTGGCTCAAGTGATTGGGTGCCTCCTTCCCACATGGGAGGTCCTGGTTCGGTTCCTGGTGCCTCCTAAAAAAGACCAACAGAGAGAAGACAGCAAGTACAAACAACTGAGGGGAGGGTGGAGAAATAAATAAATAAAATAAGTCTTTTTTAAAAAAAGGAATATAAACAAAATCCATAAATCCTTAGATAGATTAACAAAGAAAAAAAAGATGCAAGATGCAAATAAATAAAATCAGAAGTGAGAAGAGTGACATTACCAGTGACCCAGCAAAAATAAGAGATCATAAGAGGATGCTATGAACAACCGTATGCCAGCAAACTAGACAACATTGATGAAATAGACACATTTCCGGAAACACACAAACAAGCCATACTGATCCTAGAAGAAATAGAAGATCTCAACAAACCAATCACAGAAATTGAAACAGTCATCAAAAACTTCCCCCAAATGAAAAGTCCAGGACCAGATGCTGTCACACGTGAATTCTGCCAATCATTCAAAGAATACCTGTATACCTATCTTGCCCAAACTCTTCTGAAAAAGTTGAATGGGAAGGAATGCTACCAAACTCATTCTATGAAGGCAACATCACCCTGATACCAAAGCCAAATAAAGATATTGCAAAAAAAGAAAATTATAGACTGATTTCTTTAATGTAGATAGAAGCAAAAATCCTCCACAAAATAGTTGTTAACCAAATCCAAAAACACATTAAAAATTATACGTCAGAATCAAGTGGGTTTTGTACCAGGTATACAAGGGTGGTTCAACATAAGAAAATAAATCAGTGTAATATACCACATTAAGAAGAAAAAAAATCACATGATCATTTCAATAGATGCAGAAAAGGCATTTGACAAAATACAACATTCTTTCTTGATAAAGACCTTTAAAAGTTAGGAATAGGGAAACGGATGTGGCTCAAGAGGTTCGGCATCTGTCTACCATATGGAGAGACCGGGGTTCGATCCCCGGTACCTCCCAGTAAAAAAAAAAAAAAAAAAAAAAAAAAAGTTAGGAATAGAAGGAAACTTTCTCAATATGATAAAGTGCAGATATAAAAAAAGCTACAGCTAACATTGTACTCAATGGTGAAAGACTGAAAGCTTTCCTGCTGAGATCAGTAACAAGACAAGGATGTCCACTGTCCCCACTGTTATTAAATATGGTAATAGTAGTTTTAGCTAGAGCAACTAGGCAAGACAAAGAAATAAAAGGTGCTCAAATGTGAAAAGAAGAAGTAAAACTTTCATTTTTTGCTGATGATATGTTCCTATACTTAGAATATCCTGTAAAATCCACAACAAAATTATAGAACTTATAGACATTTCAGCAAAGTGGTGGGATACGAGATTAATATGCAAAAATCAATAGCGTTTCTAGACACTGCTAATGAGAAATCTGTGGAGGAATTCAGAAAAAAATTCCATTTATAATAGCAACTAAAAGAATCAAATATTTAAGAATAAACTTAACCAAGGACATAAAGGACCTGTATTCAGAAAAGTACAAAACATTGCTAAAAGAAACCAAAGATGATCTAAATAAATAGGACATTCCGTGTTCATGGTTGGAAGACTAATACTATTCAAACTGGTGCGTAGATTTAATGCAATCCTGATAAAAATTCCAACAGCCTTCTTTTTAGAATTGGAAAACTCAGTTATCAAATTTATCTGGAATGTATGGGCCCCTGAATAGCCAAAACTAGCTTTGAAAAAAAAGAATGATGTTGGAGGACTCTTACCTCCTGATTTTAAAGCACATTATTTAGATACAGTGGTAAAAACAGCTTGGTACTTGCATAAGGATAGACAGATTGACCAATGGAATAAAATTGAGAGTTCAGAAATAGATCCTCACACCTGTGGTCAAGTGATTTTTTACAAGGCTGATGAACCCACCCGGCTAGGTCAGAACAGCCTATTAACAAATGGTGCCGGGAAAACTGGATATCCTTATCTGAAAGAAAGAAAGAGGGTGGAGCATGAGTAGCTCAGTGGTTGAGTGCATGCTTCACATGTACAAGGTCCTGGGTTCAATTCCTGGTACCTCCTAAAAAAAGAAAGAAAGAGGACCCTAATTACACACCTTATATAAAAATTGACTCAAAATGGATCAAGGACCTAAATTTAAAAACTAGAACCATAAAACTCCTAGAAGAAGATGTAGGGAAACATCTTTAAGATTTTGTGGTAGGTGGTGGGTTCTTGGACCTTATACCCAAAGCACAAAAATGAAAGAAAAAAATAGCTAAATGGAACTTCCTCAAAATTAAACACTTCTGTGTTTCAAAAGGTGAGTGTCTTGTGAACATCATGTGGTTGTGTCATGCTTTTATATCCATTCTGCCAATCTTTGCCTTTTGACTGTAGAGTTTAATCCATTTATATTTAAAATAACTACTTTTAATGCAGTGCTTTCTTCTGCCATTTTGCTATTTTGTCTTTTTACATCATATCTTTTTGACCCACATTTCTTCCATTGATGTCTGCTTTCATATTTATTTAATTTTTTGTACTGTACTGTTTTGACTCCCTTCTCATTTCTTTCTGAATATACTTTTCATGTGTTTTCTCTGTGTTTATCATGGGGTTAAAATTTAACATCCTAAATCTATAACAATTATATTTGATTTGATACCAACTTATCTTCGATAGCATACATATACACTGTTATTATACACCTCTACCCTCCCACATTTATTGTATTTGTTACAAATTATATCCTTGTACATTATATGTCAAAAACCATAAGTTCATCATCACTTTTTATCCACTTGCATTTTAGCACCTGTTGTGAATAAGAAGTAGAGTTACATACCCCAAATTACAATACAATATTATCAATATTTATAATTACCCATATGGTTACTTTTACTGGAGGTTTTTATTTCTTAATGCTTCTTTGATCCACTATCTAGTATCCTTTCCTTTCAGTCTGAAGAACTTCATTTAGCAGGTTTAGTGATGACAAACTCCTTCTGCTTTTGTTTATCTGGGGGTGTCTTAATCTTTCCCTCATTTTTGAAAGAAGGGCTTGCCAGATAGAAAATTCTTGGTTCACAATTGTTTTCTTCCAGCACTTTAAATATTTCCTACCACTACCTGCTTGTCTCCATGGTTTCTGATGAGAAATTGGCATTTAATCTTATTGGAATTTCCTTGTACATAACTTGTTGCTTTTCTCTTGCAGCTTACAGAACTCTCCTTGTCCTTGGCATTGGACAATTTGATTAGTATGTGTCTGTGCATGGTTGTCTTTTAGTTTATTCTGTTTAGGATTCATAGGGGCTTTTCATTGTGCATATTCATGTCTTTTGTTAAATTTGGGAAATTTTCTGCCATTATTTCTTTGAATTTCCTTTTACCCCTGTCTCTCTTTCTTCTGCAACTCCCATAGTGCATGAATTAGTATCCTTAATGTTATCCCATAGCTCTCTTGGGCTCTGTTTGTTTTGTTTTGATTTTAAAGATTTATTTTTTATTTATTTATCACCCCCCCCTCGTTGTTTTGCGCTCACTGTGTCCATTCACTGTGTGCTCTCTCTGTCTGCTCATCTTCTTTTTAGGAGACACCGGGAACCAAACCTGGGACCTCCCATGTGGGAGAGAGGTGCTCAATCGCTTGAGCCACTTCAACTTTCTGCTTTGTTGTATCTTTCATTGTCTTTCCTCTTCGTGTCTCCTTATTGCATCATCTTGTTGCATCAGCTTGCTGTGCTTGCCCATCACACCAGCTCACTGTCTTGCTTGTCTTCTCCAGGAGGCACCAGGAACCAAACCTGGGACTTCCCATGTGATAGGCAGGAGCTCAATCGTTTGAACCACATCTGCTTCTTTTTTTTTGCTCCTCAGCATGAATCATTTCAATTTTCTTGTCTTCAAAATCTCTGATTCTTTCTTCTGCCACTTCCAATCTGTTGCTGAAACCATCTGGGGAATTTTTCATTTCAGTTATTGTGTTCTTCCACTCCAGTATTTCTTTTGGTTCCTATTAAGAATCTCAAAGAGACTCCCATATTGATTATTATTTTCCTCATATCTTTTAGTTATTTCTCAATGTTTTTCTTTATTCTCTTTGAGCACATTGAGGGTCTTTTAAAAAAAATCTCTGGTAAATCTAATGTCTGGTTCTCTTCATTGATGTTTTCTGGATTTATATCTTGTTCCTTTGGATGGGATATATATCATATTCTGTTTCTTTGTTTGTTTTGCAATATTTTGTTGCACCCTATGCTTTTTATTATTTTTAAGTTTAGCTCTGGGATTTAGTCCATGAGCTTTGGGGTCCTTAAGTTTGAATACAGCTATTGATATGACAGATATGTCTGCAAGCAGCTTCTATGCCCGTGGGACAAATTCTGGGAGGGTGAGCCCCAGACAAGTTCCTCACCTTAGTCTCTCAGACTTCTACCTGATAGATTGACACTGAAATACATACACCCCACAATGTGCTCAGGGGCCATTCTGCTCCCTTTGGAACAGGGCCAGGAATCTGCAATGGAAGCACAAGCTGGCTCCTCCCCACATTGTGTGAGGGATTGAGGAGGGGGCAGCAAGGGTGCCAGGAGCTTCTTCTATGGCCCAGGAGCTTCTTCTATGGCTTTGAGTCTGCATTTTCTTGATTCAGCACTTTCCCAGTCAATGCAGCCCTTAACTGTTTCCTGTAGTTTTGAAGAAGGTCACTATCTTTAAGTTTTCTCTGCCACCTTTGCCCCCCAGGGTGGGCGGATGATGAAACATTGGCCACCCTCAGAGCCAGCCCCAACAATTTGAATTAGCTGATCAAAAACAGTGATCAGCAATCAGACCACACACACACACACACACACACACACACACACACAAGAAGTTTGTGTCTCACCGTGGCACTAAGCTCCACCAGGAGCCTGAGCTCCAGTCCTTATGGCTGGGGGAAGGGATGGTAGCTGCTGCAGGGAGGATGAACCTCACAGGTATTTTTTACAATTTACCAGCCTCTTCTTTCCATTCTTCCTTGGATGCTGCACAGTGTTCTCCCTGTCTCCAGAGTTTCAAAATAGTACATTCAGATGGTTCTTGCCAGTTCAATAGCTGTTTTGGTGGAGGGACTGATTCCTGGAACTCCCTACTCTGCATCTTCCCACAATCTTACTCCCAAACTAATTTTTAAAAAGTGATTTTTTTTCTTAGCATTAATTGTGTTATAAGCATTTTCCCAGGTCCTTAAATCATCTTTGACAGCATGATTTAATGGTCACATAACTTTTTATCCTACGGAAGTATTATAGTTTATTTAAATATTTCCTTCCAGGTTTTTAAAATTATTAGATATAACCTCTAATAAACATCCTTACATGTAAATCTTTATGCATGCTTCTAATTATTTCCCTAGATAGATTCCTAGAAGTGGAATTGCTAGGTCAAAGGGTAATGTGGGAAGTATCTAAGTGAGTTATCCACACCCAGGGATGCTATGGGATTGTGATGTCCAAAATGGGACAGAAGATAGAGTATGACAGGTATTTCATTCTACAGAAAACACCACACCATTACAAACTGTACCTGAAAACAAAAAGCCAGAATTTCCACTTCCACCTGAAATATCACAATTTATCTGTCTACACTGAACATTCTATGGAGGAGAAGAATTGGTACAGCCTGATTCTTCATGGGGATGGGAAAAATATCTCCAGCATTATGGTAAGTTGAGGAACCCCATAGGTTCAAGATGTTATCTCAAAATTCAGTGGCTGGCTCAGTACTTACTAAGGATCTGCCTGTTGATCAAATTTTCAAATTTTAATTCCCCCCCTGTCAACTGTAATTAATTTTTACTTTCTTCTATTGTAGATGAAGGATACAGACAACAAAACAACCAGTGGGAGGACGGCTGTGAGGTTTGGATGTTAAAGAGACCCCAGACCACTCTCTTCTCTTGAGTCTTGGTTC
This sequence comes from Tolypeutes matacus, assembly GCA_026826555.1. Lineage (NCBI taxonomy): Eukaryota > Metazoa > Chordata > Mammalia > Cingulata > Chlamyphoridae > Tolypeutes > Tolypeutes matacus. The sequence continues at coordinate 26,286,106 of JAKSZT010053887.1, forward strand.
TCTTTTGATCTGGGAAGCCTCAGATGAAGAGGCTTTGCATACTACTTGTTGTGAACAGGGATTCTCTCTCCTAGAATGTCAGGGACATGGGTGTCAGAAGGCATTTTCTGGAACAAAGAGCAACAGACAGGCTTGCTTTCCCATGTGGTATTCAAAGATGACGCTCTATCTGTGTATACCCCCTGTGCTCTACTGCATAAATCCCTTCAGATGAGTTTTACCCATTTATCTCGCTCACAGGAAAATAAGTACTTTCCTCTCCATAATCACCAGAGAGAAATTTACAAGTGAGCAAATGATCCTCCCTTCATTATTGATAGTTGAATATCTACTATTGTTACTGTGTCTTTAGAGTAAAGTATATATTTTTTAATAGACTTTATTTTTTAGAGCAGTTTTAAGGTTATAGAAAAATTATGCAGAAAGCGCAGTATTAGTTCTCATATACCTCTCTCCCCCCATCCCAGTTTCTCCTACTAGTAATATTTTTCATTAGTTTGGTACATTTATTATAATTGATAAGCCAATATTGATATGTTATTATTAAATAAATTTAATACTTATTATAAACCTCTAGAGGCATCATGGTATAGTAAAGGTAGCACATTTAGAGGCAAAAGAATTGGTTCTGAATCCAGTTAAAACTGGAGGTTTTGTCAGACAGCAAATGGCAGTTACAGAGTGTGAGCTCACTGTTGGAGTAAGATGGAGCAAGAAGTTACCTGCTTTCTGTGGCAGGAAGCAGACATGAAATACACAAATGCACATGCCTAAGATTGTCAAGATCATACAGTTGCTGTTGAGAATAACATTTTAGAAGATAATTTTTTATGAAGAGTCTGAATTTCACTGAAAGGTAGAACAGTCATATATTTTACCTTCAAGTATGCTCCAGAAAAAGCAAACAACCCAAAATAAGTAAGATAACAGTAAGGATAGGACTTCCTTGGGCTTGAGAACCACAGAACCTCCAGAAGTGGTGAAGGGGCAATTGCTAGGTCAGTGCACGATGATTTAAAGTCCAGGAATCAACATTCATGACTCTAGAGGGAACTTCCCTTCTCATCCCATGGGCCAGAGACCAAGGCAAAAATTATCAAAATAGAAATGTACCAAAGACCCATCCTGAGAGGACAATCAATGGGCCTAAGTTCAGAAGATTAGGAAAATGGTTCTGAAAAGGTCTAAGGTTGTCTTCAGAGCCCAAAACAATGTTAACTCAACCTGTTATGGACTAGGAGTTTGAGTTTTGCATGTCAGATCAGATTTCATTTATATCAGGATAAGGTCCCTATTTTATTTAAATACTGGTATATCTTTATATACACAGAATGATTTATTTTATTTTTCTTAGTAGTCTCAGTTGAAGCCCACCATCAAAAGAGGGAAAGAAAGTGGGAGGGCCTAAGCTGAGTGAGTGAGGAAACAGATAGGGGTGATCATGATAGTGTTCATCCCAACTAGAGATCTGGTAAGAGTGCAGCAAATAGAAAGTTAATATCTCAGAAAGGAGAGAGTAAGGAACTAATAAGAATACTGATTTCTTCTTATACATGAAGTTAATTCATTCATCCAGTTAACAATATACATAATGCACCTTTGTGTGCCAACCACTGTCCTAGGCACTAGGGATATAGTGATAAACAAGACAGACAAGGTCTCTACCCTCTTTTATCTGGGGTCCCTGTTTCAGAGGGTTTATCTGATCTGTAAATAATGTCTCTACCCTCAGGTTTATTAACACTTTGCATAAAGATGTCAACATCTCCATGGGTATGGATATCGCCTTCAATGTTGGTGAAGACTCTGGTGTGTCTGCTTACAGAACAGTGGAAAGAGGAGAGTAAGAGGTTTACCCTTGTGAACATTTTACTTTGATCAAAAATTGTTTCTTAAATGTATTCTTGGTGTATAGGCCAGGGACTTAGCTACATCCAGGCTAATTGTGAGTAGAGATAGACTCCTGTCCTTTTACAACCTTGCTTCTTTCCTTCAATCTCATCTTTTTTTGTGCATAGATATATTGAGATCTAATTGCTATGAAGGTCATAACTGTGTAGTTAATAGGGTCCATCTTTGGGAGGTTCACAAAGTTTATTACTAGCTCCCACTCCTACACTTTGGTACCTCCCATTGTCATCTCATTACTTAGAGCTTATTCTCTCAGTTTCACTGTTTTATGCTATTCCATGAATTCATAAGACACATGAGGAAACTTCACCAGGGGTTGAGGTCCACAAAATAAGGTGGTTTGTACCTTATTTCTTCAAGTTTAAGATAAAAATTACCTGATTTGGGCTCAGGTCAGGGGCAGAAAACTGGCATGAAAACAACTCACTCCTAGAAACTCCCCACTTTGAAGAGAAATGGTGGCTTCATTGCTCTCTCATCATCAGTAGAGACATAATATTACTCTTTTCTCCTAGAGATGGTAGTGCTTTTCTGAGACATAATGTTTATTCTAATCTAAACTCCTCCTGTTCCAGATACCCTGCGGTATACTGTAGAACAGAAGATGAGGTGTTTTCTCTGAATTTGGGTGTCCTAGAATTTGGTGCAGCATATCTGTTTGTTATTACTAATGTAAGTAGATCATGACCACTCCACTCTGTCCTTCCTCCCACTCACATATATATCCTGGGATCCTCTTGTCAGGGACAGAGGACATAGGAGATACAAGACAGGATCATATAATTCTAGGGTAAGGTGTCAGATTCTATGGTGACTTTAGGAAGCTCAACTGAGGTCTCCAAATAGAATTATACAAGAGAAACATTGGCAGCAGGCCAAGAGTCTTGGGGAATGGGAGACATAATTTATCTTGAGCCATCACTATCAGGTGACACAGCCTGCTCCGGTTTCAATTATGGCCCCAGGCCATAATTGAATAACAAAGATTATTCCTACAAGATTATATATGTCTTCTAGGCTAGCTCCATATGCAGGTCTCTTGGCTTTCCGGAAATTTGTTCTGCTAGCATATCGCTACTGAAATTCCAAGACTGGTAATGGATGTCCATCTCTTAACAAAGTTTGGGGCATTAGGGAACTGTGGTCCATCTATAAAAGCCATTGTCTCAGTGATCAGTACAGGGTTTCTCTGACTTAGGATTTTTATGTCAATCTCAAGTCTAATTTTATTCCATTACTTGTGACACTATATTAAAGACAAACTAGGAAAAAGAAGATAGTGAATAATAAAAAGAGGGAGCATTTCTAAAGGTGTGATAGGAACCCAATCTGTAAAGTTTTATTTATTTAAATTTTTAACTTAATTAACCTGATCTCTTTGAAATACCATTTTATAATAGCTTTATTAAGATATAATTCACATATCATATAATTCACCCACTTAAAGGGAACAATTCAGTGGTTTTTAGTATATTACCAGAGTTGTGCAAACATCACCACAATCAATTTTAGAATATTTTCATCACCCCAGAACTAAACCTTGTACCCACCAGCAGTCACTTTCTACTTCCACAAAAATCCCCTATCACTCTGCAGCCATTAATCTACTTCCTTTCTCTATAAATTTGCCTATTTTAGACATGTCATATATGAATCATACAATTTGTGGCCTTTTGTGTATGGCTTCTTTCACTTAGCCTAATTTTTCCAAGACAATTACTGATGTAAAATGCATCAGTACTTCATGTTTTTAATTGCCAAATAATATTTTGTTGTATGAATATACCACATCTTATTTATCTATTCATCAATTGATGGAAATTTGGGTAGTTTTGCCTTTCTGCTATTATGAATAATGCTTCTATGAACATTCATGTACAAGTTTAGTGTAGAAATATTTTCATTTCTCTAAGATTCCTAGGAACAATTCCTAGGAGTGGAATTGCTGGGTCATATGGTAACTACAGGTTTTATGGAACTGCCAGACTTTTCCAAAACAGCTATACTATTTTAAATTCTCACCAGTAGTGTGTGTGGGTTCCAATTTCTCCACAGCCTTGCCAATACTTGTTATCTGCTGTTTTTCTTTTCTTTTAGCCATCCTCATGAGTGTGAAACGGCATCTCATTGTGGTTTTGAATTTCATTTCCCTGATGACAATGATGTTGGGCAAATTTCAAGTACTTTTTGGCCATTTGATTAGTTTATTTTTCTTTTTATTATTCAGTTATATATTCTAGACACAAGTCCCTAATCAGATAAATCTTTCTATTTTTTTGCTTGATTTCTTGAGCTTTTGATGTCATATCTAAGAAACCATTGTCTGTTCCAAGGTTACAAAGTTTTATGCCTGTTTTCTTTTAAGAGTTTTATACTTTTACCTCTTATATTTAGGTCTTTAATCCATTTTGAATTAATTTTTGCATACAGTGTGAGGTAGGAGTTCAACTTCATTCTTTTGTATATGGATATCCATTTGTGCCAAGACTATTTATTGAAAAGACTATTCTTTCCTCATTGAATAGCCTTGGCATGCTTGTCGAAAATCAATTGACCATAAATGTGAGAGTTTATTTCCGAACATTCAATTCTATTCCATTGATTTTTATGTCTATATTTATACCAGTACAACACTGTTGTTTTGGAGTGTTTTGAAATCAGGAGCTATGAGTCCTTTTACTTTGTTCTTTGTTATCAAGATAGGTTTGTACAATTCAGATGCCATTTTAAAAATGTTGGCCAAGATCAAAATGCCCAATAGGTCAAAATGATGGGAATCCAAACTAAAAGATGAAAACTTCCTGTCATTTAAGGGCTCTATCACTAATGGTATTTGACTGACTGTAGCCAGGTAGGTGACTGTTACCAAAAGGAATTCCATAAAACTGAAATTGTGTAGAGATTACTCAATCTCTTGGAGATAGTGGAGGAATGAAAATACAGAGAAGAAGGAATGGAAACAATGTCATAGAATGCTTGTACGTTAGGAGTATTTACTTGAGAGTACTGACAAGCCCATTTCCTCTTTCTTCCAATAAGAACACCAATCAGGGTCCTCAAGTCTGGAAGATGGAAGACATTCCAGCCAACAAAATGTCCATTGCATGGCAGCTACCACAGTATGCCCTGGTTACAGCTGGGGAGGTCATGTTCTCTGTCACAGGACTTGAGTTTTCTTATTCTCAGGTAGGTTTTTGCAAGTGGAAGGTTGATGTGGACACATTGCTTAGGGGATGGTGAGTTTTAATTCTGGCACTGCCTTCAATAGATATGTGAACTTGCCTATACTTCCATCTCTTATGGCCTTGGGTTCCTTATATATGACCATGAACAGAGAGAGCCAACTTGAATCCTGGTTTCATGGTAGTGCAGCATAGGAACCCATGCTGCTTGAATTTGAGGTAATTATACTTAAAGATTACGATTTAGAGCTGTAGATTAAGAGCCCATGTTCAAATTTTGGCTGCACAATCTACTGTATAACCATGAACAAATGAATTAACTTCTCTGTAATGCGTTTTTTCTTTAAGTATAAAATTAGAATACGAATAGAACTTTTCTTTTAGGGTTGTTTTGAAAATTATATGATATAACCAATTACAACATTAAGTTAAGAGCCCAAGTTTATTATTATTGTTAACATTATCACCATCCCCTGAGTCAATGTAAGGGAAGTTGAAGTCTAGAGCTTTTTGTGGGAGAAGTTTCCTGGATAGACTCCTGGGATATGGGATGGTGTCTGAAGTTTGTTTACTCACAAATTTTTATCCTTTCTAGGCTCCCTCTAGCATGAAATCTGTACTCCAGGCAGCCTGGTTGTTGACAGTTGCAGTTGGGAATATCATCGTGCTTATCGTGGCGCAGTTCAGTGGCCTGGTACAGGTATGGATCTGAGCTCATGTCTAAACTAGATTTTCCCTCCAACTCCCTCTTTTCTCTCTTTCTTCCTCTGCCTCCCACATCTCCCACTCAGTGCTGTGTCATTAAAGTGGGTTAAATACATACAAACTTTGACAGAAAAATGGATTTATGTAGGTGGCAATAATGACCACCATAGACCCAAGACGAGAGGCCAGTAAACAGTTTTCTTCCTAGAAAACCTCTACTTAAATTGGTATTCCTGGGTCAGTCTGCTCCTTAGTCTCATTCTGTGAAGATCTCTTTAGTATCCAGGTCTCTCCATAGCCTTTTCTTGTATTTATTTCTCCCTGCAGTGGGCCGAATTCATTTTATTTTCCTGTCTCCTGCTGGTGGTGTGCCTGATCTTCTCCATCATGGGCTACTACTATATTCCTGTAAAGCCAGAGGATATTCAGGAGCCAGCAGATAAGCATATTCCCCATATCCAGGGGAGCATGATCAGCCTGAAGACCAAGAAGACAAAGCTCTGATGATTCCCTGAACTTTGCCTGACCCCCACATCCTGGCATTGGTCTCAACCATCACCCATCTTCAAGCATTTTTTTTTTTCTCTTACTGGTTAGGTGAGAGGGGTAGCATCATATCTGAGCTGATTTCCTCCACCATTCTCCCATGATAGAAGCAGTTCTAAGATGGGTTTTCTAGTACGTCTTTGAGCAATGCCCTGAGACCATATCTTCTCAGCTATCAGTGAGCTCAGTAAACATTACGCAACATTGCTGAAGCCGGCCTGGTGGGTCCAAATGGCCATAAAAAAACACAAATGTGTAATTGAGATCAGTCTCTGTAGATATGAAAGGTTATGTAGGAATTTCTTTACCAGTACTTGCTATTTAGGTATTAATGTCCCCACTTATTGAGGTGGTAAATTAGGGGCAAAATTGCAGAAATTACAAGAGTCTCCATAAGCAGTTTTGTTGTACTGTCATAAGGACCTCAAGAATTGGTATGTCTGGTGTTATCTGGTACAGGGGCTGGCCAGGGTTGATAACACTCTAGTAAACTTCTCAATACAGATGATAAGAGACAATGCCATTTTATTAACACATATAAGAGATATATCTTTCTCATAATCATAGTATCTTATTTACGCACTAAAACATCCCTTTCTCAATTCTGATAGATTTTGGAAGCCATATTAAAGATAGTAAATGTTGGTAAATATGGTTCTGGAGACAGGGACAGGTACAAATTGGAGAAATCCTGATGAGCCATTCTTTTACAGTGCACATTCCTCTTAGGGACCACAATGTTTCCCAGGATTATGCCCACCTATGGACAGTTGTATAGACATTAATTGTAATTTTGCAACCCTGCCTTTTCAATGTTGCTGGGCCAGCTTTTTATTATTATTATTATAAAATGCCTTGTTTGTTGCAAGAAATCTTTACTTTTGCCTCAAAGTAGTTCTATTTTGAAAATGTTTCCTTTTTTATAGTTCCCATAAATTTTAAGTGCCATTTCTTCTTTTAACCCTGGAAATTCCCTGTTTACTCAGCAGGTTGTATTAATGCTTCAGGGCTAGGTTCTAAAATAGCAGCACTCAAAAGAGAGGTCTGATCCCACATGAGGAAACTACCAAGATCTGTAGGGGTGGGGAGGTAGTAGAGAATGAAGTATTTTTCGTATGTTTTGAAAAGGGTTGAGAAACACTAGCTTGCTAGCAATGAATGAATCAAGGGACAGACATAGAAATATCATTACTGTGCAGTGTGTTGCTAAGGAAGAAAGATTCTGAACCATTAGAGAGCCTCATTTCCATTGATTCTGTTCCAATATTCTAATCTAGAACAGTGCTGTCTAACATTGAAAATGTAACAAGGAATTTGTTCCAGTTTCTCAAGACTTACTAATTTAGTTTTGTGACCAAGGCTTCAGAAGTACAGAAGCAGCCCCAAACATTACAGAGTTTCTACAGATATTGATGTGAACTTGACTCTATTCTTTCAAGACAGCCTGTTCATTTTTGAGCAGCATTAAGCCAAACTGTTCTATGAAATATTGTTTTAAGAGATGTTAACAATGCTCTGAAATTAAAACTTTCTATGGACAAATAAGTTTGAGGAATGAAGCATACTATATCCTCTTTTTAATATTTGCATATTAAAGGCTCTGGGAAAACCTGCAGTAAAGACACAAGATACTTTGTTTAGCCTAACATGGTGCAATGTTTCTGCAGAAAAATAATTTGAGAAAAATTGTTAAGCAATTCTTTCTCATGATGAACTAGAAAGTGTCTTCTCTGAAACCTCCCATTATTGGTTCTTTCCTCTAATGCTTATAACAAGAATTAGCATAACCCTCTCTATCATGTTGTAGACTTAGTTACATGAGAAGATCTTTCACATTTCCTTCCCAGTCATCAAGTGTCTATCAAGGTAACCATTAAAGTTCCTTTAATGATTTCTCATGAGGCACAGTTCAATCCTTTCACCATCCTCTTCTGAAAAATAGTATTTACATAAAATGCAGCAGTCGATCAGAATCCCTTTTAATATGTGATACCTGGGGCCAAATGCAACATTCCAGAAGTTGTCTGACCAGAAGAACTGGACTGCCTTTCTTCAAACAATGCACTTCTGTTAATGCAGCTGAAGGTAACCTTAAGCGTTTTTGAAAACTACATCAAAATGCAGACATATTCTGACCTTGTGGTTGGTTAAAACCTCAAAGCTATTGTTTATCAAAATGCATCTTTGAGTTCTAGTGTATGCCTTTCACTGAGTTATGTGTTAGAGAAGCAAAGATGAATAATCTACTATACCTGTCCTTAAGTTTGCCTCACTCATCTTGACTAGCTGTCATGATGCTAGAGAGAGCAAAAGCCTTGACACGATAATGGTGTACTGAAGAAGAGCAAGGACAGTATGATAGGAGTGGAGTAAGTAAGGGGAAAAAAGGTAGAAGATGCAGTCAGAGGAAGCTAGGGACCAAATCTTGGGGAGGGGGGTAAGATTTGTGAACATGGTGAGACATTTTGATATTATTCTGTGAGATGTAAAACCATTGGAAGTTTAGAACATGGAGGTGACATAATTTGATTCTCTATTTAAGAAGATTACGCTGGCTGTTAAGTGGAGAATTGTCAGTATGGAAGCAGAGGGTCCAGTTAGGAGGCTTATGCAATAGTGTAGGCAAGGTGGTGGTACTAGGTGGTGGCATGGGAGGTGGGAAGAAATGGTTTGACAGGGAATTTCATTTTAGGGTAGAACTGATAGAATTTGAGTATAGTTTGGATATATAGTTTGAAAGAAAAAAATCAATACTGACTCCTAGATTTGGAGCCTAAGTAATGAGGATGAAGGATTGTACAATTTTATGGGAATTAAGAAGACTGGAGGAAGAACAGATCTGGGGTGTAAAGAAAAAGTTTTGCATGGAGTGTGTTGAGCTTTAGATGCCAATTGGGTATCCAATGAGAGACATTGAGCTGGAAGTTTCATACATGAGTCTGAAATTCAGGTAAGAAGTTAAGGCTGGAGATATAAACTTGAGAGTCATCAGAATATAAATAGTATTTAAAGCCATGAAACTGGATGAGATTTCCTAGGAAATGAATGTATATAGAGAGGAGGTTCAAGGACTGAATCTGGGGTCCTCCAATAGAGGAAATGGTGCTGAAAATGGTGTCCTCTGAAGCAAGAGGAAAACCAGGAGAATGCATTTTAAAAGAGGAGGAATTTTCTTTATTGTAATTAGATGAAAACAAAATGAAAACAAAAAAAACAAACAAAAACCAAACATTGACTAACTGAATGGAAACATGTGTTCTTGTTAGCAAACCTGACTTGTAATTTCTATTTAAGATTACCTGAGTCCTTTTACCTCCATAATTTAATTCAATTTTACACACTTTTTTTCTTTTCTTATTTTTTTCAATCTGCAAGACTTTGTGTCAAGAGCCATGAGGAAAACAAATGGGTATAAATTAAAGGAGCCCCTGCTCTCAAGGAGTTTCTAGTCTTCATAAGGAAGAGAAGGCATGTACACAAATAACTATGATAAAAATAAACAGTAGTGTAATAATTTTCATTTGTTTAGTATCTTACTTTTCACTTGAACTATCTCAATACTATCTACTGAAGTTAGACTATGATCCACACCAAGGAAATTACAAAATGTTATGGATATTCATAGAAAGGAGAGATTACTTCTGGCCATGAGAATTAGGGAAGGATTCGTGGAGTAGGCTTGGAGTAGTTAGCATTTTAGGCTTGACCTTGAAGGTGAATAGAATTTGGATATGGAGGCAAGGGATAAGGGAGCATTCCAAGTAGAGAGTCCATCATAAACAAGGCGAAATCAAAATGATATTTTAATGCAAAGGAGCAGAGTATATGTATCCAATTTTGACCCTTTCCTCAACCACCAACCTCTAAAGCTTCTCATCCCAATTAGAATAATATCCAGGCTCCTTACCCTGTTTGATTCAGCCTTCACCTAACTCTCCAGCCTCATCTTTATCACTTTATGCTCCCTTGACCTATAAGCTACAACTGCAGCCTTTTTTGATTTTCCAACATGCCATAATGGTTCCTGTCTTAGCACCTTTGCACTGCTAGGAATGTTGTTCCCCCCAATCTTCTTGGTTGGCTCTTCTTGTTACTCAGTTCTTAAGTTAATATGTCACTCTTCATCATCTGATCACCCAATTTGAAATACCCATTTAGTATAGCATATATATGTATCTTATATGTTCTTGTTTATTTGTTTCTTATCTCTCTCCCACCATATGAATGTGTGTCTTGTTCACTACTGTCTTCCCAGGGCCTAGAATGTTGCCTAGGTGTTAAACATTTGTTGGAATGAATGGACAAATATCAACAGAATACAGTTTAGCTCTAAGATCTGGTATTCATTTTTATATATTTTGTATTTGAGAGCAAAAACAAAAGTTAAGAAGATACAGTTCTACAATAAGACAGGAAGTTTTTCTTATCTGGTGTTTAGCAGAATATTCTACAGATTGGCATTGTATGAATGCTTTGTGTTACTTCTACTTATGTGGAGAATAGAGAATACCTTCACCCTCATTTGGAATAAGTTAGGAATGAGGAGTACTATCAGGCCTCAAATTCCACAATGTCACTCATGGTTTACCTGGCAGTAAGAGTCATTTAATGCTCTAATCATTTAAGGCTCTAATCATTTAAGTCTTATCTCAGGGAAAGCTGAATAGAAGCCAGCATTGAGTCTCTAGGTATACCGGGTACTAAGATTGCAACCATCTCTAAAATTAATTTCTAAGAGGTATTTCAAAGCCATAGGACATAGCTTTTCTGGGAAAACAAGCAGAGGTGGGAGAGCTTAATGTCTGACTCAAGAAGAATTCTGAGGCTAGAAGGGCAATAGAATCAGTTCGATCAACAAATATTTATTGAGCACTTGCTATGTTCCAGATGTGCTATATACCAAATAAACATAAAAATGAATGAAACACAGTTCTTGTCATCAATTAACTCATAACTTTTTCCATTTTCAGAACTGTTCAAAAACTTTGCATCTTGCTACCTGTAGTATATGATGACTCTCTGCCTCATTCTGCCTTATCTTCTGCAATCATATTTGGAGTCTTCCACATTCATTGACATAAACCACTAACATCCAGGGCTCATAATTCTTTGACCCCCTTTTTATTCCAGTGGCCTCCATTTACGTAGGGTAATTCAGTCATCCCCAGACTAAAGTGTTTCTCAAACTTTGACATTACTTGAAAGACACTACATCCAAAATCTCCATTTTTGAAATATTGTCTGATCATAATATGCCCATTTACACCTTTTCTTCCCCCTTTCCATTAAACTTTTCATCTTCATTGTAACATCCATTGACACATATCAGTTTTCTCAGTCTACATGCCAATCTGGCTTCATTTTTCTTGAAACTAGCTGGACCCCATGGTAAATTATTTTAGCTATGCTGTCACTTCAGAATTTTTGGCCTTCTTGACCTTCCAACATTTCCAATCTCTACTCCTGGCAAATCTATCCATTAGTTTTATTCCTGTGTCTGGGCTGCCTGGTACTGCAGGAGAAAGTAACAAGAATTTGATTGTCAGGTTTAAAATTCAGTGTCATCTTCACATTCTCCAAATTAGAAATTTCAGTGTTATCCATGACTCCTCCTCTGCCAGTTCACATATAGTCAATCTATTAACAAGTCTTATAAAATCTACTTATTAAATATGTTTAAAACCTGTCTCCTCTTCATTTCCACTGCCACTATACTACTTAAAGCCACCATCATGTCTATAGGCTATGACATCACTTTTTCATGTTTACTCTGTAATATTTTCTCCTTGCACTGCTGGCAATATAGTTCTTAAAATGAAGATCATAATGTCTTCTGCTTACAAACCCTTCATTGTTCTCTATTTACTCTAAGGATAAACTTCCAACTCCGTAATAAGACCTACAAAGTTCTATCTTATTTCACCCCTGTGTGCCTTTCTAGCCCCATTCGTTGCCACTGGCCCTTGCCAAGGTGCATACACCCATGTACACCCACATATAAACACAGCTGTTGGGATCTTAATCAGGATGGCATTGCATCTATAGATCAATTTGGGGAGAAATGAAATCTCTACTATTTGAAACATTCCAATCCTCGAATATCTTTATTACCTCCTTTCTATTTTCTTTGGGTTTAATTTGCTTTTCTCTTTCTAATTTCTTGAGATAGAAACTTGGATGATTGATTTTTCAACCTTTTTTCTTTTATGATATATATATATATATATATTTAGGCTATTATTTTTTCTCTAATTACAACTTAAGCTGCAACCCATCAGTTTTTTCCTTGCTCTTCTCCTATAGCTCACATTTCCATCATATTTGTCCTTTAAAATCCCATTCTAATGTCACCACTTTTAAGAGGCTTTTTCTCATCCACCTTCAGAAAACACATGATTCCTCCCACCTCTCAAACTCAGTAGTGCTCTATTTATTATTTGGTGAAGACAGTCATCATTTTCTGTCTTACAGCACAGGTATGTTGTACTGTTTCATTTTTCTGTTCAAAACGACAGGGTCCCATTAGTTTGTTGCATTTTTTATTATAATTCAGTTTAAAATGCTTTCTGGTTTTTTTTTTTCAGATTTCTTCTTTAACCTATGGATTATTTAGAAAACATTATTTCAAAACATTTAAAGATACTCAAATTTTTTGTTATTGATGTTTACCTTAGTGCTACAGTGGTCAGAGAATACATTCTGAATGACGTCAATCCTATGAAATTTGTTGAGGTTTCTTTTATGATCCAGCACATGATCCAGGTCAATTTTGGTTAATATTGCATTTGCACATGAGAAAAGAATATGTATTCTGTCACTGTCGGGGGCCATGTTCTAATATGTAAGTTAGAGCAAATGTCTTCCATTATTATTGTAGATTTGTCTACTGTCAAATTTTACTCTATATATCATATATATTGCAGTGCATATAGATTTATCATTTTTATATCATCTATGGTGAACTGACCTTTTATCATTATGTCATGTCCCTCTTTATTTCTACTAAAGTTTATTGCCTTAAAGTCTACTTTATCTAATATTAATGTACCTAAACCAGTTTTCTTTGGTTAATATTTTCAGGGTTATCTTTTTTCATCTTTCTGTGATTTTACAGTTAAGGTGTATCTCTTGATGGCACCATATAGTTTAGTTCTTTGTAATCCAGTCTAACCCTCTTAGTCTTCCAATTGGAATATTTAGTCTCTCTATTTAATACAATTATTGATATATTTGGGTTTTTATCTATCATCTTATTATTTATTTTTTATTTAACTAACTTGCTTTATAACCCTTTTGCTTTCCTTTTCTGCCTTCTTTTTGATTATTAAAATATTTTTTGTTCCATTTTCCACCACCATTAGCTTTTCTGGTATACATTCTTTTATTTTTCATCCAATGACTACTCTTTGGATTACTACATATATTCCAGACATCTTACAATAAATACATAATTTAACCATGTCCCTGATAATTTTTGGACTTTAGAACATTGTAATTCCATTTACTCTCTTCTACCTTTTTTGTTATTATTTTCATGCATTTTAACTCTACATATATTTTAGCTCCTACAATAATATTGTTATTATTGTACACCCTCCATATCCATTTAGATTTACACACATATTTACTGTCCTTGCTGCCTTTCATCCCTTCTTGGATTTCCATGCTTTTCTCTGGGATCACTTTCCTTCTGCCTGAATAAATCTCTTTAGTACTTTCAGTGCAGTTCTGCAGGTGATGTACTCTCTCGGTTTTTGTTAGTTTGACAATATCTATATTTATCCTTCAGTTTTGAAGGATATTTTTGCTTATGTATTTTGTCTATCTATAATTCTAGATTTGGAGCTTTTTTCTTTCACTGCTTATATTCTGGCTTCCATTATTTCTGTTAAAAAGTTAGCAGCAGGGAGCAGATGTAACTCAAGTGTTTGAGGGCCTGCACCCCATGTACTAAGTCCTATGTTCAATCCTCAGTACCTCTTTAAAAAAAAAAAAGCAGCAAATCGATTAAAAATTGAAGGTAATAGTCCCCCACCCCTTTGGCTGCTTTAAAATGTTTTTTCTTTAATCTAAGTTTTTATTAGTGTTACTTCAATGCAGTAAGATGTGATTTTCTTTATATTTATCCTGCTTGGGGTTTTTCAGGGCTTCATGAATCAGACTTTAATCATTTTTGTAAAAATTTCAGCCATTATCTCTTCAAAAATTGCCTTTGCCTTTTTCACTCTCTCTCTCCTCTCATCTGGAACTCCCATTATAAGTAAGTTAGAATTTTCACTCTACTCCTTAAGTTTCTTATGTTCCTTTCTATATTCTTCATATTTTTTCTCTCTGTATCAGTCTCAATTGTTCCCATTTCACTGTTACAGCCCCTCTTCTCCTGTGTCTAATCTGCTATTAAATTCATTCACTGAATTCTTAATTTCAATTATTTTATTTTCTAAGTCAAGAATTTCAATTTGATTATCCATCTTTTCACCTATTTTCTCTATCTTTTTATCTATTCTCTTGAACATAATAAAAATAGTTATTTCAAAGTATTATCTATCAGAGAAAAATAACTGTGCATGTGTTTCTTTTTTCTGCTTTCTTGTTGAGTTTTGGTCATTGGTTTTATTTCTTGGCGTGACTGGTCATTTTAAATCAAATGCCAAACTTTGTGTGTTACAATTGTAAATGCTTTGGATGATGTTATTTTCTTCCTGAAATGATTCACTTTTCCCTTTTCTTTGTAGATAAAGTAGGGAGTGATCACCTTAATCTAAGTTGATTCAGTGCTGGGTGGCAATTTTGGTAAAGATAGATCTACTCTGGTTTATACCCACTTCTAATACATAAACCCCAGAGGTTTGGACTTAAAGCCTGGGGTATTCAGCAGAGCTCTTCCATATGGCTGGCCCTGAACTCTAATCCTTGTCTCCTTAGCACTGAAAAACTGCCCAAATTCTGTTTTGCTTTTCAGAGACTTACTGTTTGGCTTCTCAGCCTCTTTTCCACTTACCTTTGAAATCTGCCAGTGACTAGAGAGGAAAGCAGGTAATGCAGTCAACTCTCTGCCCTACCCTTCTCACTTGGATTCTTTACCTTCAGTCTCTAATTTTTTATCTCTCCAGCCCTTGGGGGCTGTCAAAAGACCTGTGTTTTCTGTCTTTTAAGAGTAGAACTTAGGTGAGACTTTAGAACAGTGTAGTGAGGACTTGGCAAGTCCTCTCCTCAAAAAAAAGCAATGAAAACACTGGCAAACATATAAAAACCAACAATCTCAGAACTCTGGAAAATAACCAAAGGCATACAACAAACCTAGACATGTCAATTCAGGAAAAAACTACTGAAACTTGGTAAAAACAGCAAGGAATGTGATATTTTAACATGAGACTTTTCCCATCCTTTCTCAAACTCCCAGCCCCAGCACTGCAGCAAGGTAATTCAAGGAATTGTTTCTGCTAAAAGGACCTTACCTGACTTGGAAAAGATAAAGAAGCTTTATCCCCAGGTTTTGTTGAAAATAATAGCAACCAACAGCATTCTGGTCAAGGTCAAGGTCAGCATCACAGCTTCCTGGGCTGAAATATAGGCTGAGGCAAGGAAGAGACCAGTCAAAAATTTTAAAGGGAAACCAGGGAACAAAAAGCCACAGGGGTCTTTGAAAATCTTCACAATATTCTTCAAGATCTGGAAGGCTCTGCATACATTTAGGGCTGCATGCATGCTCAGAAAACACTGGCAGGGGCCCCAGTTACTTATCCAATCATAACTAACCATGAGACCCTGTGTAAACAGAAAATGAAGGCTAAGGCAGACTTGTAATCTTCCTGAACTTTAAACTAATGTACCAACCCACAAACAGATCTCCTCTGGAAAAGGTGGATGATTTACTGATTCAAGGTATTTGAGGAAATCTTCTGAATACTGAACTATGCAGAGAGAGGAGGCAACTTCTATGAGTGAGACTTAAAAGATATAAGCAAGAATTAAGAGAGGGGCCAAGATGGCGTTAGTGTAGGAGGGCACACACTGCAAGCTCCCAGAGCAAGGCCGATTGTGGACGGGGTCCTGCCCGGGGGTCTGTGCTGTGCATGCATGGAGTGAGAAGCTTGGGACATCTATCTGCACGGATCAATGGCATGGATGGAATGGTAGAGATTTGGAACATAGAAAGAAGCAAGGAAATAAAATAAGAAGAAAAACTGCCAAAGAGAAAACTTAACTCACACGCAGAACCAACAGCTAAATAAAATTCTAGAGCATAGAGAAAAGCTAATCAACTGAACAAACCCATCAAGATAATATGATGACCAAGGGCAACAAAAAAATACAAATGACTCTAAGAAACTGGAAAACATGGACCAGTCCAATGTACAAAATAAAAACCAGGAAGCAATGCAGAACATCGAACAACTAATCAAAGCTATCCAAACAAATATCAGGGACCAACTTAAAGAACTGAAGGAAAAGATTAAGGATATAAAGAAGACACTGGGAGAACATACTGAAGAAATAGCTAACATGCCTAAAAAGGTAATGGATATGATGGTGAACAAAGGCACAAGCCAAGAAATGAAAAAGACGCTGGACTCACATGGCAGCAGATTTGAACAGGCAGAGGAAAGAATTAGTGATATGGAAGACAATACAATTGAAATCAAAGAGATTGTAGAACAGATAGACAAAAAGATAGAAAAAATCCAGCATGGACTCAGGGAATTAACCGATAATACAAAATGCACAAACATACGCATTATGGGCATCCCAGAAGGAGAAGAGAAGGGAAAGGGAACAGAAGGAGTGTTGAAG